>OX359292.1:72311453-72746453 GCA_947179395.2 Pulicaria dysenterica | reverse complement strand
GCAGTTGCGCAAAATTTGCACTAGTGCATATGTTGAGCTGGTGCTGAAAAAACCCAGCAAACGTGACTTTTTTTCCAAAACAATATAACAAGATCGGTCTCAAATTAAAGAACATAATTTTGTCGTTATTTTGGTATATTTTTCGTAACTTAACACCTTTTCGTTTGATGGATATATTAGTTTTAAAAAAGTGGGGGAAATGTACAAATGTCCATACCACCATTTCCTATTTAAATTCAATAAAAAAGACGAGACATTAAATGATTGGCCAAAAATGGTTCTCGCAATTATCGTACGAAAAACAGTTCTCGTTTAAACCACACCCTGTATATATATATATATATATAAAGATCAATATAGAACCTAATAGTAACCATATAACCTAAAGATTAAATCTGGACCTTTATATTAATTAAATCAAAGGCTCAGAGATAGAGATCTCTTGATGGTAATTTTGTAATTTATAAGATCAAATTATATATTTAATAGATAGTATAAGAAATCTAGTTTTGATACCCATATCACCTTTCACATTTAAACATATATCAACATTTTTTATTTTTATATAATTTAAACATATAAATAAAATTAATATTACCTCCCAAAGTTTAAATTTGTCACAATACTTAAGTTTTTAGAAATTTAAACAAAAAGAGTTATGTCAAACTACTAGTTTCTTAATCCTTTTTAAATCAAGACAATTTTTTTCATATTTTTTAGATTTTTATTTTGAAAATGCAACAAAGATGAAGATGATAAAGAAAATACAACCCAGATGAAAATGACACATCTAAGGAATTTAGTGTTTGAATTTTGTTCCCTCACAATTTGATGCTTGAATTTTGTTCCAGGTCACTATAAAAGAGATTAAAAAACGAATAATATTTACAAAATTTTTAATTATAAAACATAAACAAGTTAAAGATATAGAGATTTGAATTCTAATGAGGTTCCTCTTTTTGTTTTATGAGGAAGAGGGAGGTGGGTGTAAGAAGAGAAAAGCACTATTTGTTTTTTCTTTTTCTTTTTTGTCTTATAAATCATAACACGTGTCAGCTCTATATGTGTTCTATATGTTTTATGTTGAATGGTAACATTACATATAAGCATACTTAGGTGTATATATATACTAGCAAGGTGCCCGCGCAATGCAGCGGCGTTTAAAAAGAGACGGTAGTGAGATTGTATAATGACGAGTTTTTTTGTGGTGGGTAGCAATGGAAAGGACGATTGAAATAATGATGGTTACAAATGGTGTCTGACAATAATAAATAATGTTACAACGAATTTGAAGTAATATAGGTGCTACTATTACATCATGTTATAAAACTTTAAATTTAATAATATAGTAATATTATGTATACACATTAACTTAAAATAATATGAGATCGTACACATAAATGATTTTTAGATGTTGAAATTCAAAGATAATAAGTTTTTGCTCTTAACAACTTGGATAAAAGCTTGTTTAGTCCCTTTACTTTGTAACAATTACATTCATAGTCTTGAATTTCATTCTTATACTGAAATCCCTATTCTTTAGATTTTGTTTCATATACAATCCCCTCTCTGTCTCCGGTAAACATAGATTAAATTATTACTTTATATGTTTACATTAAAACTGGTGTTGTGTATAATCTTATCAAAAACTTTTTTAAATCGTATTTAGTAATTCTTATATTGATTCTGTAAGATGATAATTTGTTTTAAAAGTTTTAATAAGTTATGAAATTTAATTTTTTAGGCATGAAATTAATTGGATTATATATTGAAATATGAAGAAATGGAGGTTTTATAGTCGATAACTATAAATGTGCATAACAAATTTAAAATATATTTGCATATACTTTTAGAATAATGTGCATACCAAATAGAAAATTAGCTTTATTTATTAGAAAATTTAATTTAGTTTAGAAGGTTAATACTAATTGGATGGATGTGATTAATCTAGATCAAATGGATGGTTAGGATGTAGTATTGATTGAAAATTAAGAAGTCTTAAAATTTATGATGAGAGAGAATGTTGTATGGTTTATATAATAGTATAGATAAATACATATTCGCATATATACATCATATATAACACACATATATAGATATATAATTAAAATAATAATATAACAATATATTTTGTCTGAAAAACATAACGTTTAAACTAAAACATTTAATCTATTTTTTTCGGAACTTTAATTAATTAAGAAGAATGATAACCCCAACCCTTAAATATAGTAATATAATCTTTTAAATATAGTAATCACAACACATGTCCGCATAATTAACTTTCCATGTTTTTCATAGTTACGATTTAATTATCTTTCAGCTTTCCCTACATGAAACAAGATTATCATTTAAAACAAACAATTAATTTATTTTATTCTTATTGACAATCCTTAGGGCTATGGTTATCAAAATTCTTTAATTAATATATATATATATATATATATATATATATATATATATATATATATATATATATATATATATATTGACTAAAATATATATAACCATTATTTAATTAATACTTGGTGAAATACTCTCTAACAAACATTGATCTATAATTAAATATAGTAATCACAACACATGTCCGTATAATTAACTTTCCATGTTTTTCATAGTTACGATTAAATTATCTTCCAGCTTTCCCTACATGAAACAAGATTATCATTTAAAACAAACAATTAATTTATTTTATTCTTATTGACAATCCTTAGGGCTATGGTTATCAAAATTCTTTAATTAAATATATATATATTGAGTAAAAAATATATAACCATTATTTAATTAATACTTGGTGAAATACTCTCTAACAAACATTGATCTATAATTTACTATTATAAATCATCCCTCCGAGTAGAGTTGAATATACTACTCGATTTATAGGTACTCACAATGACCCTTGAGTGTCCTATGACGTTGTACATGACATCAAGTATTTGCTGACTGTGCACACAACTTTGACACACCCCGCTTATGTGGCATGTTCAAGCAGATTGCCACCCCCGCCTGTGTGGCATACTTGAGCAACAACTATTTGAACGATGTTGAAACAGCGAATCCAACCCTCGAGCAACATCTATGCATGATAAAGAAAGATTATTCTCGTGTAATGATTAAGATTGTTCCCGTGAAAACAAAAGAGTTGATCATGTTTGCAAATTATGATAATATCGAGAATTCTACTACAAACTCTAATAAACACCGTGATCAGATCACCGAGGATGAGTATTTGAAGATCTCTCGAAGAATCAAAACTTCAAAGAACGATCTCCTAACGTTAAATGCAGAAAGAAAAAGAATCTTTGCATATTCTAAACAGTGAGATTGTTTTGATGCTCAAATAGATAATTTTCGTTTCAGATATGCTTTATTGTAAAATGAACACAAAGGGGAAGATTGTTATATCCCTATTTTGTTGTGTTCATTATATTTTAGTGAAGTTTAGTTTACTATGTTTCTATTCACTATATAGGGTAGATAGTGTAAATACTCAATGATTATAAATACATTTTTATTAACCCTAAATCTGTAGGCTTTCAAAATATACGTAACTTTTAAGTTCTCTCGCCTCTTTCATGTAGACTTCTAATAAAGAGTTCCTCGTTATGTTTGATTGCTTGACGATTGATTGATAGTTGATGTAATTGATTCCCTATGAAAAGGTAAACTAAATTCGTATTGGACCATTCAATAAAGAACTTTAGAGGTTTAACTAAAATTGAGTATAAACTTTAAACATTAAACAACTTTTAACTTAGTATTAACTCTAGTTTGGACCAGGTCATTTAGGTTAGTTTTTAAAGTCAACTTAATTATATGGTTATTGTGGATCAATTGAGTATTAGATAGTATATTAAAAAATAGTACGTTATAACTATTTATACTCTAAGTTTTACAGGACAGGCATTAATGAAAACTCTTTAACACATCTTCGCACTTAGCTAGCAAGTTACACTTAGTTTTAACATAACAAGAGCCAAATAACGGCAATAATAGATATTACTTCGTATATGTACTCTTAGTTTTCACATTTAGTTAGGTAATTAGGTTTACATATTAGACAGAAACTAATATCTAATTATTAGTCACGTGCGTATAAGTACCTATTGTTTTTATTTTAGAATTATTTGATTTGATGTGACATATACTTTAAGAAGAGTTTATATATATTTGTTTAGTTTGAATTTTTAATTATGATATTTATATTTAAAACCTTATTAATTATTTATATTCATATATTTAAGGGTATAATTATCTAATCTAATTTATTTCGTTGTGTATGATAAAAATATAATTATATAAAAATCATCACTCTTAGAAGATCAATACATGTGTTAAAATAAAGAAAAAAAATACAAAAGATAAGTAGTGGATTATATATGTTATCACAGATAGGGGTGGCAATCGTGTCGTGTTCGGGTTGGCGGGTCACGGGTTCGCGGGTTGGCGGGTCAAGGGGTCGTGACCCGAACACGACACGTATAATTATTCGTGTCAAGATGCGTGACACGACCCGTATAATTTGAAACACGACACGACCCGTGTAACCCGTTTAAATATATGTGTTGGCGGGTTCACGGGTTGGCGGGTCATTAACTGGTTGGCGGGTCATTAACTGGTTGGCGGGTTATTAATTGGTTGGCGGGTTATTAATTGGTTGGCGAGTCAGTGGGTCTAGTTTTACTAATTTTGTCCCTTGTTTGTCAAAATACAAAATTTAAATGCAAATTATTTAATAAAGTTCAATCCTACCTAAGAACAAAATGAGACAATAGAGTTAATACGGCGAATGAACAAAATGAGACAATAAAATTGTTTCTTATTAGGTTTAAGATGACTAAGGAATAAGACAAAAACTCAAAAACCAAATAGGAAACATGAAATATATAAGCATATAAAAAAAATCAAAAATATTTATACGGGTTGACGGGTCAACCCGCGAACCCGCAAGCCAACCCGAAAACGACCCGTTTATTTATACGGGTTGGCGGTCAACCCGAAAACGACCCAAACCCGTTTATGCTCAACCCAAACCCATTTGCGTGTCGGGTTCGTGTCGTGTCGATAATTGTCACCCCTAATCACAGAGTGAGTAGAATAATGAAGTATACTAGTTTATTGACCCGTGCACGCATGGGTATTTTGAAAGTGTATTTGAGATATTAAAATTTTCAAATAAAAATAATGCAATAAATGAAGTATCACCGAAAACTTTTAACCTTTTTTTACTTCTAACACGTGCAACGGCAACATATAATTGACCATGTGTAAACACAGGTTTCCTGAGGAATAAACCGACTTCTGAAAGTGACTGTACTTGACTTTTGTTAATCGTCATAGCAAAACACAACATTAGAGGAAATTTTCTTCTTTAAAACTTAACCAAAAGTTTTGTTTCTCATGAAATCATTTTCATTTTTCATTTAGGAATACCCTCTACTATTAATGGATAACAAAAAATTAAGAATATACTAATTTTAAAAAAGTGTCATTTTACAATAAAATTTACACCAAAACGTAGATAAAAATGACACGGTCGTAAATATATAATATTATTTTATCTAAAGAAACTATATCACAAGCTATTAAATATAATTTATAAATAACCCATAATTAATTACATTAATTTACAATTTTTATATAACACTCTTATATTTTCTTAAAAGTCCCTCACATTTTTTATAAATTCCCCCTCACAATTTTCATCAAACCCCCTCCAATTGATTTAAAATTCAATCGATCAATTTTGCAATTGATTTAAAATTCCGAATCTTACCAAAATTGTTTTTGATAATTGATTAATTTTGCAATTGAGGGTTCCTATTGGTTAATTAAGATTGATTTAACGATTATTTTTAGAAAATTTACATGTCTTTTATATATAGATATAGATATGAGAAAATAAAATTTTCCTACTTTAAATATTCGAAAATTGTAAAAATCAAACAGCCTTATACCAAAACAACTAAATATATCTTCATAAAAGTTCTTGTGATTCACGTTAAAAGATGAAACAAAATTCGTAATATAATCAAAAAAAAAAAAATTTGAATAGCAAAACGTACAGAGGACCAATAGAAAGAGAGTTTCGGTATTACCATCACCCTTACTTAATGCCCAATTTTTATATATATACAAGTAAAATCTAGCAAGGAGCTAGAGTACAAAGCAAATACAAACTAGGCATCTAGTGAATTACAACACCAACTAATCCAACTTAAGATAGATATCTTTGTGCTCCCTATGTTTCATTCAAAAGAAAGATTGAGACTAAAGAAAACTAAAAGAAATCTCCCTTGGATATTCGTTTGACCTTCTCGAAGACCTTCCCAATTTTTTATATCATCCAAAGGTAGGAATAGATTACACCTTGATCAAACCTGAGTAGTTTATCACCATGAAGCTGTACTAATTCCCCCAGCTGAACAGATCTTGGATATTACATACTTTGGAAGCATCAAAACTCCACCACTTTGCTATTTCCATAATAAATAGACGTGAGAAGGCGCAGTTAATGAGATATGTTTCTCTGTTTCTACATTAGAGCCACAAAAGGGGCATAAATCTAAAATGATCAACACTCCTCTTTTTTCAAAAAATTATAGCAAGTAAGCAGTCTCGTCCATAATACTCTCAAAGCAAGTAAGTTGACCTTGCTTGAACCAGACTCACCCACGAAAAAGAGAATGGTATCTCTTTAGGAGAAGATAATTCCTCAAAAGCATGCCTTATAGTGGGAACTATGAAGCCTTTGTGTGGTTCATAAGCCCAAATCCAATTGTGTGCCTCACCACAAGTTGAGAAAGATTTACATAATTTTAGTAACTCCTCTTGATAGTGTATATAGGATATACCCTCAAACATAGTAGGAGTTGACCTGCAAAGGATCAACAGTACAAAGGATATGGCAGTAGGAGCTGTCATTCATATGAAAAGAGATAATCCAAAAACATTCCTCTGAAGGAACACACAAATAGATAGCAGGTACGAAAGAAGGAAGTTGACTAAGCTTCATCCGGAAGAGATCATGAAAAGGTAACTGGTAGAAGGTGACAAAGAAGGAACCAATGGTCAATAGCAAGCACCAAAGAAAGGAGCTCGGCTATAAGAGACATGGGAACTCCAGGTATGACCCATCCAACTTCACAACACATTCTCTAAAATATTCATACACAAACACTAATACTTACAAGGAGCTTGCCTCCTATTCACTACAACCAAAAACCTTACTCTCACGCCGGAGCTTAGTCACGAGGTTCAACCCCTCGTGGCAAGGCTAACGGTGTCTTGTTTTGCAGATACATCCACCATCCGAAGGAGCAAGGAACCATCAGTAGCTTCAAGATACTCTTGTAGCAACATTTGGCGCCATCCGTGGGACGATGTATAACATGGAATCGTCTCCACCCAGATTCCTTGACCTTTCAGTTCCTGATCCTCCCGGAAATATTACATCAACCACTATGACAGCTACTGTAACAGAATCCATCGTTGTTTCCACTGAGCTCCAAAACAGCTCAGAAAGCCACATCCAAATAACACCAGAGTTGGTACGTCAAAACTATGACCTTCTTAAAACCCTCTTTGAAAACCATGAAAGAGAGAGAAGGTTAAGAGATGTACAGATGAGGTTAAGCTTCGGTGGTCCGGAAATTACTCCTGCCTTTACTTCTTATCATATCCCTTCTTCTATACTACACCCCACCACAACTACACCTCTTTCCACCCCATCCTCCATACCAATACACACTAGACCTTTAACCTCCCTTTCAAACTATGCTACAACCCATACGACACCAATGTCGTTCCCCGCGTACAGCAATGGACCCGGTTCATATACGTACTATGAAAGAAGCAAAGAGGAGGAGGAGCTGGCATTACCTTATAGACCTTCCGAAACAACGAAGTTTACCAAAAGAATAGCCCATTTTAAGTTCCCAGGAAGAATCAAAATGCCATCACACGTCCGGATGTACGAGGGAACGTCAGATCCAGAAGATCACCTTAGGGTGTTCACCGGTGCAGCTGAAGTGGAACAATGGTCAATGCCGGTATGGTGCCATATGTTTGCTCAAACCCTTATCGGACCAGCACGAATTTGGTTTGATCACCTGCCTAGTAAGGGGATAGATAGCTTTGAGGAGCTGAAGAAACGATTTTTGTCAAACTTTATGCAGCAAAAAAGGTACATCCGTGATCCTGTGGAGATTCACAATATAAAACAAAGAGATGGAGAATCCTTATGGGCATTCATGGCAAGATACATAAAGGAAAGCCAAGAAATAGGGGGAGCTGATGAGAATATGAGGATCTCTGGGTTTGTACATGGGATCAAATCTAGGCAGTTAGTAGAACGTTATTGCAACAAGGTGCCAAAAACTGTAGAAGAGATGATGGAGATGGCACGAGCCTTTATTAGAGGGAAAGAAGCAGCAGGGCAAGTGGAAGAGACAACTAGAAGAGGGTCAGTAGCAAATACAAAGGGCTCTCCCTGGAAACAGGGAGGAAACATGGGACGAAGGAGCTTTGGCCCAACGTTGACCCCACCATATGGCGATAGAAGGACGTACAACAACCGAAGGGAAACTTCGTACAACGGTAGGGACCAACACAAGCCACACTTCACAGCTCTAGTAAAAACACCACAGGAGATTTTAGCTACAGAAGAGGCTAGTCAAAGCTTCATGCCACCTAGACCCATGATGGCCCCACCAGAGAAGAGAAACCAAGACAGATATTGTGAATTCCACACTGATAAAGGTCATCACACGAACGACTGTTTCCAGCTAAAGAGACAAATTGAAGAAGCTGTTAAGACGGGGCAGCTTGCTCATCTAGTAAAAGAAATCAAACAAGCAGCACCAAGACAACAAAGACGTTTCCAGAAACAACCGGCGGCAGATAAAAACAAGGAGATAGAAATCTTATGGTGCAAGTAGAAAGAAGAGAAGGGAAGCGTAAAGTAAGAGAGCACGAAGGATGGATGAATAGCAAGATAGATTTCCCATCTATAGGCGAAGAAGAGCCTTCAACAGGTCTAGTGATTGTTCGTGGTACGATAGCAGGATATGACGTACATCGCATCTATGTGGATGGAGGAAGCTCCGCAGAGATCATGTACGAGCACTGCTTTTTAAAGATGGGACCTGAGGTTAGGCAGCTCATGACAAAAGCAACGGTACCATTAATTGGGTTCTCTGGAGAAGTGGCATGGCCACTAGGAGAGCTAACACCACCTGTTACTATCGGCATCCATCCATACAGTCGAACCATTCACCTCCGATTTCTAGTATTTCGTTCAACATCCCTTTATAATGTCATTATAGGAAGAACTGGTATTAGCCTATTACGAGCCATTGTGTCCACCATACACTCTTCCATTAAATTTCCCGCTCCCCTGGGAATAGCCACTGTATACTCAGAAAAGAAAGTTGTTAAGGAATGCCTAAATGTAGAAAAGAAAGAAAAACTACAAATGGGAGAAGCAGCTCAAAAGGAAGACAGATCCGTAGTTGTGAATGATCAGTACCCAGAGCAACATGTGGTCATAGGAGTCACACTCAGTTCTGGGTGCCAGCAAAAGTTGATAAAGCTACTCCGCAACAACAAAGAGGTTTTTGCTTGGAAACCGTCAGACATGACCGGGATCCCAAGAGAGTTGATAGAACATAAGCTGGGAATAAGTAAGGAAGTAAAACCTATTGTGCAAAAAAAGAGAGGTCTTGCTCCAGACAGAAGTAGAGCAGCTTGTACTGAAGTAACAAAGTTAGCAGAAGCTGGTATCTTAAGACAGGTTTTCATACAGATAAAGGGGTCTATTGCTACAAAAAAATGCCCTTCGGATTAAAGAATGCCGGAGCAACCTATCAGCGATTAGTGGATGAAGTGTTCAAAAGTCAGATTGGAAGAAACATAGAAGCATACGTTGATGATATAGTCATCAAAAGCAAGACAGAAGAAGTACTGCTTGAAGACATCGAAGAAACCTTCAGCAACCTCCGAAGAACCAACATGAAGCTCAATCCCAAAAAATGCTCCTTTGGACAAGAACAAGGACGTTTTTTTGGGGCATATGGTAACACCAGAAGGAATCCAAGTCAATCCTGACAAAGTACAATCCATCGCTGACCTGAACTCCCCAAGAACAGTTAAGCAAGTGCAAAGCTTAAGTGGGAAGCTTGCAGCTCTACGTAGGTATATGTCTCGAGCAGCGGAACACTCTTTACCCATCTTCAAAACTCTAAAAAATTGTATTGCTAAGAAAGATTTTAAATGGACGGAGGAGGCTGAAGGAGCCTTTCAAAAAATCAAGAAAGCCATTTCAGAACTACCAGCACTCACAGCACCCAAAGAAGGAGAAGCTCTAATACTTTATTTAGCAGCTTTACCTCATACTCTCAGCGCAGTGCTCATGGCAGAGAGAAACAAGAAGCAGATGCCCATCTACTTTGTCAGTAAAGTATTACAAGGTCCTGAAGTCAATTACCCTGCTTTGGAAAGAGTAGCTCTTTGTTTGATTTTTGCATCAAGGAGATTGAGAAGATATTTGCAGGCACATCCAATAAAGGTAATAACGGATGCACCTATTAAGTAAATTCTAGGGAAGTCAGAGGTTTCTGGACGACTAGCAAAATGGGCCGTCGTATTAGGAACCTTTGATATCAGTTATGAACCAAGGATCTCCATGAAGGGACAGATTTTGGCTGATTTCATGTTAGAATGTGAAGGCTCACTTGACGATGGTGAAAAAGCAGAGAACTTAGAAGATGAAGTCTGGAAGCTTTATACCGATGGAGATTCTAGCACTGAAGGAGCAGGAGGAGGATTGATACTCATTAGCCCTGCTGGTCTGGAATTTACTTATGCTTTGAGGTTCAATTTCACAAGCTCAAACAATGAGTCTGAATATGAGGCTCTCCTCGCCGGCTTACGTATTGCTACGACCATGAAGATACAAAAGCTACAAGTGTACGTGGACTCAAAGCTGGTAGAGTCGCAAATCAATGGTTCTTATGAGGCAAAAGATCCGACTATGAGAAAGTACATGGTTAAAGCAAAGGAAGCAATGAAATGCTTTGATACTTGTAAGATCTCCCAAATTCCAAGAGGTCAAAACAAAAAGGCAGATGCCTTAAGTAAACTGGCGTCGGTTACATTCGCTCACTTAACCAAAGAAATTTTGGTAGAAGTTTTGAACCAGCGGTCGATAGAAGGTGAGGAAGTTCATATGGTGATACAGGAAGAATGTGACACTTGGATGACACCAATCGTCAAATGCTTGGCAGGAGAAATGGAGGAAGATGCAGATGGTGACAAGATCAAACGAATCGCAGCAATGTACAAGCTCATTGATGGGCAGTTATACAAGCGTTCCTTTCTGGGGCCAGACCTTCGATGCATAGGTCCAAAACAAGCGAATTACATAATCAGAGAAATACATGAAGGATCTTGTGGCTTGCATGCAGGACCACGATCAATAGTAGCAAAGGCAACTCAAGTTGGCTATTTTTGGCCCCAAATGCATCAGGACGCCTTTGAACAAGTCAGAACTTGCATTGCATGTCAGATTCACGCGCCATTACCAAAAGTACAGAAGCACAACCTTGTGTCAATAGCTGCAGCTTGGCCCTTCATGAAATGGGGCATGGATATAGTTGGTCCATTTCCTGAAGGACCTGGAAAAGTGAAGTTCTTATTGGTAGCAATCGATTACTTTACTAAGTGGTGTGAAGCTAAACCTTTAGCAACTATTACTGGAGCACAAGTAATGAAGTTTGTATGGGAGCAGATAGTCTGCAGGTTTGGGCTACCCCACGAGATCATCACTGATAATGGAAAACAGTTTGCGAGCAACCCTTTCCACGAGTGGTGCAAGGAAATGAAGATCAAGCAATGCTTCACTTCCGTCGCGCACCCACAATCGAATGGACAGGTGGAGAGGATGAACAGAAGCATCGTAGCAGGGATAAAAACGAGGATTGCTAAGGATGAAGGAAGTTGGATAGAACACCTCAATCACGTACTATGGGCACACATAAAAATGATAAAAACAAGCAACGGCGAAACTCCTTTTAGTCTTACATACGGGACTGAGGCGGTAATACCGGCCGAGATTGGAATACCATCTTACAGAAGTGCTCATGTAAACGAAAATACAAATGAAGCAGGCCTGAGAAAGAACTTGGAAATACTCGAAGAAAGAAGAGAAATTGCAGCTATACGAGAAGCAGATTACAAAAAAAGAATCGAAGGGTACTACAACAAGAAGGTTAAGCATGTCATGTTCAAACCTTCAGATCTCGTGTAGCGAAATAATGAAGCAGGTCGAGCGGAGAAGACAGGAAAATTGGCACCAAGGTGGGAAGGGCCATATCGCATACAAACAGCACACCACAATGGATCTTACGTACTCACAGATATGGCCGGAAGAAGGATCCCACGAACTTGGAGTGGCATGCACCTCCGACGGTGTTATCTCCCAAGTTAAAGTAAGTTGTTCTAAAATCATCAAACTTTTTTGTAAAAGGAACTCATGTACCATGTCCCTTTTCAAGGTCATTAGCACCTCATATCAATGAAATAAATAGAGTTCCTACACAAGATTAGCATAACATAACAAATCAAACTCAAGACAGTGCAATAATGCATTATAATAAGGGCAAGGCATCCTCATAATTCGCCTAAGTGGTCCTCGACAACGGTCTTGGCCACAAAATAGTATGATTATGATATATCATCATAAGGGCAAGGCATCCTCATAATTCGCCTAAGTGGTCCTCGACAACGGTCTTGGCCACAAAATAGTATGATTATGATATATCATCATAAGGGCAAGGCATCCTCAAAATTCGCCTAATAGTCCTCGACAACGGTCTTGGCTATCACAAAACTCGAGTATAAAAAATCACAACATAAATGTCAATTGACAAAAGGCATGCATATTCCCATAACAACACCAAAGATAGTTCGATAAAAAAAAACCAAAATGAAAGGTGTTCGGGACAATATTCAAACAGAAACATCTAAAACGGATTACAAATCCATAGCCAACACATAAAGATGCCCCATAACAAAAGTAGTAGATTCATAAGGACCTAGTAATACTAAATATCACCACCAACCACCTTGGCAACCAAAGCTTGGCCTTCACCTCCTGAAGCTGGAGAAGAAGCATTACCCCCCTTAGCCACAGCCGAAGCACCTTCTTTCACAACTGAAACATCAACATTGGTCTTTGCAGTTACACAGTCAACAACATCAGCAACAGAAGAACCACCATCTCCAAAGTCCAAAGCCTTTGTAATCTCTACCTCCTTCAAAACATTCTCGACCTCCATTTTCTTCCCACAGTCAACCGTCTTCGAAGATTTAACAACCAAGTTTTTAGGAGCAGCAGAACCTCCTTCTACCTCACTAAACATGCGTTTAAGAACTCCAACCGAGTCAACCCGAGCAATACCACGGAAGAACGAATCAAAGGTTTCCTTATCCCAAGCTTCAGCTGCAGCACGTAACTCCTGGGAGCAGAACTGTTATAGCAAGGAGCACCCTCGAGAGATAGCCTATGGATCCCATAACTCTCACCAACACCCAAACCTCTCATATAACCAGCAGAATAACTCTTTGATTGTAAAATACCCAAAGCCTTTAAGTATTCATTACTACGACGAAGCTTCTGAAACGTACCACTTAAACCTTGATTCATAAGCCACAACTTATCCCCAGCCACACGAGAATTCAAAGACCTCAAATTAGCTAATTCCTTCTCTAAACGACGAATTCGACCCTCCATTTTTTCCTTTTCTAAACCTTTCTTTTCCAAATCACTCCTCAATTGAACCACAACTTGTTCTTCTGCGACCAAAGCTTTAGGTTTCGCCTTACTGAACTTCTTATATGATTTCTTAGCAACCTTCAATTGAGAAATTTCCTTACGACAAATCCTTTGCTCTCTGTTCAACAAACTCAATATCTTCATCAGATTTTTCCCAACGATGATTCATTTCCGACCCATACACACACATTTTAGCAAGGTAATAATAAAAGTGATTAGAAACATAATCATCAATCTTAGTCGATACGTTCTGCAACTCAGCAGGAGTAATGATCGCATCAACGACCCCCCTACAAATAATTGGGCAGTTGAATAAAGAGTCATTTCTCATGGCAGGAAAAGAAAGGGTAAAAGGACAGTTGTTGACTTCAATAGTATCGTCTTCATCCTCTTCGGTGGTCATCTTCTCCTTTCCTTTTCCTTTATTTTTCGGATCCTGTGTTTTCATTGACCCAACAGCCCCGACCTCAAACCCAGGGGCAACATCCTCTATCATCACATCAGCGGTCACTCGTCCAGCCTCTTCCACAACAGCCAACCTAGATGAACGATCTTTGGTAACTAACCTCCTCTTTGGAGAAGGAGCCTGTTTAGCAGACGAAGCACTTTCACTAGCTTCGGATCTTTTCATTGACCTTGTGGAAGCTCTGCCAGATTGTGGTTGGGTAATATCACCAAGAGATACCAAAGCTTTCTGATTAGCACTCACATTAGACTTACATTCTTATGTATCTTCATCACATTCCTCAACAACAGGAAGCAGTATGTAATCAAGTAAGCTCATAGCTGCAAATACAAGAGAGTTGATTACAAAAATAATAAAAGAAAGAAAAAGAAAAGAGTAAATATACAGATTACTCCACTCCATCATACCCTGCCCTTTGTGGTAAAGAAGAGGACTCCTATCCGGATGCTCCCATAAACTACTAATCCCAACCAAACAGAACCATGTCTACCTCTTTATCTTCAGGAGGAGGGTCAGTAATAGGACATTTTACATCCCTCCAAGACATAGGAATAGGTACCACAGATGCCTTAACCCAGAAAAAATGGTATTTCCAGTACTTTAAGTATGATGGAATATGACTTATGCAAACCGGAGATGGAACCTTCCTTTTTTCTATGGTAAACCAGTCACCCGTTTTACCAAGCTTATAAAACTTGCGTAACAAAAGCACAGAAGGTTCACCTCCTAAAGCCCGACAATGAATCTCAAAACTCGTTATTTTCATAACGCCTAATGGTGACAATTGCGAAATATGAACCCGGAAATATTGAATCACATCAATATAAAATGTTGACAAGGGGAAACGGAGATTCGCAGAGTCAAACCATTTTGTGTAAACTCCTACATATCCTAGAGGAAAATCACGAATCGTAGTAGTAGGAGAAGGGCAAACCGGATGATATTGATCGTCTATTCGATACTGGGCACAGAATCGACGTAAACTCTCTTCATCGATGACAGAGTACGAAGAGTGGAGATCGTCTTTTGGCATTCTGAAAATAAATAGAAGAGTTGCAAACCTGACGATCACCCGCGGCAAGAGAAAGTGAAAAACGCGTCGGACTGCCACAAGCTTCGATGGTGAAAGTGGTTCTGGTGAATCAAGAGGAGCAAGTAAGAATCACCACAAACTAGCCAAGAAGTCTATGAGAAAGAAGAAGTAATAAATAGAGGAGAGCACAAATCAAGAAACAATTAATATGATGGGAAAGGGCACCGTCGCCGCCGGCAGGGGTGATGTCCCATCAGCTAGCCAACAATCATTTCAAGGATAGGTAATTGAAACCCTCTTCCCTCCCAATCAATGCTCATTTAAACAATACTCCTTCTTTGCAAAATTCATAAAATAAGATAAATCATTTTCTCTTTTCCTACTTACCTTCCCTATTTTCTTTTCTTTTTATATATAGTCCAGTATTCTGATACATGCGAAAAACCTCAAAACCTGTATAACAGGGAAGATTTAATAGTAAGTCCAGAATAATTTTTTATTATTTTTGATTTTATCAAAAATCATTCTAGACTTGGGGGACTTGATAGTGTATATAGGATATACCCTCAAACATAGTAGGAGTTGACATGCAAAGGATCAACAGTACAAAGGATATGGCAGTAGGAGCTGTCATTCATATGAAAAGAGATAATCCAAAAACATTCCTATGAAGGAACACACAAATAGATAACAGGTACGAAAGAAGGAAGTTGACTAAGCTTCATCTGGAAGAGATCATGAAAAGGTAACTGGTAGAAGGTGACAAAGAAGGAACCAATGGTCAATAGCAAGCACCAAAGAAAGGAGCTCGGCTATAAGAGACATGGGAACTCCAGGTATGACCCATCCAACTTCACAACACATTCTCTAAAATATTCATACACAAACACTAATACTTACAAGGAGCTTGCCTCCTATTCACTACAACCAAAAACCTTACTCTCACGCCGGAGCTTAGTCACGAGGTTCAACCCCTCGTGGCAAGGCTAACGGTGTCTTGTTTTGCAGATACATCCACCATCCGAAGGAGCAAGGAACCATCAGTAGCTTCAAGATACTCTTGTAGCAACACCTCTAGTTGTAGCATCTCATTTCGAGAAGAAAAGGATCGTCTCTAATTTTCATTAAAACCAACACCCGTCAAGTTTGGATCAACAAATATTTTTTCGAGAGCATATAGTTGTGGAAATAAATATTTTAAGGGGCTGCTAGAAATCCAAACATTATTCCAAAATTGGAGTGTAGAGTTATGACTTACCATTCTTTGAAATAAGTTGCTGAGTAGGATATTCACAGCCTCAGAATCCACACTGGTTTTTAGAAGATTTCTCCAAACCCCCGGAAACATTCCACTTTTGTTCGAAGAGAAGCAATCACTAGGCTCTCCGTGAAGGCTTCGAATGACCAAATTCCAAAGGGAGTAATTTCAGTCCTATATTTCCACCACCATTTAGCCAACAGGGAAATATTTTGGGAATGCAAGCTACCAATTTGAATACCACCGTGATCAAAACTGGTGATAACCTTTGGCCAAGTAATCCACTATATTTTATTTTCACCCATGTTCATACCCCAGAAAAACTTGTTGTGAATCAGTTTGAGACATCTTTAACAAATAAGTTAGTTAATGCATATTCAGTCCGTAGATAAAAAAAATAATTCAGTTGTTTTATATACTTTACTAGTTTAAATGTCCGTGTAAATACACATGTTAAATATAACTATTTATGTGAAAATCAATTAGTTAAATATATGATTATTTTGTAAGAACAAAAGAATAGTTGGATCTTAGACTTTCTTTAAAACTAAAAAACTTTTATATTAATTTCAGTTGATATAGAAAAGTAAATCATGAGAACTTTAGAAGGATGTAAAATTTGTTACGCTAAGATTTGTAAAACACAAATTCAAACCAGACACGGGTCAAGGCAGATACAATTTCTAATTATTAAATATGAACCAACCATTATTTTAAAAAACTAAAATCCATTTTTGATTGTTCTTTGGTCAAAATTAGATTTAATTTTTATTTTAATCTGAATTAAAATTAGTATGGAGAATTTCATAAATGTCTTTCTTAAACATTAAAATATTGTATTTGTCTACCCTAATTTACATATATATATATTATATTTGTCGACTGTCATTCTCTTTGCGTCAACGCTTCCACGGTTGGTCTCGGTGTAGAAGGCTTGAAATTGTCTGTCGTCGTTTTCTTTTAAATTCTTGTTATTTTCTTTTTATATAACTTATATTAGAATTTTATTAATATTTAATATTTATCATTTTTTATAATCAACCCGCATATTATAAGAACATATAGTTTAATTAGTTATTAATACTAAAATGCTATTATTGCATTGATATTAATTTCAAATAACAGTTTTATTTATATTTACTAAATTAATTGGACGTTCATACAATTAAATTAAAAATCTACATACGTTGATTTTAAATTTATATTAGAAATTAGATATATTGAATTTATATCAATTTAGATATAAACTATATAAATTTTATATAGAGTTTCAATTTTAATTATTCAAATCAAAATTGAGTTTTCAGTTTTAATCTAAATAAATTGTTAAGATTCAATTGTGATTGAATGAAGGACTGAGATCTTGTAATTAAATAGAAGAAAGTTCGCAATAGAAGATTAGTTATGGAACGTGATTTAGGTTAAGTGTACCGAAATTTAATTAATTATCTCCAATTTAATATTGTATGTAACAAACTAAAGTGTCGTTAGCTATGCAAAAATAAATAAATTAAAACTACCCTAGCTAAAGTTGCAATTAATGTAACATGACCATCTATTAAGGGTTACCCTGTCATCTTGGTTTTTTAATACTAAATAATAATAATAATAATAATAATAATAATAATAATAATAATAATAATGGTAGTAGTACTACTACTACTACTAATAAATAATAATAATATAATAATAATAATAATAATAATAATAATAATAATAATAATAATAGTTATTATTATTTAATAGATCTCAAATATTTCAAATTCATCCCATATGAAGATCGTTTTTTACTTTGTCTCTCAGATTACCATCATCACGACTACCACCACAAGTCCACCACCACCACCCAACCTCACCCGCGACATCTCAAAACCCTTTCGTTTTTTGGGTGACATCATATCTCGTTCACCTAGTTAGAGTCAATTCTTAATTAAGGGACATTAGTCCCGTTTTATGATGCTTATCATCAACGGGATAGAGAATGAAGATCGATGGGTTCCATTGTATTACCACCGAGATGCCTAAACACACTCTGCTTATAATCGATTTTCATTTTTTGAGGCAAAATCTAAGATCTTGCCAAATGGGTTTTGTCAACAATTAGACTGGTGCATCATCGATTGATGTTCATACAAAATCAATTGTTGTCCATAACCCTATGTATACTACTGGGTTTTCGGTTCAGATCTGTTTTTAGGGTTGTGTTTTAGGGTCATAGATCAATATTTAGGATTTGGCGGCGGTAATGGTTATCGTAGATGAAAGGTTTTCATCGATATGTTTTAGTGTATCCATCTATCGGTTTTTAGGGTTTTGTTTTTGGGTTTTGGTGGCTGTAGATGAAGGAGATGGAGGCAGCGATGGTGGTTTAAGAAAAAGTTAGTGGTGGCGGCTGTGGTGGTGGTAGAGGAAGAAGTATGAGGCGGTGGCGTACTTGGTAGTTAAAGAAGAAGGTGATGGTGGTGGTTGTACATTGAGGAGGTCGCGGCGGATGTGGTGGTTGAAAAGAAGCAGGTGGCGGTGATGATGATTGAGGAAGTATGTGGTGGTGAGAAGGTGTTTATGAGAATAATAGAATGAAATTATCGTATAATAATAATAAAAAAGATTATAACTTGTATAATAATAATAATAATAATAATAATAATAATAATAATAATAATAAATCAAGATAATCAGGTTACATTAATTGCAACTTGTAAGTAGTTTAATGTATTTTAACGAAGAAACTTTAATTTGTTACATACAATATTAAATTGGTGATGGTTAATTACATTTCGATGCTCTTAATCCGACGTGATTTTGCCACGGAAAAATTTATTCCATCTACAACATAAATATTTAATTTTCACATGTTTGCCCTCCTTTCTTTACACAATATAAGTGACATATTCAATATTAGGTAGAGATCGATCTTCGAGAAATCAAACGACGCAAAACCCTTTCAAAAGTCTTGACGATCGGTGTGGTTGTGTAAGTCGCCGTTTGCAATTGGTTCTTCTTCCCTCGTCGCTACATTCTTCTTCGTTTGTCGCTACCTCATTATTCTTTCGTTCATCTTTGTTATTTCGCCAGTAATGGCCCATGCGTTAGACAGTTGTTCTAGTGATCGAGGAGACGTCTCCCACTCTCAAAATGGTAAATTGATCTAGAGGACAAATTTATAAAATGGAACATGAACTTAAAGAAAAAGGAAAAAAATTATTACAGTGATGACTAAGTGTAAGAAATTAATAAAAATTGAAAAGTGAGGTACTCAGGTCACATGTAGAGAAACAGGAGTGGGGCAAAAATGTTCAAAAATTAATATTATGCCGTGGATAAATAAAAATAGCGGTAGCAAAATTATGACCCATTTGTTATATAGTGTGAAAAATAGAATTAACGGAGAACATAAAGAAGTAAAGAACAAATTTGAGTACTTAATATTAAAGTTCATTATTTTTTTTTATTTTAAATTATAAGCGAAAGAAACTTTTGTTAATTTTCCTATGTGTACTCATCAAAAGAGATGTTTTCCCTACAACCTTATCATATATAAAAACAAACCAAAAATTCTTTAAATTCTCTATAGAATCAAAAAAATAATATAATATAACATCATAAATTAAATAATCTGACTAAAAATACATATGCAACATGTTGTTTAACATGTAGCTAGGTTTATAATGGACCTTGTCTAGTCGTTCACTTCAAAAAAATTAAAATAAAATAAATAAATAAATTATTCGGTAGTTTTGCAATTATTTACTCGTCCGTACGTTGCCAGTAGGTATTTGTTAATTTATCAAATCAGATGTCACGGGCTTAGAAAAATATATAAATCATTCTAAATAAGATGCAAGCAATCTGGCATTTATGTGTTATATACGGAATGAATTGTAGGGGCAAAATCACTTTTTTGTATTTCAAGTTGTGATACTAATGTTGACATGCAACTTCACAGATCACTTCGTCGATAAGGAGCATTTCATATACTACGTGTTAAGGCTTATTGGATTATACCTAATTCCTAGACCCGTTTAATTAGTTTAGATCTGATTATATCTGACTTGTCAAAAAACTTAAATATTGATTAATTTTAATCAAAAGTTAAGATTGGTTCTCGCAGTTCTCATACGAAAAACAGTTCGTATTGAACACTCCCCTATATATATATATATATATATATATATATATATATATATATATATATATATATATATATATATATATATATATATATATATATATATATATATATATATATATATTACACTATTCCACCAACCCCCACCCCAGCCCACCTCTAACCCACCTTTGTTTTCGTGAGATGTAGTTGTAACTAGGCTACAATTCGGACCGTGTTCGTGTGACATGATTCGTGTCGTGTTCGTGTCGACCATTTTCACGTTGACCAATTCCTGACACATATTATGTCGGTGTTCAGTTCAGTCCGTGTCACTTAATTTTGTTTGATCCTGGTCGTGATTTCGTGTCAACCCATTAATCTAAGAAAAAGTCAATTTGTTTTTCGGTAAAAAAACATGATTTTCAGGCCGATTTTCGTATCAACTTTATTTCTAGAAAAAATTACACATTAAACTTTCTTGTATTACTTTTTATAATTGATGTACATACTAAACTTTTATTGCTATTCCAGTGGTTACAACATCGATCAAAAGCAAGGAGATATTTATCTTGGAGCCATTGGTTAACCTATTCGGATACTATGCCCATTCTTAAATTGTAATTGTTTCTATTTTTTGGTAAGATATCTTGATTCGGGTTGGTACAGTTGCTCTAACAACTTGTAAAGAGTTGTAGTTTCACTTGTTTATACCCGTATAAACATCATTTCTTAATAAAATTTATATGGATTTTAAAAAAGAAATAGAAATAAGGGAATCATTGTCAGTATTGGTCAATAAATGTAATTTGCGAATCAAATAGATATATTTGGTGGCATTGGTAAACTATAGTCATACTTGGTTTAAAGAGGTCAATTAGGGTGGATATTGGTCGTCCATCACAATCATGCATGGCTCAATACTTAAATCATAGTTAACATTGGTCAATCTAAGTAATGCATAGTTCAAATAGGTGAAACACAGTCCATATTGGTCAATTTTGATTCATTCTTGACCATTATCGATATTGGTCAATCAATGATGTAGTTAATTCAAATAAGTGAATCATGATCAAGATTGAACAATCTAAGTCATAGTTGGGTTAAATAGGTAAATAATTGGTTATTATTTGAGTCAAACTCTATTAATACAAGTCAAACATAGTCAATAAGAATTGCAAAGCGTCATTTAAAGTCAAATATATTCGATGCATGTTAAAAAACTCAGTGGCTAATCATATATCATAGAGTATTATTACACTTTAATATGATTAAGATGGTTAATCCATATTATATGGTGTCGATGTGTCACTTATATTTAATGGATGTTAATATAACTCATTCGTCAACATTGGTCAAACATGCTCGTTTTTGGTTAAAAAAAAGTTCATGTAGGTGAATCAAGATCATGATTAGTTAAAAAAAAGTCACAGTTTAATTTGTTCACATAATCATGATCAACAATAGTCAAATAAGTGAATAAAGATCAATTTTAAGTCAATTATGATTAGATTTTGTTTAAATAAGTAAACAAAGCAATGAATTTCATACCAAATAGATATATTTTAATTAATTATGTATTAAAATATTTAAAAGTATTTAATATATATATACAAATAGATATACGATAACTGATATATTTAATATATATTTTTATTAAAAAATTTAAAATTATTTAAATATAATTTATATATTTATTTATTGAAATATTTAAAACTATCCAATATATACGTAGATTTTTTAATACAAATAGCTATATAATAACTAAAATATAAAAAATTATATATATATATATGGTAAAGTTATATAATGAACCTTCTTTAAACATAGAACCTAAAGAACCTTCTCTGGTAATGACACGTGACACATAGTTTACGGGCAAAAAAGGAAATTAAAAAAAAAAATCAGCGTGTCACAGCCCTCCCCCACAAGCAACCCCCAACAAACTTAAAAAAAACCTCACTTACTTTAAATGATCATAACTCGTTCGTTTTTAACAATTTTAATTAAAAAATTATACCGTTACATTCAGTTTTTCGTCCTCTTTCAAACAAGACCGGTCTTGATATATTTCAGAAACTTTTTTTTTTTTTGAAATGCAAATTTTGCATTTTGAGTTATGTTCATACTAAACGCAAAATGCAAAAAATCGAAAAATGTAAAATATCATCATGCATGTCAACCATATGCTTCCAAAATGCAAATTATGAAAATGCAAAATGCAAAATGCTTCCAAAATGCAAAATCCGACAGAAACACTACCTGCTGTCCAAATGCAAAGAAAAATTTCATGTTAAATTTTTTTTAGAAAAATATGGGAAGAGTGATCTTGTTTGAAAGAGGATTAAAAAACTAAAAGATTTGTATAATTTTTTTGTTTAAATTCACAAAAGTTAAAAAGTTATGACAATTTAAAGTTTTTATGGTTTTTTTTTTAAATTCCTAGGTTGTTGGGAGGGGGATTTTCTATATTTTGATGATCTAGTGGTCTAGATTAGTTCTTTAGGTTCTTTGTTTAACACATGGTTCTTTATTGATCCATTTTCTATATATCTATACTACTATATAAACCATTTAACACTCTCTCTCCTTCCAACTTTTAAGAACTTCTTAAAATTATGACAATCTCTAATCTCCACCCTCTAATTTTTATCTAAACTAATCTCATATACTCTATTTTTTAACCATTTCTCTTTCCTAATAAAATTTAACTTTTTGTTTATTTAAAATATATTCTCTCATTAACACACTCTCTTACACAAACACAATTATCCACTCACAACAATATAATTTTCAAAATCTTATTAATTTCTCTCCTTATTTTGTAAATATAACTTTTTTATATATAATCTTTTTTGATATTAGTTTTAAAGTTTAATAAAAAAGATGATACAAATATAAGAAAAATTAAAGAAAAAAAATGGACATGTTGCTGAAATTTTTTTCGTAACATTGAATTACGTATTATATCCTTGAAAATGACATGTTGTAAAACATAAACTATTTACAGTCGCAGCATTGCGCGGGTACACTGCTAGTGTGTGTGTGTGTGTGTGTGTATATATATATATATATATATATATATATATATATATATCAAGTTTTTGTATTAGTACATACATAATAATAATAAAAAAAATTTAACAATTGATATAAAATAGCAATTCCCTTTCATATTATCTTTCAAATTTTCACTTTCATAGCTTTTATCTTTTTACTTTCACTTTCCCATCTCATTATTATAATATGACTGATTATTATTGTTTTAAAAAGAAATTAGAAAATTTGTTTAGGCTATAGGTTTAAACGTTTAATATTGAAGAAAGAAAAGAATCAAAGAAGTGTTGATATAACATATATCGTCAAAGTGTTTTCTCTGAAGCAAATAAAGTATCTTAAAGCATGTGGTAGTTTCATTAGTTATTACTTATGATTTGTTAATAGTTATAAGTTAAATGTTTTTTGTATTAAAAAAAATTATGCTAAACAGGTCACCTACGGGTTATCATGTCCGTATCGTGTTCGTATCAGCAAATTTTAATGTCATTTTCGGGTCAACTCATTTTTGACCCATTTCAGTTTCATACTATATGCGTGTTAACCTATATCGTGTTCGGTTTATATTGGATTTTCTATCGTATCAGAATTTTATATATTGTGACGACCACATGAATCATCAAAACTATATTACAAATATATAATTAATTACAGTTACATTTTTCTAAAATTCAATAGATTTACAAAACTTTCCCTTAAAACTATACAGTCAAATAGATGTTAACTGAACATTTTTTAAGGGCGTCACTAAACTTTCCCAAACAGCTAAAACTTTCTAAAGATATATAGAATCTTTCAAGAGATAAATAGAAATAGATAATTACTGTAACATTCTTCTAAAATTCAAGAGATATACAAACTTTTCCTTACTGTTAAAACTTTCCATCACAATCAAATAGATGATTATTGAACATTTTTTAATGCATCACCAAAACAGTTAAAATTCTCCAAAATTAGAATTTTTAAGAGATAAATAACCAATATGTATGCAGTATTCTCATATATATATATATATATATATATATATATATATATATATATATATATATATATATATATATATACTATCTTATAAATCATTTACCTCTTTTGTCTTAATCTCTTAATTTTAAGTAATTTGAAATTACTTATTTACACCAATAGTAAACTAAATGGAAAGTATTAGATAAAGTAAATATTTAGTGAAATTAATAACAATTTTATATATCATATTGATAACTAAACCTTCCAAAATAAAGATTCAATCTCAATTTCCTTTCAAAAAAAAACTACAAATTGACACAATAATTAAAAAATTAATAGTTAACCCTTTCGTATTAAATAACCTATCATATAATGAATATGGTAACTTAATTATTGAAAATTACGTATGACTAGAAATATTAAGTCTAAATAATATATTCTACACTCTATTTCCTATTACACTTAAAACTTTTTAAATTTACATCTCCACCATTTTTTTTATCTAAATTATTCTCATTTACTAATTTTTTAATTATTTCTCTCTCCTAATTTATTTTAACTTTTATTTATTGAAAATATATTATCCCACTAAAACACTCTCTCACACAAACACAATCATCCACCCACATTAATATAATTTCCAAAATATTATTAACTTCTCTCTCATTATTTTATCAATATAAATCTATTTCCCTTTTGTAATGATTTTTAGAGTTTATCTTTAAAATTAATAAAATATTTGATACAAGTATAACAATAAATGTTGAAAAAACAGACATGTTGCTGAAATTGTTTTCGTGACATTGAATTACGTGAATAACATAAGATCACATTCTTGAGAACGACATTTTGCAAGTATATATATATATAGGGTAGAGATCTGGTAAAAAAAATGTTATGGTACTAAATGTAAGAAGAGATCTCAGCCATAGGATCTCTCCAAAAGTCAAAAAAGCCTTCAAAATTCGAATATTAAAAAAATAGAAAAGGGTAATGTCAAAATTAAAAAAGAGGAAAAATCGGGAACCGCTTTATCTTCCCGTCTGCCAAACTCAAACTCGCCGGCTAAAAATCACGGTGGATGAACGGCTGCCAGATGCACAATATACAACTTCGATTCATAGATTACAAACATTTTTTATGCACGAAAAAATACATTATCGATTCACATATTACATTTAAAACACAAATTACACTCATTTGATGCACAAAGGATAAGAAATTACATACTTTATGGTAAACTGATGCACAAACATAAATGGTCGGATGAACGGCGAAGGCGGTGGTGCAGAGGCGGTGATGCACAAATCATTTAATAAATCATGTAAAAAGTCGACGATGCACAAAGAAATCAATGAAGGCTCATCAGATGTAGGTTCCCCCCTTGGCGTTGGTGTTCGGCGACGTCTTCAGATGCACAGGGAAAACGATGGGAGGCGGCGGTTGCAGGTGACTGAAGTAAGTGAGGCGACGTCACACAATCGTACTGTGGAGGCGACGAAAGCGACTGTAGAGGATTAGGGTTACGCGGCGGTGCCTCAAAAATGACGGAGGACGGAGGTTGCAATAAACGGCATCGCACGAGGAGGATGTTGGGATGCACATACGACGGCGACTAACACAGGACGGTAGATGATTAGGGTTAGGCGGCAGAGTTCACACAGGGTCGGCAGGTTTAGGGTTCGCGTGGGAGAGAGGCGACGTTTGAGAAAGCAGAGAACGTGGGTTGATATTGTAGAGAACGTGGGGAGAGAAATAATAAGGATTCCGACTTTACCCTTTTAACAGGTTTGTCACGTGTCAAGCCCTTGTTCCTCCTTACATTAAGTACCTTAAGTTTTTTTTTACTTGAACCTGATTCTATATATATATATATATATATATATATATATATATATAGCATCAATAAAGAACCATGTCTTAAACAAAGAACCTAAAGAACCAATCATGACCTTTAGATTAACTTGATCAATGACTCATATTAATTTGTGACAAAATTATAATTATCATATATTAATTAAGAATGAAAAGGGTAAACATGGAAAATCCCTTTCTCCCACCCCATAACAGCACTTCCCAAATTCAAGTTAAAAAAAATTCCATCAAATCTTTAAATAATCATAACTATTTAAGTTTTGTGAATTTAAATAAAAAAATTATACCAATCTTTTAGTTTTTTAATCATCTTTCAATCAAGACCACTCTTCCTATATTTTTCTAATTTTTTTTTTGAAATGAAAAATTTGTTTGCATTTTGGGTTTCAGTATATATTTTGCATTTTTTGATGCATTTCATTGAATCAAATTGTGAAAATGCAAATGAGAGTTGAGGGTTTGCATTTTGCATTTTGGAAGCTTGCATGACCTGCAGTTTTGATATTTTGCATTTTGTATTTTTGCATTTTGCATTTACGAATGAAATTCAGCTCAAAATGCAAATTTTGAAAATTTTGCATTTCAAAAAAAAAAGTTTTAGAAGTATATCAAGACCGGTCTTGTTTGAAAGAGGATGAAAAACTGAATCTAACGGTATAATTTTTTTGTTAAAATTCTTAAAAACAAACGAGTTATGATCATTTAAAGTAAATGGGGGTTTTTTTTTTTAAAATAGCCCAGGTCGTGAGAACGTGAATTTCTTTTTTTTTTCAAGTTTCCATTTTTGCCCTTAAACAATGTGCCACGTGTCATCACTAGGTGGTTCTTTAGGTTCTATGTTTAAGGGAGGTTCTTTGTTTAACCATACCCTATATATATATATATATATATATATATATATATATATATATATATATATATATATATATATATATATATATATATATATATATATATATATATATATATATATATATACTTCTATTCTCATAATTATATCAGGGGTGTTACATGGATTTTTTAGTTCCGGTGTGGAGATAAAAACGTCAAACGTGCCTCCTAAATACACGCATTAATTCAGTTTTTAGTGTCAATCTATTAAGTCTTATTATGATATTGTGGATCAACCATAAGTGTGCCTTTAATTAACAATTTGAATTTGAGAAACCTTTTACAGGATAAAACAAACATATATAATGAGAACATGCATACTAAATGCGATAATTGCATTAGAAAGCAAAAGGCTTCTTTCACTTATTTAACACATTGGCAAGTTTGATAGTTTAATCTGCAAACAAGTCAGAGATCTTTAACTCCACATATAATTCATTAGCATCAAAACGTTGATCATATGCACTCACACATTTTACATCCTCTTATAGGGGAGTATTCACCCCGGCCAACCTCCATCCGACCACCAAAATTCACCCTGCGAGCATGAAGGGCTTTACGAATATATATATATATATATATATATATATATATATATATATATATATATATATATATATATGTATATATATATATATATATATATATATATATCATCCTCTGTTTTTTATATGGTTATTGTACGTAGAAGCGAGATAGAAATATGACTATTAACTAATTAAGAAGATTTTATCGGAGTTAAAAAAAATAGAAGAGATATAGTAAGAAAAAATGATATGACATCGATAATGTAAGATAGAGACATCTTTAATTTTATAAAGTGATAGGCAACTTTTAGGCCACACAGACGGCCTTCAAAATCGATTAATCAGAAGTAGAAAAGAACAAAATGGATATTTAGTAAAAGACTATATATACGCTCGCATGAAGGATTATATCATAAAGAATATATATATGCATGCAATAAGATATCTTTAAAAGTAGTCATATTTTGTCTATTGTGTTTGGTTTTTATATTATGCATGCGCCAAAAAGTTATAAATAATTGAAAATTCAGTGATATAAATTTCACAAAGATAGTTAAAAAGCTGGATTTTGGAGGTTTTCTCACACCAACTCATAAACTTTAATGTTTTTTTTGGATCATGCACATGATTTCAAATCTAGCACCACCCAGCTAGCTATCTTCTAAAGAATAATCATTTTATAGTAATAATAATTTTTTAAACTTGCTTATTTTAAGTGATTTAATTAGATAATCTAGGTTTAACTTTTTTTAACCTACATTTTTGCACTTAAAAATATCAATATTACATTCAATATACCACCCGTGTAAATGCGTTCAGATCGGAAATATTGTTCAAATCTTCTTATATATTTTGGTGTACGTACGTGAAGAAGTTTATTAGATTTTAATTTAAAGTTGCATATATTCATTCTCTTAATTGTAGCAAAAAAAAAAACATTTATATCTAGTTTTATTGTAATTTTTAGAACCACAAGTCCACGATGATCAGCAAATTATAGTATTATTTTTAAAGAATAAGAAAAATAAGAAAAAGTTTCCTAGCATACCCTAGGGGATCTTAAAGATTTAAGAAATAATATATAATTCTAATATTTCGAACCACCTTTAAGAGCTTCCTCATGCTATTGGAGGTATCAATTAACGTATAAATGAACGTATTTAAGTATTTAACTTTGATGAAAGGGGCTGATTTTTTATTTTTTTCAAATGCTAAGCTCTGTGCTATGAAAATTTTGTTGGAGCATCAGAGGAGAAACTCATGTGATTAGTCCTTTGATGCTTAAGTTAGACTTTACTTCCATTAATAGAGATTTATAAGTACTATAACGATGAGCTCTGTGAGAGAACTTTTGGAGAAGAAATTAGGCCAGGCACAGTACTTGGCTGGCTCGCTTGGGGATATCTGGCGGGTAACCTTGAACACCATATATATATATGGTGTTCTTCAAACATGCTAATTTCATTTTCTCTCAACTCTAACACCCTGAGCTCCTTTCTATCTCTCTCGTATCTCTTCGCTCATATTTAATATTAAAACAAGTAGGAAAGATTTATATAATAGAAAGATTGGTATAAATGTATAATAATTAGGTGAGAAACTTAAGAAGAAACATGAAAATAGTAATGATGTGATGTAAATTAATGTGTCAAGAAAAATGGAAAAAAAGGATATTCATAGTAAATCTTTTCAAGTCTTTCTCTTCCTTTTCTAAATCGTCCACTCTCCTTAGAGTAGACGGAGTGGGAAAGGGGGGTGGGTAGGGGATGGAGTCATCGCGCCGTGGTTATCGCCGGAGCCACACCGTCGCGTCGTGGTCATCGCGCTAGGGGGTGGCCACCGCGCAGGAGTAAAAGACGTGGTGAAGAAGATGGGCCCTGTTTATCTATCTCTCTCTTCCTTCCCTCCACAACTCAATCTCTCGCGCACGTACCTACGGTGGTGCCGGCGATCTGTTGGTTTCCGGCGACGGCTGATTCTCGAATCTGGTGCCGGCGATGGTTGCCTCTTTGTGTGACGGTGGTGCTGGCGATGCTCGCCTCTTCTGTACGACAGCGGTGCCGGCGATGCTCGCAAATATGTAAAAGACGGCGAGGGTTTTTGGAAAGGTGGAAGTCTGGAAGGTGAACGAAGAGGCGGTGGAACTACCGTGGATGTGTGAAAGGTAAATGGAGAGGCAGGGAGTGTGAAATGTGAAGGGTTTTATATATTTCAACTTGTATATTGTGCATAAAATCTTGTACTTTTTTTCTATTTTTATTATGATTATTTATAGGTTATTAGGTGGGTCCCAGAAGTTGGTGTGGTGAAGAGTAATCACTATGGAGGTGTGTGGTGAATTAAGTGGTTGAAATATAAAGCTGATGTGATGGTGTGGTGGGTGTGGTGGGAGGTAACCACTCCCCCCACTCTTAGGTCATCCATAGCACACTCAAATGAGTTGTTATATCTTTTATAGCAGCATCATATCATCTTCACCTTCTCTTTTTCTTTCTATCCTCAAAATTAGCACAACATAACCCAATTTTACCTCCACATTTTATTTTATTATATATACTAAAAGAGAAAGAGAGAAGGTCAAGACCGGGAGAGATATATACAGAGAGAAAAAGTGAGGTGTGAAGCGGTAGGTGTAGGGGTAGAGGTGGTTGAGCTCAGTAATGGAACCAAAGAAGTGTCGGATCCTTTTTTTTCGGGGGGGGGGGGGGGGGGGGGGGGGAAAGTGTTCCCAACTTACTCAAAATATTACCAGGTCTCTTTGGATCATGTGGTATGCAGGGTCTTACACCTCAATGATTAGCGGAGTTTATGATTGATAGACTAAATATTCCTACTTCATCATACTAGCTTACCACTAAATTGTGACTTGTAGAATCAACTAATTAAGTCTATGTCCTCATATTGTATCTTAATTCTGACATTTGTTTTGATCAAGTGGGTATGAAGATGAGGTTAAAGAGTAAAGGAAAATTCTATTTCTTGATAATATTTCTTCTTATTTCATCCTCTTACTCACTGAATGATGACATATGAAATCTATCAATTCTCTTTTCTTATCTCATTTATTCATTGTGACAGTTGCCTTGATTACAAGAGTAAGAGAATAAGTATGAATAAGAAATATGAGTATATAAGATCTCTCGTTTGTAAAAATATATAAATCTCTCTTTGTGTTTTCCTAATTCAACATCCTATATATACACTAAATAAATAATAAAATACTAAATCTACTAAGTCTCTTTTCTCACTTCTTATCTCCTCAATCTCTTGATTTAATTAGTTTTAACATTTGACTTGATCAACGTAAAGAATGAGTATGAATATTTAGTAACAAGTAAAAAAAAGATACCTTTCTGATAAAACATGACCTTTGAGGATCACTATAAATACATTTACCGCCACTAGCTATATTTGTAAAATTATCTTTTAAAATTAATGTTATAATTAAAAGTTGAAATAACAGTAGGGCACACCTCAGAGCTAGGGACAGATCGATCGATTTCTTGTGAGTTTGGGTTTTCTTGAAAGTTCCCCCTCAGAAACAATAACTAACTATGCAAGCATAAACACAAACTAACTGTTAGAAATAATTAATTAATGATTTATAATTAAGGAATTCTTGGTTGCAAAGGTACCTTTCAGCTAGCTCCCACCCCCAGGCCAATATATATATACAACAACACCTTTCTTCTTCTTTATTATTATAAACTTACTACTGCATACTCCCCTATATATAGAAACACCTACTACAGAAGCTTGAATTTCACCTGGACCTTGGAAATCATATATCACAAATTTCTACACCTTCAAGCTTGCTTCCTAATATCAAAATCTTTAAGCATTTTTCCTGTCAATTGAGCCTCCCCCTACATGCTTTAATCTTGCATAATTCTTGGCTCAAATCAATCAGGAGCTAGATGGGTTTGAGAGATATTGGAGCCACACTGCCACCAGGGTTTCGGTTTTACCCAAGTGATGAAGAGTTGGTTTGTCACTATCTTTATAAGAAGATAGCTAATGAAGAAGATGTTCTTAAGGGCACTACTTTAATGGAAATTGATCTTCATACTTGTGAGCCATGGCAGCTTCCTGGTAATTAAGCTATTTTAATTAAATTCTTAATTATATATATATGCATGCTTATTTTGTTTTAATACAAGACAAAGTTTTCAGGGTGTTGTAATTTGCTTATCCAAACACTTCACTCGATTATATATATATATATATATATAAACGCGTCGTACACAGGGTAGGCAGGTCATGCTTATCCTGATCTATATATATACGCACGTTAATTAGTCTCCATGCTATATATATATTTATAGGCTCTAAAAAACCTTAATTAGGCACACGCGTATTTTCTCTTAATTTCAACCTTATACATTTTGCAGACAAACATGGTAGCTACGTTTGATACTAATAAAAACGTTAATCAGTGATATTAACATATTATTTTAAATATATTACTACACATTAATAGTACAAAAAAAAAAAGACTCCCCTGCGACGGGTTGCTTCTATAGAGAGAGTTTAGAATAGTGAACATAAAAGATAGCCAGCTAGGCTTTGCCCAAAAGAATCTCTCTCTCATTTTATATATTATGCATATATCTACAATACATAATCATCTGTATATGTATGAGAGTTTAACGTATGATACAATGCATGTAAACGGATAGAATATTCCCTAGCTACATAGGTACTAATTAATAAACATGATTAATAATATATATCAATAGCGAAACTTTGAATTCTTAAATGGGTACATCATATGTTCAATTATTTGAGATACAATCATAACTAGAAAATAAGAACATAAACTTTCTTGACAAATTTCAATTAAAAGCACCTTTTAGCTAGGGAATCAAGAAATCTTGTTTATTCTCTCTCTCTCTCTCTCTCTCTCTCTCTCTCTCTCTCTCTCTCTCTCTCTCTCTCTCTCTCTCTCTCTCCATATCTTTAGTGGATATGACAGGAGATTTTTAAATACTCTAATGTTTGTATATGTCATCCTAATCAACCAAATTGATTATATATTCCATTGCTTTCAAATCCTGTCCTAAGTTTCATTGTTAAAAAGATCATTATGTGTCTTGGAGAGAAGGGATAAAAAAACAATATTTGATAAGATATGATGATGGTCCTTTGTTAGTCATATTCATATATCTTTCTTTCTTCAATGGGTTCCTTACAAAAAGAGCAACATTTCCATCACTTGGATGGATGATAACACTCTAGATACTTGTTATTGTTTTGACATATATATTCCTTATAAAAAGAGCAACAATTAGCCTCCACGCGTGTATCGATCATGAGGGTATATGAATTCAAACTGATAAAGTACTGTCGAATGAATAATTACAAATAATTCAAGTTTAAGTATAGATGTACGTATGTGGTTAATTATTATATATACATGTGATGCATGTAAGTTGGTGAATGGAAACACACACTTCTGTCACATTGTACAATATTATGAGAATGACATGTTACCAACAATTTGGATCATCTTTTTTAGCCTTTCATTTGAAGCCTGTCTAAGAAGCACTGCACCACTACTTGAAACAGTACTTTGCAGCAGTACTTCTCCATGCTAATTAAACATTTAATTAGGGACTTATCTATGGTATTAATTTTGAAATTTTTTGTTTTTATGTTCATTAATGATCAGAGATGGCAAAACTCAATTCAAGTGAGTGGTATTTCTTCAGCTTTCGTGATCGCAAGTACGCAACAGGATACCGAACTAACAGGGCCACCATATCCGGATATTGGAAGGCTACAGGAAAAGATAGGACAGTTGTCGATCCGAGAACAGGCACCACCGTGGGGATGAGGAAGACGTTAGTGTTTTACAAGAATCGAGCACCAAATGGGATTAAGACTGGTTGGATCATGCATGAATTTCGCCTTGAAAACCCTAATAATCCTCCCAAGGTAACAACAATCAACACGTAATTAGTATATTCTTTTTATAATTAATTGTTGCTTTCAAAATTAACGGGGCGCAGGTTTACTTCTACCCGAAGCATATAAATATTGTTCTTCAACTTTCAAAAGATTAACAAATTTGATGATAAATGATATCTTTTTACTTCAAGAATTAATCCTATATATATATATATATATATATATATATATATATATATATATATATATATATATATATATATATATATATATGGAATTCAATGCATTAGTTTTATTAATATAATTCTCATTGAATATGGAATTCATTGAACAGGAAGATTGGGTTTTATGTAGAGTGTTTTACAAAGCAAAGGGTGACAATAGCAATGAACACAGTCCACAAGACATGTATCACAACAATAGTCATGATGCCACTTCACCAAATCTTGATCCATCTCCTACGCTCACAACTAATTGCCAACTACCACCTTGTGTCCACCACCACCACCCAATCACCACCACCCTCTGCACCCAAACCCCGCCTATACCCACCCAGCATTACCACCACCACCAAAATTTCGTCGGCACCACACCACAACAACAATGCAATCATACAAATCTCTTCCATATATCTCAAGATTCCAACTTGATTGAAACCGCAGAACATTTGATCATAAGCAGCTCGAATAACAAGTGTGAAGATCATTATGGGTACTTTTACGGTATGGATTTCGAAGACTATGTCCCTAATTCCCATCATTTACAAGACTTGGAGTTCGAGGATGATGAATATGACACTGGCATAGTATTCTACGAGTAGTGATTAGTTATGAAAACTTAAGTGCTTTAATTAATTAGCTATCTAGGTGTATAAATCTTAAGATAAGATCATTTAATTTCTTCATGAATTGGTTATTGAGTGTTTTGGTGTTTGAATTTGATTTGAAAGAAGTGATTAATTATTTGTTGTATATTAATAGATTGCATATGTGTACATGCATAAATAGGATTATTTGGGCTTGCATGCAACGGTATTTTTTTTTTTTAATATTTTTTTCATTTTGTAGCGTTATATTTTGTGTCGTGTTATTTATGCAATATGAAAGTAACGAAAGCTTATCCTATGAGTTATCTATTCTTAGAGTTTTATGATTTTTCCTTTCTAAACTAAAATAAGAACGTTTATTATTGGTTCTAACGTCAAAAAGAAGAAAAATACAAAAGGAAAACATGATCGAATGCAACCTGCCCAATCGTTATGTTCTTTCAGAATTAATCACCTAATTAATTTATCTTTCTTGTCTAGTTCATTTGTTGTTTTCTTTCGTCTATCTCTCCTCAAATCAAGTAAAGAAAGCTACACCGTGTAAGCAACGACGTACGATATAAGATGAATATGATGCACGTGATTAAGATTTCTAATATTTTGTACCGTTCTTTTTTACAATTTCTTATTAGAAATTAATATATTGCCAACCACACTATCATACCGTAATCATACGACTTCATCAATTTGAATCCGTGAACAAGTTAGGCTACTTAATATATATAAAAAAGTAGCGTCTTAACTATCAGGATATCCCTTTTGGTATAGAGATAGGATCGACATCTTGATCCTAAGAGAATATTTTCGCCTTGATTAATAATTACATACCATTAGAAGTCAATAGATAGAGATTACAATGAATCTGAACTTGTAAATGATAATGGGCCAAAGCCTAATAACAAAATATCAAATATTAAGGCCTTGTTTGTTTCACCGTAATGCAAAGGAATGGAAATGATTTTAATTCCATCCATGTTAGTTGCGTAATGACATTCCTCTACCTAAAGTAATATTAACACTTCGAAGAACTTAATTCCTTTCAAAATAATGTTCCCAAACGCAATATACAACGGAATTTGATTTCAATTACATTACATTACATTACAGTAAAACAAACTGGACCTAAGCATAATATTGCCTAAAAACATACCTGCAGTGGCGCAATACGAGTCAGAGGCTAGTGAGCTCTCAACTTGGATCCGGGATTTAGAAATACTGTTATAAGGAGACCTTTGGGGTGAAGATACCAGCTCATTGATATCAAGAAGGCAAATGAGCTTGCGAACTATCCACCAATTACAAGTTAGCTTGTCTCGCACCAAATGAATGTCTACCTCAATGTGTTTAGTGCGCTAATGTTGAACAGGGTTAGATTACAAGTATACTGCACTAACATTATTAGAATAAATGATCATTGTAGAAAATGAGTTTGTGATGCTCACAAATTAAGTAAATGATCCATGACATCTCAACAGTAGTATTAGCAACCTCTCAAACTCAACGTAAGCATTAATTAGACAGAAAAATTGTTGTCTCGAATTTAGAGAACCGGGAAATAAGGTTGCTGCCAAGAAAAACAAAATAGCCATAGGTGGGGTGTCATGTGTCAGGACCAGTGGCGGACTTGTGTGTATGAGTGGGTATGCACTTGCATACCCATAAACAAAATTCCTAGTGTTATATTTTTAAAACAAATTTTTTTTTTAAGTAAAAACAGTGGATGTGTTTACCCTCTAAGTTAAACCTTTATACAGTGCATACTCTCAAATAAATTTCTAAATCCGCCACTGGTCAGGACATCTATTCTAATCAGCATCGATGTATGCAATGAGCGTAAAAACTGAATATGCATAGAGCTAAAGGCCATTATCAAGAGTGTCTTGACCATACCATATAATATACTTAAGTCCCGCTAAATGTGGCTCTTGGGGATCATGAATGTGAAAGCAACATTGTGGAACAACATAGGTTAGATCCGGACGAGTAAGATAGAGGTACACATTACTTCCCATACAAGACTTCCATAGATGGCGTTATCAGTAACAAGTGGAAAAAACATCAAAAGGCTTTTGCGACGACACGTATCGTCGCAGAAACCCCACTACACGACAAAAACTGATCACTTTTTGACTATTGCTCAGTGTTGACCAGAATTACACTTATAGTCGTCGCAATAGGTATTTATATTTTCGTTTACATTAATTTTTGACACAAAAAGTTGAATTTAGCGGTGAAAAGTGCCGCTATTTTTTTACAAGGTTTCTGCGACGACATATCTAGGATTCTGCGACGACATTGTCGTCCCTGAAGGTCCTAGAGAAAAATATTATATTTAAATGCTAAACTCAGTACATACAACGACGTCGTTTAGGTATCTGCAACGACATTTGGGGTTTCTACGACGACATGTGTCGTCGCTGAAGGTTTCTAAAACCCTTATCTCTTTGGCAGCCGACCTCTTCTTCACTTTCACCCCCATTTCTTCATTTTGACAACCCAAAGCTCTCCCTTTCTCACCTTTCTACCGTCGATTTTTTAATTCCCATCGTAGATCTCGTGTCATCTCATCTCCGGTCACTCTAAGCTCCGGTCAAACCTTCATTTTTTCCGGCGAAAAGCTTCATTTTCTCCGGCGAAGTTTAAAATTCGAACAAGGTTAGTTGATTGTGTGTAGTCTTTGTATATTTTGTTTGCTAGATGAGTTATGTGTAATATATTTTGTATTTTTTAGATTTTCTCTTGATTTCGTTTTTCAGGCGAAATTCCGGCGAAGAAGTCCAAAGTTTTCCGGTCATCTTCAAGGTTTGGTGTTTTACTCATTCTTTGTATTTTTTATTTGTCAAATGATTTATGTATAACACATGGTTATGTTAGATCTAGTGCACTACATTACATTTGTTGTAGATATTTTTTTTTTATTTTGAAGTAATTCATTGTAGTTAATCTATATAATAGGCCTTTTAATTGCATAAATTCTAAATAAATATAGATATAAAAATATAAACTAATCATTCTAGAAGTTGTGTTTTATAAAGTTATTGTTGTACTTTTAGACCATTTTTATTAAGTCAAAATTGTCATGGCTATTCTTGTAAATAATGATAAGCTTTAAGTAAATAATGGGCTTAGTGCAATAATAATAGGCTTAAGTAAATGATAGGCTTAATCGCGTGTGTATATATATATATATATATATATATATATATATATATATATATATATATATATATATATATATATATATATATATATATATATATATATATATATATATATATATAGAGAGAGAGAGAGAGAGAGATTGGATCAATATAGATCCTTTCTTAAACAAAGATCCCAAAGTCTCAATCTTAACCATTAGATTAATCAAATCAATGGTTAAGATCTATAATCGCATGATTGTAATTAAGTAAACAATTATAAGATTTAATTTTAGAAGGAAGGGTATTATGGTCAAAGCCCATTTTTTTTTTAAAAATTTTACCTCTTAAATCTTTAAATGACCATAACTTTTTCAATTTTTTTAGTTTAAGCAAAAAAATTATACCAATCTTTTTATTTTTTAATCATCTTTTAAACGAGACAACTCTTCCTATATTTCTGAAAAAAAAATCGACGAAAATGACGAAAATGATGAAACTGACGAAATTCATCATTTTCGTCACCTGCTGTTTGTTATTGCTGTTACGTTTTTTTTAACAGCCAGGTACTTGCCTTTCATTCATCAAGATAGCTTAAGTACACACGGTTATCACCATATCGACAACTGAATTACACACACACAACGCAATATAATAGCGTTGACACTCTCAAATTACATTACATACTTCAGTAACAATTAGTAACAATCAAATTCGGACCTGCAACTATAATAGCGTTGCAAGAAAGACAGTCGTATAATAGCGTTGTAATCAAAGACAGTCGTATACTCAACACACCTGCAACTCTTAACACTTTAACAAAACAACATTCAGTAACAATCAAATTCACACAGAAAACAGCGAATTAGCGACATTTAATCATTCTCCTTGTTCCAGAACTGAACTCTCTTGCTGTTACGTGATATATAAGGGGCAGCCGAAAATGATAAATTTTATCATTTTTATCATTTTCATCATTTTCGTGCCTCTTATATATCACGTAATAGCAGGTCCCGAAAATGATAAATTTCCTCATTTTCATCATTTTCGTGCCCCTTGTATGTCATGTAAAAGCAGGTGACGAAAATGATAATTTTAGTCATTTTCATCATTTTCGTGCCCCCCCTGTATGTCAAGTAACAGCAGGTGACGAAAATGATAAAAATTCGTCATTTTCATATCATTTTCGTCACCTGCTTTTACATGACATACAGGGGGCACGAAAATGATGAAAAAATCGTCATTTTCATCATTTTCGTGCCCCCTGTATGTCACGTAAAAGCAGGTGACGAAAATGATAAAAATTCGTCATTTTCGTGCCCCCATGTATGTCACGTAAATACAGGTGACGAAAATGATAAAAATTCGTCATTTTCATATCATTTTCGTCACCTGCTTTTACATGACATACAGGGGGCACGAAAATGATGAAAAAAATCGTCATTTTCGTGTCCCCTGTATGTCACGTAAAAGCAGGTGACGAAAATGATAAAAATTCGTCATTTTCATCATTTTCGTGCCCCCTGTATGTCATGTAAAGGCAGGTGACGAAAATGATATGAAAATGACGAATTTTTATCATTTTCGTCACCTGCTGTTACTTGACATGCAGGTGACGAAAATGATAAAAATTCGTCATTTTTATCATTTTCGTAAAAAAAAAAAGATGAACAGGGGTCCTAAAACGATGAAAACTGTTAGGTGTTATGGGTATGAAGGTGATGGACGAAAATGATTAAACTGATAGGTGTTACTCTCTTTCAACAGCCGAAAATGATTATTTTCGTCATTCATATCATTTTCGTCATTTTCGTCAAAAAAAAATTCCAGAAATATAGGAAGAGTGGTCTCATTTGAAAGAGGATTAAAAAATGAGAAGATTGGTATAATTTTTTTTGCTCAAACTCAAAAAATTGAAATAGTTATGATCATTTAAAGATTTAAGTGGTAAAAAAAACTGAATTTGAATTTGGGTTGTAGGATGCGTGGGTTTTTTTTTAATTGTTTCAATTCCTATTTTGTCCTTTTAAATGAGTGGCTGAGATTGAGACTTTGATATCTATGTTTAAGAGGGGGGCTTTGTTGAGCCTCACCCTATATATATATATATATATATATATATATATATATATATATATATATATATATATATATATATGACTTAGCTAACAATGTAAAAAATATAAAATATATAAATATATATTACAACTAATATCAATTTATAAAAATGATGGGCTTTAAGTAAATAATGGGCTTAATCCAATGATAGGCTTAAGTAAATGATGGGCTTAATCGCGTGTGTGTGTTTGTTAGATATTGTAGTTTATCCTTGGAGTTTGTTAGATATTGTAGTTTATCCTCCTTTATATTTGTATGGGCTGGTTGACATGATGACATATTTTGTTTAGTTATTTTGTTAGTTGGGAGTTAGATAACTATTAAATATATATATATATATATATTATACATAGGTACAAATTTGGACTTCCCATTTTACAGTTGTTATTCTGACGAAATTTTTATAAACTACGAAAGTTGAGTAATTATTATATATGAATAACTAGATGTAAATACTTGCGGGTGATATATGCAACAAAACATGAGTAGCTATTATTTTTGTATGGGTTGGTTGACATTATATCATTTTTTTTTTTGTTCATTTTGTTAGTTGAGAAGTAAAATGACCATTAAATATTTTTGTTATTTTATAATTATATAGCAAGAAATAGAGCAACTCATGGAAAGCCAAGCGCAAAGTTCAAACCCACTTATCGATGAGCAAATATTACAACAAGTTTTGGGTGAACGTTGTGGTCACAATCGTGGGCGTAGTAGAAATTAACCGCCGTTGCATCATCTTCAAGCTCACAACCACAACAGGAAAGAACATATACACAAAAGGAGGTGGAGTCAATGTTTGCGGCTAATAATTCGCAAATAGAATATGTATTTGACGCCTTAAAACGCGCAAATATTCCAATACCCTAGTTTCAACCGATCATCCCTCAACGTTTTAAGGATCCTATGTAGGCAAATGAGGACAATGACGAGGGAGAGTATGTGGATGAAGAAGAGGAAGATGATTATCTTGAAGATGAGGATAACGATATGTAGTATGCCATATTTCTAATTTTATCAAAAACTTTGTGTGAAGTACAAACGAATTAAGTATGTATGTTATCTTTAGTCTCGAGGACATGTACGATGATTTATAAATATATATATGTATGCTTCGTCTTCAACTATAATTTGTAGGTTTTTGTTTTATATAGCTGCAAATAATATTGACAATTTTAAATATTGTATTGTAAAAAAAAACCTTTTGCGACGACATTGTCGTTGCAAAAACAAAAAACTGCATGTTAGGGTTCCTTTAGCGACGACAATGTCGTCGCAAAACTTTTTAAAAAAAATTAAATTTTACCCCTTTAGCGACGACACTGTCGTCGCAAAAAACATCAAGAATTTCTTTTTGATTTTTTTTTCTGCAATATTATCTGCGACGACCTTTTGCAACGACAATTCCTGCACCATCCGTCGTCGCAGTTGACGAAAATTGTCGTCGCAAAAAGGTTTCAGCCACGGTAGTTCGGCGACGACTTATTTGCGACGACATGTCATCGCAGAAAGGTTACAGCGACGACATATTGGCTTTTAGCGACGACATTCGTCGTCGCAAAAGGTCATTTTTCTTGTAGTACCGAAGGATCCCAACTTACTATCTCTTTCGATACCGGTTTAAATTACATTCATTGCAATTAAGAATGTGTGTCTATAAGACTGCCCGCATCCATCGCGTGGGGGCCGAGTGAGGCCGCTCACGAGCCCAGCACACCATCGCTGGCATGCGTGAGGAGCTGCTCACGCTCACATCCGTGAGCCGGGTCGCGCGAGTGATACAGGAGGAGGGGAGAGTTGACCGTTGGGGGGGGGGGGGGGTAACCGTTAGGGTGGGTTTTCAAATTTTTTTTTTATTTAATCCATTTATCTCCTATAAATACACATATATTCAACAGTTTTTTTCACACACAATTTTACTCATCTCATATATTCTCTACATTCATCTTTTCTCTCATCAAAAATATATTTCACAAATGGACAAGGGCAAACAATCGTTCAAAACCCCACGACGGGTTTCAAAGATGGGAAAAGGCACGAGCTCGCAACCGACCCCACCGGATAACATGTTCGGGATGTCATCTCCACCACCGAACTACATCCAAAATATACAACAATTTCCGATGTATTCACCTACTCCGATTCCCGGTGGTTTTCATAGTGGAGTTTACCGGCCACAACCCCAGTTGTTCAATCAATTCCAAATGGGTTTTTCGGATTTTCAAAACATGACTCAAGGTGGTTTTACAACCCTCCTTCAAAACCAAACGTATCTGGGTGATAATGAGCCTGAGATGGAGGAAGATGAGGACGAGGAGGCTATTCCCGACACCCCACGCGAGGAGGTGGTACCCGAAACACAACCCGATCCCGGGCAAAAAGGAAAAAGAAGGGTCGTGCCGTGGAGTGCCGGGTAAGAGGTTTTGTTGGCTACGGCATGGGTTACAATATCCGAGAATTGTGTAACCGGCAACAACCAAAAAGCAAGTAAGTATATATATATATATATATATATATATATATAATTTAAATATATATATTATTATTTAAATATATATATTATTATTTAAATGTATATATTATTATTTAATATATTTATGTATTATTATTTGTAGTAAATTTTTTGGGGAAGGTGCGTGATTTTTACAACGAAAAGAGAATGGACTACATTGAACGCACCAAAGACCAACTCACGGGCAAGTGGAACGATATGCGGAAAAAAATAACTTTGTTCAGTGGCTTGTACAATAATTTCGCCAACAACCCCCAATCCAGATGGAGTGAGGTGGACATCCTCAAGAAAGCCAACAAACAATATCGGCTAGAAAATAAAAATCAAGCGTTTGCTCACGAGGAGGTATGGAGGAAATTGAAAGACCATCCTAAATGGTCAAATGTGCCCCAGATGATGGTTGAAACCCCGAGACCATCTAAAAGGAGCAATTCTTCGGATCCGTCAACCCCGCACACTGCGTCTTCCAATGCCGGGGTGAACATCGATCTTAACTTAGAAGACATCGACGAGGATGACGATGATGTTCAAGTTCACGAGCCGATACGCCCACCGGGGCGGGAGAAATCTAAACGTGCTAGCAAAGAAAAAAATACGGGAAGAGGCTCGGGCTCGGGTATCATGGACGTGATGGCGGAATTCAAGGATTACGTTGACAAGTTCGCATCCGGAAACGAAGAAGTGATTAAAACCGAGCAACAAAAAATAAAAGCAATGAATAACGTAGCCGAGTCGATAAGAGAGAAAAACCGTCTAATGAAAGAAAGACAAGAAAGCAAAGATTTCGATTTTGTCTATGGCCGGCACGATCATCTCACGGGGGAAGCGTTGGATGCGGTGAACAAACGAAAGGAAATTATGAAGAAAAAATACGGGTGGTAGATTTTCCTTTTTTTTTAAATTATGTACTTTTTATTTTTATTTTTTTAAGTTATGTACTTTTTAATTTTTAATATTTATTATTATTTAGTGATTTTTATAATTATTATGTTTTAATTATATTGTTTTAAAAATTAAATAATGTTAAAAAAAGATTAAAAAAAAAGAAAAAGAAAAAGGATGTGAATGGTGTGATGGATGCAGGGGTTTGTGTGATGTGATGAGAAAATGGTGGGATGCTGATGTGGCTGTGTGAAGGGTGTGATGGATAATGGTAGCCTAATGTAAGAATGCCCATAGCATATTTGGATTGAGACAGATTGATGTCTATGGAAGTCTGAGTTAAAGCTATGCCAATAAAATAGTTCAATGGGCCAAGATCTTGTTATTGAAATTCCATGTGCTAAGAGACAATGAGAAGCTAAAGTAACCCCGTAGAGGATGAAGTTAAATCAACCTCGTTCACATATAGTAACAAATAATGATGTATCACGAATAATGATGTATCACATTTGTTGTGCGAGTACATAAGTTGAGTTGCATAAAAAGAAAAATGGTGAAACCATGAGTGAGAAGTCTGTTTAAGACCATATGTTTAATAATACAAGATTAACGGAAGCTTATACCCAAAACTTAGTCCATCATGGGGACAATAATTCTTTTTTTAAATACATATATAAAACATCTACAACTTAAGTCATCACATTTAGTTAAGACATACAAATTGCCAACCCATGACTCTTTATAATTTGATTAAAAAAACGCATCAACGGTTAATAAATTTGGTGTTACTTCATTGTTGTTCCAAAAGACCATTAACTCAAGATATATAAATACCAACATAGACAACTTCCAAACAAGCATAAACAAAAGCTAAGCCCAAGCTTCACCCATCCTCACCAAGTCGGTTTAATTGTCACCTGCAGACTCACGTAGTTTGCACAAAATGTTTGTTAACTATAAAGCTAGTAAGGCAACGTGTACTTAAAGGAAAACCATCAAATCATAGTAACTGAATTTAGCATAACTCATAGTAACATGCGTACAAGCAACTATACTATTTATAAAGCGTGAAGTCTGTTTAAGACCATATGTTTAATAATACAAGATTAGCGGAAGCTTATACCCAAAACTTAATTAGACCATCATGGAGACAATAATTCTTTTTTTTAAAACACATATATAAAACATCTGCAACTTAAGTCATCACATTTAGTTAAGACATACAAATTGCCAACCCATGATTCGTTATAATTTGATTACAAAAAAACGCATCAACGGTTAATACATTTGGTGTTACTTCATTGTTGTTCCAAAAGACCATTAACTCAAGATATATAAATACCAACATAGACAACTTCCAAACAAACATAAACAAAAGCTAAGCCCAAGCTTCACCCATCCTCACCAAGTCGGTTTAATTGTCACCTATAGACACACATAGTTTGCACATAATGTTTGTTAACTATAAAGCTAGTGAGGCAATGTGTACTTAAAGGAAAACCATCAAATCATATAACTGAATTTAGCATAACTCATAGCAACATGCGTACAAGCTACACATTTCATAAAGCGTGAGGGATAATACAAGGGTCATTACATCACATGGTAGATATTTATATCAACAATACCTAAAGAGGAATAGCTTACGCTACCGTATGTGAAGGAGCACTAAGTAGTCTATGTGTACTCATTAAACCAAATCACGGTTAATCAACCGACTTGAGCTGAACGTGAAAGCCGTTAAGTTGTTCACCTCTCTAAGGAACTAGTCTCATACCTGTCAGAGTATAATGACCTCTAGCTAGGTCATTCACCTCTCGGTGAGAGAATAACACACATAGGAATCACATCCCTAATGTTGGTCCAAGATTCAAGTATCAAATATTGAAGCTAACATAAACTCATATAATATGGTGGAGCAAATATGTAGAAGATGAAGAACACACACACTACACAGTTGAACACACACTATTTCTCTTTCAAAGTTTACTGAATATATGAAGGTTAGAATTCAAGTGTGAAACTTGAATTCTATAAATACAAAGTAACTTACAATACTTACCTACAAGAATAGGTAAATACAAAATAGGCTCTTGGTCTTTTACTATCTATCATTAATTAGCCAAACTAACTAATAATAACAAACAACAAATACAACAAATTGAACACCACAAAATAAGTTCCTAACATTCTCCCCCTTGGTGTTCATGAACAAAAACTACAAACGAGACCAATCTTTTTCCGGATACTTGGACCTTAGAATTAGTAGTTGTTCATAACGTCTTTTTGCGTTGCGTTCCAGGGGGTTTAGGAGTAAAAGCTTTGACTAGTCCTTTTGAAGGGACTTGGGTCGGGTGTTTGAAATCTTCAATGGTCATGTGTTTTTAGAGTTCGCAGCGGAAACCTCAAGCTTTTCAACCTTTGGCTTTGTGATGGGATTATGACACATAATTTATAAACATGACCATTTTTCTTTACTTCAAAATAGCATTTGATCTCAAGGATCGAAACAAAGAGTTTTTCTCCCCTTTGAATGTAGCTCTAGATCTTTATCACCGTTTCGGAATTTTGTTCCCCCTTAATCTTGTGAACAAATGTCTTATTTTCTTTGAAACTTTGTCAGTTGTTCTTGTCTTTTCTTTTCATGAAATAAGGATCTCTTCTCCTTCTCAAAATTTAAGAAACAACTAATACTGAAAGACAACTGTACCTGATGGTGCCATCTCCCCCTCATGATGGTCAGGATTCTCATGAGCATCATGCGTGTATTCTTTGCTTTCATGAAGGTATTGGAGAGATGAACACTTTGATATTTATCATCACCAGAATGATATTACAGTTAAAACACAAAAGACAGTCTTTAAGGCTCCATCTCAAATTTCCTTGAAAACGAATTTCAAAATGTTGCAACACCGGGTTCACTTAGATTACCCGTTAGCACAATAGTTTGTAAATAAACTGAGTGGCCTACGTTCAGTGTTGGCATAATGTTAACACTGGTAGGATTTCCATCTATCACTGTAAATATCATAAAGATATTACTCAAGATGTTCCGGTATCGTCACAAAGACATGATACATTTAATTTTGCCGAAAAGTGTCCTAAAAAGAATTATAATCAACGAATAAGCTCTAGACTCAATTAGTGCATTAAAAGAAGTCGGGACCGGAGTAATTGTCCTCTGTAAATCAATATCAACAATCTCCGAATGAGATGTCAATAAATGATATGCTAATTCTCCGTGTGAAGTTGAAACAATCTTTTGTTAAGAAATGATTGAGTAGCTAGGCGGGGTTAGTGTATTGCATCACTAGGTCCATGATGTTTTGTTTCAATACCAGTAATCAACATATGAATACTAGTAGATGATGTGGCTACCCAGATAATTGACATAGTTTGGTAAGGATCCTTTTGCATCTTTTGATCCTATCTTACCCTCATAACTCTCATAAATTTTCAACTGCTCCCACAACATCTTTTCAGAATGATGGACACTTTGTTTATACAATCTCTCAATTCTAAGAATCGGGTAGCTCCTTGGGTAGGTCCGGTTCTGGTTAGACCATAGGAGGGGAAAAAACTGCCTAACCACAAAACGCACAAAAGGATATAAAAAAAAATATTTTGGATTTTTCAAAGAAAAGTAAAGCAAAAACAAAATAAAATATTTTTGAGATTTTTAAGATTTTATAATGTTTTTGGATTTTTAAAAAATAAACCTAAAAAAGCACTTGCGTGAATACCATGATGGAGTACTTACCTGCAAATACTTGACATACGATTAAATAAGATAACTAATTAATTGTAAAGGACGGCTTTAAAAAAAATTGTTACATGTTCACACTATAATGATTCAGATTTTAAGAACAGTTGAAACATGTGATCCACGCAATTAATTAATTAACCACAATTTTCGATTCACGTGTAAGTGAATATTGTCCATTCATGTTAACTCTTTTTTTTTTTTTTAAGATAGCTACTAAAAAAATATAATGGCTCATGATGTGAGTGTAAACCAAAAGGATAGCTAATGCACTTTTAAGATAGTTCTTAGATAGTTCTAAATGTGTGAGAAAACACAAAAATAAATGGCTCACGAGAGTTTCTAATAATACACAATGGCGCAATGTACTTTATCAAAATAGCTCATGAGAGACTCAAAAGAAACAATAGCGCACGATGATATCTCATAATAGCTCTCAAATGGCTCACACTGTGAGGGAAAACACAAAAGGAAATCGCGCAGGGTCATTTTATAACATTAAGAAATAGCGCATGGTGTGTCAAAATTTCAGGAATGCACGCTGTGTGAAATCTAAGCACAAGGATATGATTGCGCATACAGTCAAGAAAGATGACGCATGCAGTCACAGATTTTCAAAAATTTAAGTCGCAATTACAGAAGGGCAACCTCAAAATACTAAATCTTAGGTCCTGTGAATTCGGAATCAAGAAGCAGCAAAATATGGCGGTGAAGGTGCGGTTTGATGGTGAGCGGAAGTGGTGGTGTTATGAAATTACTCGGCGGCGTTGGTGCAAATTAAGTGGTGAAGGCCGGTCGATGGTTGTTTGGTGGTTGTCGGTGGTTTACCTAGACGGAGTAGGCGACTTTTTATGGTTCGAGGCGGTGCGGCGCGACGGTAGTGGCGGAGAGACAGGTGGTAAGGTAGTTGGATGATGGTGTTAATGGTGGAGGGCGGCGGAACAGTGCGTTGATGGCTCGATAGTGGTGGGTGTAGCAATGGTGGACGGAGACTGCGTTGGCGATTTAAGGAGTCGATGATGATGGTCCTCGACGATAAGATGGTGGTCTGTTAATAGTGAAGCGATGGTGGATGCTGAAGCGAGGGTGGATGATGAATCGACGGTGAGGCGGCGGAGGTGGAATGGTTAATGTGGTGGTTGAAGGTGGAGCTATGATCGGCGGTGATCGATGTTGTGACCAGTGGTGGAAGGGTTGTGATGATGACGGTTGCTCCGTGGCTGTGTTAATGGTGGTTATTGGAGTGGACGGTGGCTGTTGGTGGTTGAATGTGGTCAGCGGCGGTGGTATATTGAGCAGCCGCAGGAGGTAGCCAGGTTAATATATGGAGTGGTGGTTTGGAGGAGCGATGGTTGAACAGTGATGCGGTTGTACTTGGCTAATGTTGGGTCAAAATAAATAGTAGTCTAGGGGAAAAAATTGGGCTAAATATACTCTACAGTCTACACTCTCTAAAACACTACAAACTTGAAACAACACATAAAACATAAATTATAAAAAAAACACAAACATAAATAATAGAAAACGAAATTATAAAAAAAACTAAATTATAATTAAACTAATATTTTTGTAATTTTTGATTTTAAGAAACAAAATAAATACGAGAAAGCAAACGACGTAACTAAAACAAATATTTTACATTTTCTAATTTTCTAATATATATATATATATATATATATATATATATATATATATATATATATATATATATATATATATATATATTTTGTATTTAAATAGAAGAACTAAAATAAATAAAGGCGACATAAGAGCGAAAACAATTTGATAGACACGGTTAAACTTTTTCTCGTAGAAAAGTGAGCGTTAGTTTTCAAACAAAGATTCAAATCTATCTTCCTCAACAAAATGAATAAAGACATGTAATAATATCAAAACACACAGACAAATAATCACGCTTCCCCTGCAAGTAACAATTCAACAACAATAAAGAAATATGTAACGTCCCAAAAAAAATTTTTTATATATTAACACAAAATATTTAAACACCGAAACCAACTTTAAAATAGATATTGAGGTAGACTTTAACATATCAATTAATTGCAACAAACTATGATTGTAAACTACTGTTCAAACGACCATATAAAACTATAAATGAAAGAGTTGCGGAAACATTGCTGAAGAAGATGAGCTATCACTGACTGGAGCCCCGCCGTGGTCAATACCTGAAAAATGGTTAAACAACAACAGTTAGCATAAAGCTTAGCGAGTACGTTACATACAAACTAATTTAGTTAATCACATTAACAGATAAGTGTTACAGATGCAACTTTCATCATTCCCGTCACCGAAGTGCATGGTCTAACATACCCGACACCGAAGTGTGCGGTCTAAACACACCCGACACCAAAGTGTGCGTCTAAACATACCCGACACCGAAGTGTTCGGTCTAAACATACACTATAACATCGATACATCATGTTCATATAATTCACCAAGTTAGGTTGTAAGTAAGAGTATTCACCTGATTCGTAGTCTAGGTGATAGCTACGATATACGTCATAAATATCCGGAATTTAAGTCGACTACCGGCAGCACCTACAGTTAGGGTTTCAACACATTAAATTCTCTCTCAAGTCATAAGTCTTCCATCTCTATTTAATTATATTAATAATTATCCCATACAACTCTCCGACAACCCTCAATTACAGTTGGGTCTACATATAATAATCACCATATCTGCCACAATTTAGGAGGCCTAGTTGAAGTTCTCATAATAGTTCCTACTTACTGCCATGTTCTAGAAATCTTTAAAAAAATATATATATGTGTATATATATGAAGCATTGTAGTTGCTGCTTACTCTGGACCTCAAGTCAATCTACTCCAAAGTCAATGTAGTCATCACAAGACCCAGAAGCTTCTATACCATAGCTTAGTTCACTGCAACAGAATGTAACTAACTGTTTGTTAGCTTAGTGTTAGTTAGCTACTCTCAGCCTTGTATATATGCTTTCTATTCCTCTTTTTGTAAATTAACTCTTCTAAATTCAATACGATAACTCAGATTGAGTTCTCACAGTTTCTCTATATGGTATCAGAGCAATTGATTGATATCCTCTCAATCATTTGCTCCAATCGATCCTAAAATTCAGAAATCAATTCACAAAAATGTCGATTCCTCCTGAATCAAATCATGATAATGTTGATTCGAACCACCATCCTCTGTATTTGCATCATAACGATCACCCTGGAATGATACTGGCCGCGAAGAAACTTGTTGGATCAGAAAACTACAGTACATGGAGACGATCGGTGATGATAGCCCTAAGTGCGAAAAACAAAACGAAATTGATCAATGGAGAATTTCCAGAACCTGCTCAAGATTCAATGCTCAGACCTTACTGGGAAAGAGCGAACGACATGGTAATTTCATGGATCTTAAACACTGTATCTGATCAAATTAGCAATAACTTGAACTATGTCAATATTGCATCTACTCTTTGGGATGAATTGCATGAACATTATGCACAACTTGATGGCCACCGAATTTTTCAAATTACCAAATGAAATTGTGCAACACAAACAACTGAACAGCAGCATTGAGGTCTATTATCATAGATTGAAAGGCCTATGGAATGAATTATATGCCATGGAAGCACCATACACTTGTACATGTACATGTGTATGTGAGAATGGTAAGCAGAATGGAGAAAGGGACCAACGGAAAAGATTAATTCAATTCCTCATGGGTCTAGATGAGAGCTATACAAATATAAGAGGGCAGATGCTTCTGATGCAACCATTACCAACTGTTGCCAAGGCCTACAGTATGCTTCGCCAAGAAGAGAAACAAAGAGAAAATCCTAAGTCCATAGCACCAAATTCAATTGTTCTCAATTCTATGTCAAGTACTAGACAACATTATGATCAAAGAATCACAAAGCCTCACAACACCACCCAATCTGAAAGGAAAATCACATTCAAGAAAGGGATATTATGTGGATAATGCAACAAAGAGGGACACATTAAGGAAGAATGTTATAAACTAGTTGGTTATCCACCTGGACATCCTTTACACACCAGGAATCAACAACCAACAAGATTCTCTAAGGGAAGAACTGTCAATTTAGTTTAAGGCTGTGATGAACCAATCAAAATCTCAGAGAATAAAAACCATGGATCTGAAATAAGAGATGAAATCCATTCAAACAATGAAGCATCCATGTACTCTAAGATTGATCACTTGCAAAATCAACTCAACCAGGTCATGATGATGCTACAAGCAAAAGACACAATAATGGAAACACCAATGGCAGGTACTTACAGTATCAACACCACAAATTTAACTCAAACTCCATTTATTGCATCATGTCTGTCTAAATTGCAGGAAGTTTGGATAATTGATAGTGGGGCCACGTACCACATCTGTAAGGATTTAAATAAAATGCATAACATTCAATCATGTCCCCTAATTCACATATCCCTACCAAATGGACATCAAACTCCAGTCACCACTATTGGCTCTGTCACACTTAATGAACACATCACTCTAAATCATGTTCTATTTGTTCCTACATTCACATATAATCTCATATCCATCAGCAAACTTCTACACACAACATACAATCACAACAATATCACCACCATACTTCTGGTCTATGTTGATGATATATATTTTTGTACGAGAAAGCAAACGACGTAACTAAAACAAATATTTTTACATTTTCTAATTTTCTAATATATATATATTTGTATTTAAATAGAAGAACTAAAATAAATAAAGGCGACATAAGAGCGAAAACAATTTGATAGACACGGTTAAACTTTTTCTCCTCCTAGAAAAGTGAGCGTTAGTTTTCAAACACAGATTCAAATCTATCTTCCTCAACAAAATGAATAAAGACATGTAATAATATCAAAACACACAGACAAATAATCACGCTTCCCCTGCAATTAACAATTCAACAACAATAAAGAAATATGTAACGTCCCAAAAAAAAATTTATATTAACACAAAAATTTTAAACACCGAAACCAACTTTAAAATAGATACTGAGGTAGACTTTAACATATCAATTAATTGCAACAAACTATAATTGTAAACTACTGTTCAAACGACCATATAAAACTATAAATGAAAGAGTCGCGGAAACATTGCTGAAGAAGATGAGCTATCACTGACGCACTGGAGCCCCGCCGTTGTCAATACCTGAAAAATGGTTAAACAACAACAGTAAGCATAAAGCTTAGCGAGTACGTTACATACAAACTAATTTAGTTAATCACATTAACAGATAAATGTTACGGATGCAACTTTCATCATTCTCGTCACCGAAGTGCACGGTCTAACTCTCCCGTCACCGAAGTACACGGTCTAACATACCCAACACCGAAGTGTGCGGTCTAAACATACCCGACACCGAAGTGAACGGTCTGACATACACTATAACATAGATACATTATGTTCATATAATTCACCAAGTTAGGTTGTAAGTAAGAGTACTCACCTGATTCGTAGTCTAGGGGATAGCTACGATATACGTCATAAATATCCGGAATTTAAGTCGACTACCGGTAGTACCTACAGTTAGGGTTTCAACACATTAAATTCTCTATCAAGTCATAAGTCTTCCATCTCTATTTAATTATATTAGTAATAATTATATCCCATACAACTCTCCGACAACCCTCAATTACAGTTGGGTCTGCATATACTAATCACCATATCTGCCACAATTTAGGAGGCGTAATTGAAGTTCTCATAATAGTTCCTACTTACTGCCATGTTCTAGAAATCTTTAAAAAATATATATATATGTGTATAGGGGAGGGTTCAAACGAGAACTGTTTTTCGTACGAGAACTGCGAGAAGCAATCTCAGCCGTTCCTTGGATATGAGAAGTTCATGGATGGAGAGCGTGGAGGGGATCAAGTGTGGCAGTGTGCATGTGAGGAATTCATGGGTGGGCAATGACATTAAAGGAGGGGAAATTGGACGGCTTAGATTGGTTCTCGCAGTTCTCGTACGAAAAACAGTTCTCGTTTGAACTTTTGCCTACGTGTATATATATATACTAATCGCTTCCATGAATCTCATTCCAAAATGACAAATCCCTACTATTTAATTAGAATATTAAGAAGGTTTCAATGCCCAAAAACCAAGTCAAACCACTCGGTTAGCTCACTGCTGTCCCTTAGATTCTAAGCACCAATAACAGAATATTAAAAAGGTCTCTACCAAAACTTGACCAATTTGTATCTTTTAGGTTCCAGGCCTTCACACAACAACCCTTAAAAATTAACTAGTGTTTTAGAAGTGATCCCAAAATCGATGAACAGCCTTGGTCCTTCACGCTAGTCTAACAGCCGAAGCACTCAACATTTTGAAATTAAATTCCACCAATCCCCAATCAAAATACATAAATCTTAGTTTGTTGGTTTTCTATCATCCTAAAAATATAAACTATTGAGAAATAATTGAGGTTTTAAACAAGGTTTGATAGTTAAACAGCAGCAGCTCATGCTTTCGGCTTTTATTCTTCATTTTCCAACAGCGAGAACAGTCCACAAGGGTCGATTAATGCTCACAAACAAAGCTGCCACTACTAGAAAATATTCATAAGATGTACAATGTTGTTACCTGTTGATTCACCAATCGATTTGAGCAAAACCCGTGAAGAATTGAGACCTCAAATACTCGATTTGTCTGTCAGCTCACTGTTGGCTCTCCTTGACTGATGCTTCAATCCCGTTTCCTTTTGGTCCCTGTTTCTCCTTCACTCTTGCCAACACCTGAAGCGATACCTTGCAAGTCCTGCAGAAGAACGACGGTGGTTTCCTTGTTTGATTCGAAGCAAAACCACGAGATTTCTTGTTGTTTCTCCCCTGTTCTTCGACAGCTCCACACCCACCAGTTGTTCTTGTTTCTGCTTTCAGCCATAGAGAGAATAGCTAGCCTTGGGCCCAAGCCCTAAATTGAAACACACCACAATCACAATTTGTTGATTTCTTTTTAAGGCCAAACATACCCTAGGCCCAAATTTAAACATCATAACAAGGTTATGCCCATCAAGACTTGTACATAAATGGCCCAACTTACAGCTAATAACATTTATAACTCTTGTAATAATAATATATTATAATACTAACTTGATAGAAATTGTTCTTATTAGTAATAACTGCGATAACCAGAGAACGGGTGTTACAAAATATTTGTCAGAGATAAAGCGTAAACCGTTTAGCTTCCTCAAATCATCAGACTCGAACTGATGTTGAACACAATGATTTGCTGAATTGGACTGCAAGGAGCACTTTTCATTCGCACAACCATGAGATTTGAACAATTCAACATATTGAACATAAACTTGTCTTGACGCCACTATATTTTCCAAGAATGTAAACTTTTGTGTTACACAATGTCTCATGAGCGATCTACAAAACATATTAAGCAGATTTTGGTACCCACGTGAAACTGGGTCCAGGTGTGTTATATCCACGACGAATATTTTCGAACAACTTAATGCCATTTGGAGTACTGAAAATGTTCTCTTTAGCCAATCTTTGCAAATGTTTAGTTGATCGTATCACAAGAGGATATTTTAAGTCTAGAACATTATGCATATCAGTGTCACATTTAACAGGAAAAGAAATTTTAGACTTCTCAAAATATGAAACAGAATGATTATCTTTAACTTCATGATCAGTATTAGCATTATGACAATCATCAAAGGCATAAACAAGATTATTTAACACATACAAACTGAGACCTGTTTTTAACAGCAGAAGAATCATTGTTTGAAATTGTCTTAAGACAAGAATTGTTCAAAACTTTTTGCAGTTTGTCCATAAAAATTTTCTTTTTAACTTCCATGCCTTGCTTCTTCTTCTTTAAGAGCTTTCTCTTAACTTCTTGCTTTTTAAAAAATTTATCTGTCATAACATCTGGAATCAGGTCAACAGATTTAGATATGTGACTTTGCCTTCTCGAAATTGTCCCGGCCAGCAAGGGTTTCTTTGAGCATTGTTGTAAAGTAGTGTTCTTGGAAACAGATTTTGAAGACATTTTTGAAGACTCACCGGAGTAAACTTTGACAAGGATGGTTGTCACGGATTTTCCTTGTGAAGATATTTCAGAATTTAATTTCAGGTTAGACTTTTCAGACTTTTCACAAGAAATCGGTTTTGAAAGCAATGGTGAATGATCAACCTTGTACGGGGACAAATCATCGTACTCTTTTTCGGTTACAGGATCTACTTCAACAATCCTTGGAATTGAGTTGAATGGAGGAGACTTTGTTTCAACAAACTTAAAGCAAATATCAGAATGATTAGAACTTCCATCAAGATTAGTCTTATGACATAGGGAAATTACCGAACCGCTTAGAGTGTCGTCAGCGGAAGACTTTGATGATTCAGTATTTTCTCGTTTCACAGACAGGTTTTTCATGTAGTTTTCAAGGAATTTAATTTTGGCTAAAAGTTTATTTTTGTCTATTTCAAACCAAAGTCTTTCTTTTTCTAACATCTTTTCTAAAAATTCAATTTGTCTTTCTAGAACTGAATAAGTAATATAAGTCTTTGAAATTTTTGACTTGACAGAAATATTTTCAATTTTAGTTTCCGAAACATTTTCTGATTTGTTTTCCGAGGATGACGCAAGCTCCGTCTTACTATAGCTATGAATACAGTCGGTTGACGGAGAAATTTTCCTAGTCTCATAACTAGCATTTAAAGCACTATAATCAAATGGAGTTTGCATCCGTTTAGAGTTATTTCTTTTCTTCTTTTCCAACTCATCATCCTCAAATGCGCCAGTAAATCGCATCAATTTGGTTAATCCTAATCCCATACAGTCTATATGATAAAATTGTTTACAAAAAATCTTTCCTAAACATTTGGGATTTTCATAACCTATTCCTTCTAGAGGGTTGTAAAATCTGATGTCTTTTGGTTTGTTTAAGTGAATCGTCTGATCAGTTTGACCTCGTTTAACAAATTTATCTTCAAGGTCTTTGATTTTACAATATAAGCCCTTTCTTTCTGTGGAAATTAACTCAAGTTTGGTAGCAAGGCCAGTACATTCTATTTCTTTCGACCTAAGTCTTTCAGTTACTGCAACTATGTGAATATTAAGTTCAGTAATTTCACGCTCTTGAGTTCTAAGTTCACATATGGCTTCATGCAAGTGATAATTTGTTAAGGCCTTTTCTAACAAATGTTTCTTCTTATTCAGTAAGTTATCATGCAGTCGATTTTCTAGCAACTTAACTTTCTTACTATCATGCTCAAGTTCAGTAATTCTACATTGCAAATTATGAATCAGAATTTGTACTTCAAGAGAGTCATGATTTACCGCAGAGGTGGACTCTGACTTGTTGGAGTTGCATTCACCCTCGTTTGAATGGTTATGAAGGTAAAGAACATGAGGCTTAGTATCTGAATCAACAGCAAGTGCGTCTCTAGACATGATTGTGATACTTGAATATGATCGTTGGGAATGGATTTATCAAATTATGGTAAGTTGGATGTTCAAAAGTGAGACTCCAAGGTGGGATAGGGCGAGCTAAAGTTGTAATGGTGAGAGCTAAAGTGGAATGGTGAGAGCTTAAGTTTTAAAGGGTGAGAGCTAAACTTCTAAAGGGTGTGAGCTAAACTTCTAAAGGGTGAGAGATAAATTTTTAAAGGGTGATAGCTAAACTTCTAAAGGGTGAGAGCTAAATCGAAAGGGTGAGAGCTAAATCGAAAGGGTGAGAGCTAAACTGAAATGGTGTGAGCTAAAGGGGAATAGTGCCAGCCAAAGTTTATAACGGTGAGAGCTAAAGTTTTTGTTAGAGCTAAAGTTATGATGTTCCTTAAGGTGAAGTAGGTCAAACTTTACTAACACAAGAGTTTTAGAAGATAGTACACAATCAAGATAGTTCACAAAGATGGCTCACAAAAGATAGTTCACTAGATAGGTCACAAAGATAGCTCACTCAAAGACAAGATAGCTCACAAAATAACAATATAGCTCACAAAATAGTAAGATAGCTCACAATATGCAAGGATAGCTCACAAGTTGTCAAGATGGCTCACGAAGTAGCAAGATAGCTCACAAGAATAGCTCACAAGAATAGCTCAAGTAAAAGTCAAATAGCATTTTGTCTTGTAATGTTTGACACTTACTAGAATTGTGTCTCTGCAAACTTTGGTGAAGTGGAAAGAAAGTTTGGAGCAATCCCAAAATAAGATGGCTCACAAAAGGTGTGAGCTAAAGTTAAGATGACTCTCAAAGGTGAAATGGTGTGGGATTCATCTGGAGAGTTTATCTTCAAGAACAACTTTGGAGGAACTTCAAAGTAATCTTCCAAACTCTCAAACTTTTTCTTGTTTTTGCTATAAATTAGTTAAAAAGAAAACCCACAAACACTTTCTAGCAACCTCTTAGTGTTCCATATCCATCAAAACACAATATTTTGCACCTTTTCAAATAAGAATAATAAAACCCACTTGAAGAACTTGAAGAACTAGAAGATGAATATCCAAAGAACAAGAGATTCTTACCAAGCAAGGATGATTTAAGATTCCATTCCTTGCTCTGATACCACTTGTTGGTCCAAGATTTAAGTATCAAATATTGAAGCTAACATAAACTCATATAATATGGTGGAGCAAACATGTAGAAGATGAAGAACACACACACTACACACTTGAACACACACTATTTCTCTTTCAAAGTTTACTGAATATATGAAGCTTAGAATTCAAATGTGAAACTTGAATTCTATAAATACAAAGTAACTTACAATACTTACCCACAAGAATGGGTAAATACAAAATAGGCTCTTGGTCTTTTACTATCTATCATTAATTAGCCAAACTAACTAATAATAACAAACAATAAATACAACAAATTGAACACCACAAAATAAGTTCCTAACACCTAACATCACCATTGATGTCAAGAAAATATTATCTTTTTCTCCAAACGGTAGGTGTCACGCATATAGTAAGAAAAATATAATGATAGCATAGTCCAGAACTATGTTTATCCTTAGTGTTCGATACAAACAAACAATGAACACTCAAAGACGTAACAACAATATAACAACCATAATTCAAAATCAAACAATGTGCATAACCATCATATTAATATGCTCAACACATTAAGCATTCTAATTCATGTATCATAACATGCCAATTTTAATAAAGATGGAATTCATGTATCATAACATGCGAATTTTAATAAAGATGACTATTGGGGGGGGGGGGGGGGGGGGGGGTGTTATACAACTAATTTTCATGTATATCCGGGTTTTGAAAAGCCAATTGCACTAACCTTTGAGCTGGATAAGGATCACAACTCAAAACCACCACAACACCAAGTGGTCAAGCTTAACTCAGTTTTTAACAAGTTAAAATTAATAACTTAGTGATCATGGCCTTTGTAATGGCTATCTAGAGTTTAGAACACTTAGAACTTGTATATATAGGCCATGAGGAAATATACCAAAACGTATCATAACTAAGACTTAGGAAGCTTAAGATAAGTGTTTAATGTTGGACAAGGGCTTCGTGTCTTGAGATAGAAGTCCTCGCGTCATAAGAAAAACTCCGACGAAAAGATTCATTTAGTGACGCTTCGCGTTGCTAACACCTTAGTCCTTCAAAATTCTTAGTGTTGGATTTTTTGGCCACAAAAAACTCTACTATATATATATATATATATATATATAATTAATACATTAATAATTCTTTACAACATTATATAATATTTAATAGTTCAAAATTTAGGACATTATAATGAACATAAGTATGAAATAATATGAACAATGTATTTAGTACCTCGCACGTTGCATCGGGGTTTGAAACATAGGATATGTTTAGCTATTAAAAAAACTAACACTGCGTTATTCATAGTAAACATGATTCGTATTTTTATATCGTATTTTTAATAACGTTCATAGTGCGCTTGTATCATTTGTTTGAATTCAAATATATAGGTTAACTTTTTCGTAATACATATAATATATATATATATATATATATATATATATATATATATATATATATATATATATATATATATAGTAAACACAATTTATATCATACTTTTTATAACGTTCGTAGTACGCTTATATTATTTGGTTTGGATTTAAATATATAGGTTAACTTTTTTGTACTACATATAACGTAAGATTGATCAAAAGTGTACATATCTAATCAGACATCATATTAAAATAAAATTGATATCGATGTGTAGATAAAAATGAGATCGTCACAAATATATATCTATATTTACGCTAGAATGCTAAAAGTTATAAAAGGAAAACAAAAAACTTATCAAATTAATTGTTTTAATATAATAATAATAAAATATTAATAGTAAAACCATGATTTCTTGCCGCATGAAAGCTAGTAAGGTATGTTGAATAAATAAAAAATCGAATGCTACCAAGAATCGAACGCTGTTGCTAATGGATGGAACTTGAATTGTTTACCACTAGGCCAACTTCTTGGTTTGTTTCCAATTTTAGAGAGAAATTACTGTTCATTATTCTATCAAATTTTAGTAATATATATGTTAGTGAAGACATCAAACTTATTTTTTTAAAGGGTATACTTAAAGAAACTGAGAATAATGATTTAAAAATAAGACATAATATTGAAATTCACTAAAGCTGCACCTAGTGAAGTCCTTAAAGAGTGAACTTGATAAAAAAGGAAGAAGAAGAAACTAAAACTTTTGAATCATAAAATGGAAGTCTGGTATGTTTGTGAAGCTGACATTCGTGACACAACACAGGAGACTTATCTTAATTACATGAACTTAATTGACGAGACACTAAATTATGAAGCACATCTGTTGGGTTTGTGGAGCCATCTTAACCAAAAAGGCATCATGTTAATTAATCGCTTACTAAAACCGTGTGTCAAAGTTTAAGAAAACTTTATATTATCATATTAAACGAGCTGAAGCAATAAATAACAAAAATGTGATTTCAACCAAAAATCCAAGAAACCAAAAGTAGATCTAATTTTTAATAAAACCTCCAAAAAATTGACCTCAAAGAAGGTTAGAAAGATATACCTCGGTTATTCAAGTTAGTCCACTTGTAATGATGAAGACGGGCCTCCTACTAGCCGGATATTATAACCATGATCAAACCCGCACACTTGGATTGATGTACTTGGTCAAAGTTTGCAATATTGAAACTCTGGTTTTGCCTATAGAGATCGACGCAAAAAGGAAGAGCACAGTAAAATACTCACGTTTCTTTTCTGACTAAAGATTGGTGTAACCTAGAAACCTTTTAACCGTAACTCTTTATTTATAGGTTTAAGAAATGTATTTCAATAAAGAAACAACTATAATTTCCTTCTTTTCAAACTAATAAACTTGGTGGAAAAGTCATCTTAAATAATTAAGATAAACTTAATTATCCTGATTGATTTAATTACGAAATTAATTAAATAAATAATTTTCGGCCAAATTAATTATTGTTTTAATTAATTAAGTCATAAGTAAATATGCATAATTAATACTAATTTGGATAAATATTGAGCACATTAAATACCATTAATTTATCAACCTTATTTCTGTAAAATCCTACGGAACGTACCCCTTCTTGGTTGATAAAATTGCTCGAATTATATCATTTAAATATGTGACATTGAGTGTCCTATAATATCGGTTGTGACATTTAATTTCTTTTTGTTGACACGATCATTAGAGGTGGACAACATCAGCATTAAGGTGTCCAAGGCGTGGTTGGCAAACCTAAAAGGCAAAATCACAATGAAAATGTTGGTGACATGGTAAAGGTTAAAACATAATATCGAACTAATAGGTGACATTTCAATATATCTTTCACAAAGAAGCCAAAAGGGTTGAATTCAATAATGCATTTGTTATCTTTGGTAAAATAACGTACTGAAATTAATGTTAATGATAGCGGGGTGACGAGAACATGATGTGAATATACTTGTTAATTGGTGATAAGATGGTAACGTGCTATGACTGGAGTTGGTAACAAGAATTGTTTTGTCATTACCAGCTACAATTAACTCCATGATACTTTATTAAAAACATAAGTTAGACTACATGCATCAAACGTGAGATAAGAGGTTGCCCTACTCTTTGTGTATAGGGGTGGCAATCGTGTCGTTCAAGGGTCCACGGGTCACGGGTTGATGTGTAATGACATGAACACGGCCCTATAATTATTCGTGTCAGGGTTTGAGACATGAACCCGTATACGTGAAAGCACGACACAATGCGTGTAACATGTTTAAATATATGCGTTTGTAGTTAGGCTGGCCATTCGTGCATTTATGGGTTTGTGAGTCTCTAGTTTTACTAATTTTATCTCTTGTTTGACAAACTACACAATCTAGATGCAATACCAAATAAAGTTCAACCCTACCAAATAATTTAGCTACAAGTGATGAACCATTGGTTATTCAGTAGTGTCAATTTTAGATGGTCTCAAAACGATGAAGGAGCAAAAGGCCGCGATGCATTTGTTTATGATTAAGTTTACGAGGATTAAGGAATAAAAGAGAAGCGTTTTAGAAAAACAACATGAAAAATATAGGGTAATTAGAAAAACAAAAAAATATCAATAAAATTATATGGGTGGGTGGGTCAAACCATAAACCTGCTACCCAACCTGGAACATGGTTCGATTATTTATACAGGTTGTAGAACAACCTGAAAATGAACCGAACCTATTTATGCAGATATCAAACCCGTTAATTTGTGTGTTTGGTTCGTCTCATGTCGATAACTATCACCTATATGTACCATCAAAGTTACCACGATCATTAGAAGTGCATAAAAAACCGAATATCCGATTTTGTGTAAAACTATCCGAACTGGTTTTTTATAGAACCAGATTTTCAAACCGGATCGGATTTAACTGAAACCGGTTTTTTGACCGGATTGAATTTTGTTTGGGCAACCGGATTTTGGACCGGATAAAAAACTGGTTTTTGAACCGGATTTTTATCCAGAAAAAATCCTACCCTGATTTTAAAACTAGTCATTATATAGCCGTAGGGGTACACATGTTTCCGTTTATAGTCGTTTTTTTGTTAAAATTGCACAATTTTACCACCATAAACATATATCAATAGTTTGGGAATGTAGTTGGTTGAGTTATACCAAATTTCAACTCTCTCAAACTCTTTTTTTTATTTTTCATGACTACTAGTAATACCAACCCCACATGGTTGAATCTTCCGTCGGAAAAAATCTTGAAATCGTTAGAGTGTTGGACACAATCGAAACAAAGATGTTTTCAATACACATTTTACTGTATTTAGTAAAAAAATTAAGACGGAAAAAAACAAGATTTTTTCCAAACCGGTTTTGAAAAAACCGGTTTTTTAATCCGATCCTGTTTGGCCGGATACGCATTTTATCACTCAAAACCGGTTTCATTCCGATCCGATTTTTATAAAATCAGATTTCTTTCGATACAAAACATCCGATAATATGCATCACTAACGATCATCGGGAGTGAAAGTGCTATCGGGCTCAAAAAATTGGTTGGGTCGTGTTACGTGTTGCTGGGCCTGCTGTCTCACATGTTATTGTGCGTGTTAGACTCACTGCATCACTTGTTGGCCCTACAGAAACCATAAAAGCCCATAAAAGTTTAGAGTTCATAAAGGGAAAAACTTTCTCACATGTATGTACGACATGAAGAACAAAAAAAAAAGAATTTGCTGTTTAAAATAGTATGATGTGGTAAATATTAGTTGGTCTTTCTCTAACAAATTAAGGATTAATCATCCTTGTTAGTTTTGCTGGACATCCATGCAATTAAAGGTTAGAAAAATTAAATTGACTATGGTAATATTGTTATTTTAGTTGTTTGTTTTCGATAACATAAATGTCTTATGTTTTATTTAATGTTCTTAGTAGAAAATTTGATTTAAAGGTTATTAAGTTTGACTGCGAAAAAAATATAGTTTTTAACACTTAAAATAAGCAAAAATAAGATAAAATAAGGTCTAATGTCTGCGAAAAAAATAAACAAGCTTATTGGAAACGTCTGACATGCCCGCAGATGTTTCTTAAAAATAAGACCTTATTTTTAAAAAACAAACACACATTTCAATTAACATAATATACATATAGTGTAACCTTATTAATTTGTTTAACATACAATGGTTTAAAATAAAATATATATCCTCAGTTAATTAATTCATTGACATTATCTTAATTTATAAGTTGGGACCTAAAACTTAATTTAATTTAAGTTTTCAAGGTTTAACTAGAATAATTAACGATTTTTAAATTAAATAATTCCACGTGCAAAATTTATTTAATTCTAAAATAAGGCTCACTGCCCTAAATCGTTTTAGGAACGAAGGAAATACTCTAGGAGTACGATAGGGTATTAGGGTTTGCTTGTGAAAATGTGTACTTGATTTTGAATAAGCATGCATATTCTATTTGGATTTTTTTTTTCTTTTTTGAAAAGTATATTCTAGTCGGATTATTATTTTTTTCAATTTAAAAACTTATGAAAAACTATATATCTTTATCTTTTATTTTTCTACTTCATTCTTTTATATATACGATAATTATCATGTAAAACTATTAATTCTCTATTTATTTTTTACTTATTTTATCTTTTTATTTTTATGATCAAATGAATAATAGTATAAGTAGAAAGATATAAACATCTCAAATCATATATATAGATGATGGGATCAATAGACATACCATTGGATATGATCGTCAAGTAAATAGTTAGGGGGTGTTTGGTTGGAGGGATTTGGGAGGAATGAGAATTCAAATCTCATGGAATGAGGTGTTTGGTTTAACAAAAGAGGGTGAAATTTTAATTCCGGGGATTCATGAAATCCTATGGTTGAGGGATTTCCAAATCCTCCCAACCCCCTTGTATTCTGAAATCCACAGATGAGGGATTTGCTCCGGCGACCATCCGGTGTATTTCCCGGTGAACCTTGGTCAACAAAAAACCGCCGCCGTCGTCGCCCCTTTGTCTTCGCCGTCACCCCTTCGCCACACCATCACCCCTTTGTCTCCGCCGTCACCCCTTTGTCTCCGCCGTCACCCCTTCGCAAATCCGGCGAAGAAACCTACCTTCGTTTCCCGTCGTCGTCGTTCCAGAAACCCAAGCCGCCGCTGAAACCCTTCGTCGTTCTTTGGCCGTCGTTCCTTCATCCCCTTCGTCGTATGTCGTCGAAGAAACCCTAGCCGCCGCTGAAACCCTAGCCGCCCCCTTCGAAAACCCTAGCCCCCTGCGTCGCAGATCTGGTTCGCCCTTAGCAGATCTGGTGTCGGCGTTCGCAGAGAAGTCTTGGATGGTGACAGAGGTGAGGTGGTGGCCGGCGGTGAGGTGGCCGGCGTTCGCAGAGGTGAGGTGGTGGCCGGTAGAGAAGTCTTGGATGGTAATGGTCGGCGGTGAGGTGGCCGGTGATGGTGGCTTTGTGTTGGTGTTGGATGGATGAGGTCAACCAAACAAGGGAATGCATTTCAAATCCCACAAAATGAATTCCTATCAAATGCAAATCTTATTCATAAATCTCATTCCCTCCAAAATAAAAGAATGAACCAAACACCCCCTTAGTTTTTGGTATTATTTGAATGAATATTAGTGACTGAATTATTTTTCTCTATAACGGTATATATAGCTAGCAAGTTGCAATGTTGCATACTAATATATATATTACGTGTAAACAGTGGCCATCATCTAGCTAGGGCTTAGGAACCTTCACTAACTAGCCAGTCTCGAAGTTTTACTTCTAATAAAAAGTTTTACTTTTTGATATAGTAATTATAAAATTCCATTTCAAGCATCTTGCTTCATATGTTTTATAAAGAAAATTTCTTTGAAAGCATTATATAAACTTAGGGGAGAGTCTGATCGATCCGGACAAGTGTATTTCACCGAGCCTCTCTTCTAGTCAATGTCCAGATTGTTATACCTTTCGTGCGGGTCGGTCAGACTAGCTTCTTTGGGAGATATAAAAAAATTTCCAAAACCTCCTCGGTACATAGAGCCTTGATTTTTTAATTTAAGTTAATTACATTTTTTGTTTATGTGATTTAATAGTTTTACGTTTTTTGTCTATAACTTTTTATTTTTATAGTTTTGATCTTAAAATGGTCAAGCTCTTTATGAATTTGATCACTAATAAAACTAAAAAGATCAAAATACCGCTACCCTCATTATTTATTTATTTTTTTCATTCTTAAATAAAACTTTAAATTATTTTTTATAAATAAAAAAGAAGAAATTAATAAAAAAACATATCACTTTCTCTCTCTTATTAGTCCATAATCAAAACTCGTTTAAGCTCATGAGCTTAAATGAACCCAAAATACAAGACTCGGGTTCGAGTTCATTTAGGCTCGGTTTGTTTCGAGCTTTAATGATCTGAGCTCCAGTAACTTATGAGCAGCTCGATTCATTTATATCTCTAGATAAATACCCCAAAACCATACCACAAAATAGGTTGATAGTTTCGCAGAATCGTCGATTAAATTCCATTAATTTTACATAAATTTAAATAGCATGTCATCTTCATCGCAAAAAAGTTCTTTGGTGGTGGTGGTACGTGTATATTGTATAATGCAAAGAGAAAGAGAGGGAGAGATGGTGGTGGTGGTGGTGGTTGTGGAAGTGATGGTTGCGGTGGTGTTACTATTGTTGTAGAGAGAGAGAGAGAGAGAGACGAAGGTGGTGATACGGTTCTAGTGGTGATGGGTATTGGTCCTATGGTGGTGATGGGTTTAATGGAGATTATAGAGAGATTAGGAGAGAGAAGGGAGAGGACGAATAGGACGAGAGAGAGAGTTGATGTATTCTTTAATTTTTTTTAAAGTAACAATCTATCTATATCTATATATAAAAGGCATGCAAATTTTCCAAAAATAATCATAAATTGAGTATTAATTAACCAATTACAACCTTCAATTTCAAAATTATTCAACTCTCAAAACAATTTTTGAAAGATTAAAAATAGTGGATTAAAAATCGTGATACAAGAATTTGAATTCAATTTTAATGAGGGGGTTTTAAGAAAATGTGAAGGGGGTTTATAAAAATTGTATATTAATGTAACTAATTATAAGTTATTTATAAGTTATGTTTAGTAACTTGTGATATATTTTATTTAGAGAAAAAATAATTATATATTTACAACCGTCTCATTTTTATCTACGTTTTGTTATAAATTTTATAGTAATATGACACTGTTTTGAAATTAGTATATTCTCATCACAAATGTGATGTTTTATTTACTGCATTATTTTTATTTGAAAATTTTAATATCTTAAATACACTTCCGAAATATCCGTGCGTGCACAGATCAATAAACTAGTTTTACTAAAAATATATTGTATTTTTTAGATTAGGTTAAGATAAAATAAACATAAAAAATATGAATAAAAGGTGAGCTAGGGTAGGGAATAAAATTGAGTTGCGGTAGGGCTACTTTGATCTTTTTAATTAGGGCAAATTGCCGAAAAAGGTAACGTAATTGTTCATTTTTTTCAATCAAGGTAACTTAATTTTTTTTTGCCTAAAAAGGATTGCAATTTTCAATTTCTTTAAAAAAAGGACCTTGTAACCGGGAACCTATGTAACCGGTTTACAAACCAGCGACGACACAGGGCACAGCGGCGGCGGAAGGTAACCCAGTTGAGAAGGCACAACAGCCAGGGAGTCACAGCAACCACGGGAGCTCGGGAGGCAGAGAACAACAGTAACCGAATACCCACATCAACTGGAACCACAATTGTGGCGGCGGAGAACCACAGCAGTGGCAGCGGCAGCGGCAGCAGATCTAGACAAGAAGCACAACTGCAGGGGCCGGAACTTGCTGATCTTGACATGTTAGAGGTCGTCGGCGGCAGGTACCGGAACTTGCAGATCTTGACCGGACAGAGGGAGACGGCGGAACCCTAAAGCACGGGCGGCGGAGAACCACAGGAGAGTATCGCCGGAACCCTAAAGCGAGAGATGTGGCTTTGGCAGGGGCCGGAACTTGTAGATAGGGCGACGGGTTGCAGATCTTGACAGGACAGAGGCCGACGGCAGCACTAAAACTTCACCGGAACCCTAAAGCACGGCGGCACTAACCTGTGTAACCGGTAATAAAGTTTAGTTACAGGTAATGGTCTTTTTTTTAAAGAAATTGAAAATTGTAATCCTTTTTAGGCAAAAAAAAAATTACGTTACCTTGATTGAAAAAAATGGACAATTATGTTAACTTTTTCGACAATTTACCCTTTTAATTAGTTTGACTAGAGGCTAAAAGCCTAAAAGCATAAGAGTCTTGGGAATTTTGGGACCAAATCGCAAACATAAAAGTTAAAAATAAAGACCGTAACATCCACCGAAATCTAGGAACCAAACATATAATCAACTATTTTAGTTAAGAATAATAAAAATAATAAACTTTTAAAAACATGATAAAATTATATTAAAAAACTATATTTATATGCTAGAGGCATATATGTTGCATCTAATATACTAATTATTCAGTGGTTATATTAGATTTTCAATATAGTACATTAATTCTCTATCTGATTTCTAAAACAATCATTTGACTTAATTTTGTTTCCAAATACTTTATTTATCAATAAACATTTAAGAAAGTAAGCGAATTGCTATATATATCTATCAATTTGCTAACTAAAATACTAAATTCTCATATATTAAGGGTAATTTTGTAATTATGTTATTATATCATGATATTTATTTTCTCATGAGTCATGTTATCTCATTAATCTTTCTCATGATATCTTGATCTCCAAACATTAGATATTTTAATCTCTAGATATCTCATGAATTTATGTAAGTTTTTTAGTTTCCTTTTTCATATGTTTACATGTCATATGCCTGTATTGAATTAGTGCGTGTTTGGCGTAACGAGCTAGAGCTAAGTTGGGACTAGATTGATTAATTGATAATTCCCTTAAGATTTTAACACTTAAACGCTAGAGGGCTGAGATTATAAAAACTACAATACATAAACCCTATATAATCATCTAAGGGGCTGGAGTTGAAGCTAATTGAAATTTTTTATACCTATATTCATTATTTAAACTTAAATGTAAGTTTGATGATAAACATAATGAATCATTTTAATTTTATATAACAAAGTTATAATACCTAGCTCTAAGGCATATTAATTGATAATTCCCTCTATTTTAACACTGAAACAAAGTTAGAGGGCTGAGATTATAATAACTAAAATTCCAAGCCCCTATAGTCTTCTAAGAGGCTGGAGTTGAAGCTAATTAAAATTTTTGTTATCTATATTTCATTATTAACTTTAATGCAAAATTTGATAATGTTAACATAACGAATCATTTTAATTTTATAGAACGAAGGTATATTACCTAGCTTTTATCGAAATTAATTTTTGAAAAGAGACAGATTTATTTAGAATTAATTTTTGCTAAAATTTATAATTATATAATAATAAAGCTAATTTACCCCTCGCAATAGCGAAGGCTATTCAATGCTTGTAAATCATCAATTACAACCTTAACTTTTTATCAGAATTTTTGAAGGAAAAAAAAGGATTTGGAATGACGCATCTTTAGCTTCATCTAGGAAAGAAAATAAAGGGGTTTGGTAGTAGGGGTGTAAATGAGTCGAGCTACTCGTGAGCTACTCGAGCTCGGATCGTTAAAAGCTCGAACCGAGCCGAGCCTAAACGAGCTCGAGCCCGAGCTCGAGCCCGAGCTCGAGCCTAGATTAAAGCTCATTTATTAAACGAGCTCGAGCTCGAGCCTTGTATACTGGGCTCGTTTAAGCTTGCGAGCTTAAACGAGCTTTGATATAATATTTATTTTTTATTTTTTATTTTTTATTTAATACTTATATAAATTGTATTATATATTTTTATATCATTAAATATGAAAAAAAGTTTAAAATTCAAAATTCAAATTATTTATATATCATTAAATATGATTTTTTTAATAAAATAACAATTTTAAAGTTCAATTTCTTTTTATTTATTATTTAAATAATATAAACTATTTTAAAAAAAACAAAAAAAATAAACGAGCTTTAACGAGCTCGGCTCGGCTCGGCTCGTTTACATCCCTATTTGGTAGAGTTTAATTAGACTTATTATAGGCAAAATTTTATTCTCTCAAAATTGGGATGATTCCATTTCCCTTCACTTCCTTTCTTCCCCTTCTTCAACTTGAGAATGCATCAGAAGAGAGGTGCTTAAAGGGGATTCACCATCCAAATTATATCTGAATAATTTATTCATATCAAGATCATATATGAATAATTTTGAATTGCGAAACTCATTATTCTTATGTTATATGTGGACAATAAAGAGGATATATGTTTGGTGGGAAAAAGTTTAAAAAATGAAATGGTGATATCATAACTACTATTACTATTACTATTACTATTACTAATATTTAATTTTCTGGCTTTTTATTTATTTTAAATAGAACTAAGATCAGGCTCGGTTGGATCCGAATTTTGAACCGATCTCACCCTTCTTGGTACTCGTTGGGTGTTGATCAGTTACAAACCCTTTACTATCTAAGAAGATATATGACAATTGTTGGTGATTTTAGTGTCACCCGTTCATTTAGTGTAATGAAATTTATATGCGTGTTTCAAGGGGATTGAACTTAATTGTAAAACAAGTATGGAGAGTGTGAACAAAAAACGGGGGTCCCGCAAAATTATTTAAGTAAAGGTTTATAATGAAATTTCTGAATCTTATGTGGTTTCATTATAAACTTTAAAACTTTGTAACTCCCATTTTCAAGATTTGAAATCCAATTTCGGATGACATTTTAAAACACATAACATTTTCGAAACCCTCCAATTTTCTCTCTGGTTTGATCATCTTTGCCTAAGATCAAGATTGTTTCTTTTACAATTATCCCTGTTCGAATTTCGTGGAAATATCGAATTTGAAAAGAGAATTACACGAATATTATAGAAGAAATCTGATTTACTGCTCTAATAACCACTTCTAGTCCCCTACCCAAGTCCTTAACGATCAAAACTACACTATTATGTTGCTATATATATTGTTCTCAAGATAGTTAATACACTAATTAAGTACAATAGTAATCTTTAAATTAGATCTGTCCTTTGGGATTGAATTCAATATGATTCAGTCAATATAATGAAGTTTTATATTAAGAAATGGAGTGCAAAGATAAAAAGAATTGAAAACAAGCAATTATTTATATCTTGCAGTTCAAAAAAAAAAATTTATATCTTGCAGTTGAATACTTCATGTATGATCTCAGTTGAAACCAGTAACAGATTACAGCTACTTATAATTTTGAACTACTGCAAAAGTACATTTACTAGTTTACTACCTCTACAACTGCAAGCTCCAGCAACTACAAGTCAAGTTGTGTATATATATAGAAGAAATAAAAGCTAAAACTAGCTCTAGCAACAGCAAATTTAATTTGTGGATTCCAAATTCAAGAACTAAACTTAGGTAAGTTGCATATATAGAAGCAGTTACAGTTTTGTTAGCATTTGGTCATTAATGTAGTATTTATTTGTGTTCAAAAATCATCATTAAAAGTTAAAAAACTTTTTTTTGAGTTACTTCTATTCTATTTTGGTCATAAGAGAGCAAAAGTTTCCTTTCTCTTTCAAGCAAGTGAAGACACAGAGATCGTACATTAATGGAATAAAAATAACCCATAAACATAATTGAAGCAATCAAGTGAACAATCAAAGAAATAAAACCGAACAAAAATTCAAAATCGAGACACTTTTAATCCTCAAAATATAACAGAAAACATAATATAAATAATCATAATAGGAACAACAAAAGTGATTAACTACAAATGTAAATGCATTCACTATTGCATGTAGTTTAACGCAACCACGCAGTTACAACAAAGCGAACTAGTTTTCGTCTTTTACTTAACTAAAACTTTAAAGAAACGATATAGCACGCTTCCAAGATCTGATTTTGTTTTCTTAATTATTGATAATATTAATTAATGATGATCACCTGGTTGTGGTGGTTGTGGTGGAAGAGGTCGTTTTCGTTTTTTCTTCTCGTAGCTGATTCCTCTTGCTTTCGACTGCAGATCTCGAACTTCTCGAAGGTAAAGTCTAACCGCTCGAGCACCAAAAGGGTTTATCTCCGGCTGCCCGCCGGTCTCTTCAAAAGCTGCCCGGAGACGGCCGATCAACGCATCTAGGCTGCCCCACGCTTGACGAAGCGGACACGGGCAAGGGCAGGGTGGGTTGGGGTGACCGTAAAAGGGGCACACGGGTGTGTGTACTTTAGTCTTACCAAACTGATCAAGATACCTGAGAAACTCGAGCACGTTGGCACCACTGCAGCGAGAAAGCGTGAGTGGTGGGCGGTGGTTCTTCAAGTACTGACAAAACGTGTTCCAGTCACGGCGTTTTTGGTTCTCGTAGCGGCTGGGAGTAGTGGTGGATGTCGACGACGATGACGACGAAGAAGAAACTGCTAAAAGATTATTAGGGTAAACTGAGCTTATTTCCACTTCTGGGTAAGGATCCATTGAAGGGATTTTACTTGAATAATCTAGCTGATGGGTTTCCTGATTTGGGTTTACAGTTTTTTGAAGATCTAAATATATATCTAGGATATGATGTTTGGTTTTTCCTTTTGTGGCTTCTCTTTGAACTTGCTAGGGTTTCCTTTTTCTATCACAAGAACTACAGTGACAAACTGCTATACATGTATAGATAATTAACTAAACAACACACATGACCACATGAATGCGTTGATTGATGTTAACTGAGGTGAAGGTGAGCTGCCATGGGATTTTGGAGGTTTTGAGTGAAAAGAATAGTAGATTTCACAAGATCTTGGGAAGATAACAAAGTTGGGTGGGTTAAGTTTGTGTTTGTAGTGACTTCCGAATGTTAAAAGATTCACACGGGGTTTCCTAAAACAGGCCACACAAACTTCTATGACTGTAATTTAATAAGAAGAGGGTTGTTCAATGTACTCTATTTTCTCTCTTGTATTAAATGTCAATAATTTATATATAGAGTAAATTTATTGAGCTCTTGAGTTATTTGATATTATATGAGAGGGGTGCTAAATAGTAGCAACCTAATTTATACCCTTGTAAAAATCATATTCCAATCCTTTTTATATTTTTTAACAACTACAGGCCAGGGTAGATGTCTAATTATTTGTTTATAATTTTTGTATGTTTTAAATTTAATATTAACTTCAATCATACATCCTCATGTTTGTAAATTATGTGTGATAATCGCATCACAAAGCCAAAAGTTGAAAAGTCCGAGGTTTCCGCTGTAACTCTAAAAATATCATGATCATTGAAGATTTTAAACACCCGACCCAAGTCCTTGCAAACGGACTAGTCCAAGCTTTTACTCCTAAATTCCCTGGAAGACAATGCAAAAAAGACGTTACGAAAAAGTTAACTACTAAATCTAAGGTCCAAGTCTTCAGAAAAGGATTGGTCACTATTGTAGTTTTTGTAATTTGAACACCAAGTGGGAGAATGTTAGAAACTTATTTTGTGGTGATCAACTTGTTGTATTTATTATTTTTAATTGTTAACTAGTTTGGCTACTTAGTGATAGATAGTAAAAGGTGAAGGGTCACTTATGTATTTATCTATTTTTGTGGGTAAATAATGTAAGTTATCTTGTATATATATAGAATTCAAGTTAACACTTGAATTCTAAGCTTTCATTATATGCAGAGAAAACTTAGAGAAAGAGTTAGTGTGTGTTCTTGGTGAAGTGTGTGTTCTTGTATGTTCTTCATCTCATTCATCTCTTACCACCATATTATCTTGCATAGTGTTAGCTTTAATCTTTGATACTTGTGTTTTTGGAACCAGGGCTGGCCAAGCCCTGTGCGGCCCGTGCGCAGGCCCAGAGCATCATTTGGGCCAGGGGCATCAAATATGTTAGTCTAATGTGTTATACCTAGGCCCATTTAGATAAAAGGAAAATGTTTACAGACTTGGGCCTTGGGATAAAAGGCGGAAGAACGAAGAGGCGAAAGGAAGGGACTCGATTCTTTTGGACAACGATGGGGCAGAGTCGGCGACTGGAAGATATCGAAGAGACAAGGAGTCGAATGGTCGACTTCGAGACACCCAATGGCAAAACCGATTCCATTCGATCTTTCCTACTCGGCTAATCCACCATCTTGCCCAAATTTCAATTTTCGATACATTCCATTCGACCTCTCCTACTCGGCTACTCGCGCGTCGTCCGTCACCGTCGCCATTGTCCACCTACCGTCGGCCGTCGCCCCTTGCCAGTTGCCATTGCCGACTCGCTGTCGCCCTAAAGGTCTGTTTTTTTTTTAACCCCTTATTTGTGTTACTGCGTATAAGTGTAATATGTATATTAGTATATACTAATTTCCGAATATCAAATCATCAGTCTTACAGATTGTATAGTTTAGCGTTTTAACTATTGCAAGACCTAGATTTCTAATTCATGAAGTAGTATGATCGCTTCACTTTCATTTATATATTGAAATTAATTTGTGGCGTTCTAATTCTGATTTGTAATTTGTTGTTTTTTCACTTTTTTGCTTACAAGAACTATTGCAGTGGATGATAAAGTTATATGTTTGCTTCACTTTTATTCTTGTAAGTATATAGCAGTGAGCCAGTGATGGGGATAAGTTAATATGGTTGCTTATTTTTTTGCTTATGTCAATGAAAGTAGATGATAAGTTCTTCTTTTGTATCTTTTAATTGTTAGTTTTTTTTACCTTAGGTACTAAGTTTGATTCAAGCGTTAGTCTAAACTCGTTAGTGAGGTAAATTATTGAAGTCTTTCATAAAGCTTATTGGTGGTTATGTTTGTTTAAGTGAATCTTGTATTTTTGTATATTTAAGTTTGGTTCAGGTATGAGTTTTGTTAAATATGTATATATTTACTTTTGCATTTCCCTTCTGTTTGATTTCTATTGGCCCCTAAACAATATTTTTGTATGGATTAATGATCAAGAAGAAGATGACTCCATGGTGTTGTCTGTGGCTCGTATGAAGGATTTTGAAGGTGCTTTGGCATTTTTAATGTAAAAATACCAAAAAAGGTACCTCTCTTTTACTTTTTAATAGTAAAATACAAATAAAGTATTGCGGTAGTATACAATCTAGAGGGGCATTTTTATAAAGTTTCGCCCAGGGCATCATAAAACTTTGGACCGGCCCTGTTTGGAACCTACAATATAAAACTAGTATATAGATATAATTACTTATTTGGTCCCTGTGGTTAGCACTTTTCTACTGGTTTGGTCCCTAAATTTGAAAAACTACGTGGATAGTCCCTACTGTAGCAAAGTTGTTGCACATTTGGTGCTATTGTAGCAAAGTTGTTGCATGGTTGGTCCCTCTTCAACTTGAAAAGACCAATATGCCCTTACCCTTTTAATTTTTTATTTTCTTTAACTTTAATCAATATTTCAATATTATTTAATATTTATTTTTTTTAAATAATTAATCAGTGACATGTTCGCCGGTGACATTCACGGTGAAGCACCCCCGCAGTCACCACCATCACCCTGAACCACCGTGAACCTTCGTCGGACCACCGTGAATGTTTGTTGGACCACCATGACCATTGTAGAACCACCGTAAACCATTACTATGTCCACACAAACACAATAATCACACACACGAACACCAGAACACCCACGACCATAGATCTGGAGATCTAAAGACCCTAAACTTACAAAAACCCTAAAATCGTACCATGTTCTGGAGATCAAACAATTTGGCAGATCTGGATTATGTCAATAGATCTGGAGATCGAACCATGTTCTCGAAGAACAGAAATAGAGAGAGAGAAAGAGATCGAAGAGATCTGAAAACCCTAAACTTACAAAAACCCTAAAATTGCACCATGTTTTGGAGATCGAACCATAGTTCTGGAGATCTGGATTATGTCCATAGATTTGGAGAACGAACCATGTTCTCGAAGAACAGAAATAGAGAGAGAGAGATCGAAGAGATCTGAAAACTCTAAACTTACAAAAACCCTAATATAGCGAGACCTACCGGTGGTGGAGTTACAGTGGCGACGGCGGTGAAGCGAACATACTCGACTGACGGTGGCGGTGGTGCTTCGTTGGTGACGGTGGTGACGGTGGTGACTGTAGTGGCGGTGAAGCAGGTGACATGGTAGTTGCCGGAGTGGTGGTGCTGCAGTGGTGGTGGTGGTCTTGGCCATAGGTCACGGTGGTGGTGACGGTGTTTAAGGCCGTAGGTTAGAGAGAGAGAGTGAGAGTGAGAGAGAGATAAGACCAATTCTGCTATTTAATTATTTTTAAAAAAAATAAATATTAAATAATAATTAAATATTGATTAATAATTAAAGAAAATAAAAAATTAAAAGGGTAAGGGCATATTGGTCTTTTCAAGTTGAAGAGGGACCAACCATGCAACAACTTTGCTACAGTAAGACCAAACGTGCAACAACTTTGCTACAGTAGAGACTATCCACGTAGTTTTTCAAAGTTAGGGACCAAACCAGTAGAAAGATGCTAACCACAGGGACCAAATCAGTAATTAACTCTAGTATATACTATGAGAACTTAAACACATAACCTTAAAATTAGAGACTACGTTTTCCAAATTTATATACACCTGTGCCTCAATTTTTTTTATGTACCATCCACTTGTACATATTGAAACAAATTCAATGGAAAATGATATATGTCACTTAGTTTAAGTGTAATATCTTTTCACTGTACGGTCACAGAGTAGATCGAGGATGTAACAAGTTTAATACAAATACTAAATAATTCTCTTGTATACTATGTGGTTGATGACAAACAATTGATAGAAAATCTATATCTATACTATATTATAAAGCATTTAACTTTCTCTTTCTTATTTATTTTAAGACTACATAATTTTAAGTAATACAAATTTTTTTGCTTAAGATACAAATACTTAAAACAATAGTCTAACCAATCATTCCCTTGATTATCTCAACTAATTTAAGATAATTATTACTTCAATAAATCATTAAACATCACAAAAGATATTTAATTTATCTCATTGTGGCTAAATTACTTACATCAATACAATTTTAAGGCTATAATATATTTTTCTCTAATTATGTAATAATAATATTTTTAGTTGTTTTTCAAAAACTATTTTAACAACTAATAAAATGGTTGATTGTAAAAAAAAGTAAAGAAATCAGAAAAGGTAGAAAATTCATGGATATGTTGACTAACAACGTATTTCACATACAATACCATACTTTTTAAATCAAATATATTACCGAGCACAAACTATTATCATCGCGCCTCATTATGCGGGTGCAATGCTAGTTTTAATAAATGAGTATTAGTTTTTTGTTAATATTAAGAGATGAGAGATAATTTTTGTAGATTATATAAACATTATAGAGATAAAGTGATAAAATATTACATCACTTTAAATATACAACCCATAACTTTTATTTCGTTAGCAGTGCTATTGTATCTAACTATTATATTTATTATATAAATCTTTTAATTACTTATAGATGATAAAATAAATAAAGATTATGTAATATATTTATATTATTTTTTTAAATCTAAGTAAAATATTTTATTTATCTGTCCTTAACTCAAATTAGAAACAAATTTGGATAGTATTTTGAATTAGAGACTGAGTTTTAATTTTAACTAAATAGATAGTTATGATTGTCTAATTAAAAATGATGTTAATTTTTACTAAATGAAAGATTAGGGATTGTCCAATTAAATTGATGAGTTTTTGACTTTCATTAATTTTAAAATATTATTACAAGAAGATATTAGGGGTTAGTAAACCAAAATGTATCTAATTAATTTCGTTTTGTTATTGCATGTGTGTATCGAACATTTAAAATTTTTAATTCTGCATATCAAACTTTTAATTTGTTGCCAATATATGTATTTTGGTTACATGAAAAAAGGAAAATGCATAAGTTTACTACATATAATCAGAAAATTTAAAACATACGATAGTGACAAATTAAATATTCATTAAACACAATAGATATGTTAAGATCTGATACAAACAATAACAAAACGTATTAAGTTTGATACATTTTGATAAACTAAACCCAAGATATTAGGAGAAGAAATTTAAAGTTGTAATAGATTTAAGTTTTTGAGTTTTTTTCTTAATATAAAAATTGGCTTCTCTTCACTGTTTACGACATTTTTACTTGGAATAATAAATATTTACCAAAAAAATTTATAATATTGCATATCACTCGTTTTCTAATTTTAAATTTTGAAAAAAAAGGTCGAATTTGAATTTGAATTTGAATTTGTAGCAAAACCAATTGTTCAGATTTGATGAGTGAAATAATAGCTCAATGATCGTAATTGTTTTATAGATTTTATTAATATAAGTTATTAGAAAATCAATTGTACGTGTTATTTAATTAACGCTCTTAGTTTTTTATAGTAATTAATGTGTAAATTTGTTTTAGAGAAAAAATATGATATTAATATCTAAAATTGGTTGTTTATTAATAAAATTAGTAATAGATTAGATGTCAGTGTGATATAATTGTGTTTTAAAAAATAATAAATATTAAATATTAATAATTAATTTATTAAATAATTACAAAACACTAAATGCATTAGAATTTTATAAAATGACAACTCACAACGTCAACATACAAACCAATGGTGGAAGTGTCGATGCTAGGTTGAGACCAAGTGTAACAGAAAAATGTGTTATCATCATACGAAGAGACATAACTAAATTTCTTGTACAAATCATCAGTCATGTTACAATTAGAGAAATAAGGTCAAGTCTTTATTTTTATAAATTTAAAATGATTATAAATATTTTAAATTGATAAAATATAGAAATTGTTTAAATATAATATATTGATATTTATAAACAGTAAATAGGATATTTATGAAATAGGATGAACAAATTAAATATTTTAGATTTTAAGAAGAACATATTTAAATTTCTCTAATAACTTTGATTCCATTATGACCAAGAAAAGTTCAATTGTAATTCAAAATTTGATTAAACCGATAGTATGATTGAGTGATTAAATCTATTTAACTAAATTACAGGTAAATAACATCCAATAAATTTTATGTATGTTAGTATCTTATTTATATTAGAAAATTCATTTCAAATTAAAAAACAACCATGTAATATTAATATTCAAAATAATATAATTCTTTACGGCGACGATTTTATTATGTTATGATCCATAATAATTATTAAACGATATAAGATGAAGTATATCAGATGTTTATTAGATTTTGTTAGTATAATCAAAACATAAACATTTACTCAAAAAATATATTATAAAAGTTCAAATTAATATAAAAATGATAATTAAGTTTGACAAAATTGATGATTAAATATAAATTTGCATTGATTACAGTGAAAATATTATAAGATTATCAAAAAAATCAAGTATGCAAATTTTACAAGCATCAAACATATGTGATACCCATTTAGTTAAAAACAATTCTTGAACGAACACTAATAAATACATAGAATTCGATTTTAACTAAAATAAATTTTCATATTTTATAAATCAATTTCAGATGTTCAAAGCTGTATGTATTTTGGAGATTATGATTATATAAAATATATTGCCACGTACTATAACGAATTATATTTTTCAGTTTGCAATTTTATAAAAATTAAAATGTTTATAAAAGTGTACAAAGTTTGTAAGCACTTTTATCAAATGTGAGAGAAAATGTCTATGAATTCAAATATTTAAAAATGTTTGGTAGGAGGAGACAACAAATACAACAACATTTTGAAGTGTCACACTCCCGTTGGTCCTTCAAGATTTCTTTCGGATAATATTGAATTTAAAATTAATTGGTAGGAGTAGACATAAGAACAACCACCTTTTAAGGTATCACACTCTCATTGGTCCTTTAAGATTTTCTTTGGATAATATTAAATTTAAGATAAATTTTAATTCAAAATTCTCTCTCACACATCACACAGAATTTCAAATATTAGTCTGTATACAACATTAACATTTTAAATATGGCAAAGTAGCTGTGCTAGTGACGCACGATCACAGGGCATGATCGATCGTGCGCTGCGACCGTTGGGCACTAGAAAACTAGATATTTTATGTCTCTCATCTCTATAAAATGCAAGCTTTGCTTCTCATTTACACACACCTCTCGCAAGGATCATCTATAATATTAATCACACCTTATGATATTTCATCTTTATATATCATATGTGTGGTTCTTGAGTTGTTCAATCTTCAAAGATCAAAAGGATCTACATACTACAACTCAAAAAAAAGCAAGAGAGTTCAAGAGAGAAGAATACAAGAGCTTCAAATATATATTATTTGTTTCTTGATCTTTGAGAATGAAATTATTTGTACACGTCATTGTTGGTGTTTGAGAGATTTCATTTGTTGAGTGATAGTTCTAGTTGTAGAAATTGTTGTACAAGTGGGTTTGACTATTCCCCACAGTGTTCTTGGGTTTGTGTTCTCGGTGAAGAACACTTATATAAGTCTTTGGTGAAGGCACTTGTTTAAAAACCTCGGTGGAGGCAAGGAAGTTCTACTTGGTAGGTAAAGAAGTCCTCGTTGGAGGCAATGCGGGTTCTTATTGAAGATCTCGTGTTTGAGGTTCTTGGATTAGAACATCATGTGGCCTGTGATTACATACTTTTATCAAAAATGGTTATAACCAGTGGTCACTTCCGTTCGATGGAGACTTTTGCATGTTGTGCTAGTGGAACTCTTGACGCAGGTCAAGGAGTACGTGATTGTAGGTTGAAGTTCAACGAAACCACTATAAATACTGGTGTTATCTTTCTCAACACTTAAACTCTTTACATACTCGTATTTTATATTCTTGCTATCTAATCTTGATTATTGCTTCCGTTGTGTGCTTGAATATATAAAAGAGTTTATAAAAAGGATGTTGGGAAAATAGGAATATAATTTATATCCTCTTTTGTTAATTCAAAAATATACAATATGTTTATATAATTGTATCCACTAACATTAACATATGTGCATATATACATCTATATATATATATATATATATAATCAAGCAAATAAATAGTTATATTTATTTGTTACAAAGTTTGTTTATATAAATCGTCAAAATCCAAATCGTCCAAGATAAAGCGCCATCAACATTCAAGATGAAGTCTTCGCCGAAGATACCTACAAGAATATATTCAATTGATATGAGCATAAAAATAAAATAATTAAAATAAGTTTAAGTTTTTATAAAATTATTTTTATAAAACTTTTATAAAAAGTGACAAATTTTAATAAACTTATTTGTGTGGGTTGATTTACTCTAAGACTTCCCATTTTAAGCAAATACCAAACACAATCTCACTTTGAAACAATACACAACCATATCTAGCAAAGGAATCTCCCAAAGAGGTAAAATTCCAACATACTTTGTGTATTGGTTTCTAAACTTCCATTTTTATGTTTGAATTCAAACATTAGAAGTATGGGATCAACCAACTTTTAAACATCTACTTTTCAGTTGATTTTTATGGTAAAAATGAGTTGAGTGTGGTTTTAAATAAAGCCCAACGTCTATATTACAAAAACCGAAAAGTGCCAGACGACTCACGGTCGATCCACGGTCGACCGTGTATCGACCGTCGCACGTCTGGACAGTTTTGAGACTTGGACCTTTTTCTCTATTTAAACCAACTCAAACCTCATTTATTACTCACCTCTTGCAAATACAAAACATTCAGAATACTCTCTAATACTTGAGCTCATATCTTTGAATATTATTTCATCTTTCAAGTTCAAGATTCAAGCAAGAGTCAAAGCCATCAAAGCTTAAACACTACTCCATACTTTCATATTATTTGTAATAGTGTAAGGATCAACTCTATCCTACCAAATTAGAGTGAAGTGAGGATCAACTCTAGCCTTGAGAATTAGAGTGAAGAAAGGTTATCTTTACCTTATTTGCAAGTTTGAAGATTAATTCTTGCAAGTATAAAAAGAGAAGTGTAAAAGGTTTATCTCTACCTTCAAAGAGAGAAGCTAGTGGATCAAATTCTTGGTGGGTGAGGCCAAGGAGTGGATGTAGTGCAAGTTTGTTAACACTTGCATGAACCACTATAAATCATTGTGTTCAACTTGTGATTGGTGATATCTCTCTAACTCTATATCTTTTATTTTCTTGCAAGAACTTGTAAAAACTTCAAAAATTGGACATATAACCTATTCACCCCCTCTCTAGGTTCTAACAAAGGAAAATATAATTTTTAGAAAAGGGTAAACTTATTTAAAAGATTTAGAAAGTAAACATAGAAACTATTTAACCCCCCTTCTACTTTCTACATATTTCATCTTTTGATTGTTTGAAACATGTAATTGATATCATTACCGAACATGTTTCAAGTTTATAAAAAGAAAAATCTTTTTATAATCTTTATTTGATTAGATACTCGTGTGATACACGAGATGATTAAAAATAATAAATTATTTATTATTAATAAGTGTTAATTAAATAATTATAAGACCTTAATTTAAAGAATGGTAAATAATAAGTATTTAAAAGATAGGTTTAGTTCATAAATATATATCCAACTTTTTATCTTTTGCTATTATGTGTATTGAACTTTCAGAGTTACATTTAATGTATTGAAGTTATAAAAATTACAACTTAATGTACTCTACCTGGTATAGCAGGTTGCATGATGATGTGGTATAGGTTACGCCAACGTGGATCTGACTTGACGGGTGACAAGTGTTTCATTTTATAAATATAAAGAAAATATAATAATAATAATAATAATAATAATAATAATAATAATAATAATAATAATAATAATAATAATAATAATAATAATAATAATAATAATAGTTAGTTAGTTGGTCAAATTATCATTTAACTTAAGTATTTTACCACTCTAGTTCTTTAACTTCAAAAGTGGTAAAGACAGTCATCTAGGAACCATTTAATGGCGAGAAATGTCCTTTTTAACGTTAACCGTTAGTCAACTTGTTAAATCAAGGGTACTTTGGTTTTTTTACCATATTTTCTAATTTTTATAAATTAAAATAATATTTAATTTTTTTATATAAAAATATATGTTTTCTCTATATACAATACACAATCTCTTAGGGGGAGTTTGGTTCGTAGATTTTTTTCATGAAATTTGCATTTTGTAAAATAATTTGCATTTCGTAAGATTTGCAATAGGCAGGATTGTGAATCCAATCCTGTGTTTGGTTGACAAAATTTGTCAGGATTTGATTCCTGAAATCCTGTTTGTTTTGCAATTCGATCAAAGAATTTGGATTATTTCTGTGACAAATAACGGAATTACCCTTACAGTTATATTTTAAACAGTTTTTTTCTTTAATTGATTAAATGACAAATAAGTAATAACTGATAATTTACACTATTAATGATTAAACATGTAACTAAAATTTAAGCATAAACTACTTAAAATTAGAACAATCAACACAAAAATATTCTAATACATAGCCTCAAAACATGAAATATACTTGGCATAATCGTTATGCCTAGAAAATATAGTTCCAAAAAATGTAATAGTCCAAGAAATATTTGACATTATTGTTTCGTGTCAACAAAACATAGTTCCAAGATAATTCATATATAAATACCCCACGACACTCATTGCTCTAAAATATACTTGATATAATACTCTTTATCTGCATCGTCCAAGTCTAAGAACAACTTTACCTTCTTGATATCATCTCGTATCTTTTCACATGCTTTGATTTTTCAATCTTAGTCAAGGATTGCATCTTTGATATTTCAGACGTGATCAAGGAACGTTTCTTGTCGAAGTCCTCCTCTCGTTCAACTCCCTTACTTATTTTATTTATAATTTTCTATATACCCTCCCTAAGAAAGGTAACAACATCTTGAAATACCTCAAGCATTGGGTCTACTTGGGTTTTCCTTTTCTTACCTGTACTTGCATTTGATGTCACTTTTTGTTGCATTGTAGTACATTTGATGTCACTTTTTGTTGCATTGTTGAATGACTTGGTGGAACTTGACTAGATTCCAATTCAAATGCATCATCATCATTATACAATTGTATTGTGTTTTTTCTTCTTTTTCGACCTCTTCTTCCATTTCTATAAAAACTCGAGCTTCATTCCTTTTAGCCTGGTATGTTCCAAAAACGGTACACAAGTCTTGAAAATGAGGAAACAACTTATTTTTCCAATTTTTAGCTTCTTTAGGCACCTATTTATATAACACAATTAATAATAAATGATAACATAAGTATAATTATAAAACTATTTACCTTGAGAAATGGCTCCCAAACATCAGGTTCAACAACCACACAACAGGTAACAGGATCAAACCCAAATCCAGTAGTATTTGACCCATGAACCATGTCATGCACAATTTGCCAATCTTGTCGGATGATTTTACTTTTGATTCAATATAAGGTTTAGTCAATAAACTCGAAGTTGGTAGTGATATCTTAAGAACTTGTTCCAAATGTTGTAAATATCCCGATTTAAAGCCATTATCTGCTTTAAATGCACATTCACTATTTTAACCAAACCCTCTACAAGCTATGCTTCCTCATAATTTGTCCACGGATGATAATTGTGAAGTTTGCTCGACGTACCTAATTCGAACAAGTTCAAGTATCAAACAAGTTCAAGCATCATTAAAACAATACATAATTCAAAAAAGTTCAGATACCTTAACAGCAACATATTATACAAACAAGTTCAACTACCATTACAACAACACATAATTCAAACTAGTTCAAGTACCACTACAACAATAAATAACATAAACAAATTCAAGTACCATACATAATTAAATGATTATTGTGAAGCCCTCCAAGAATCAAACATAGAGTGAGCTAAATTATCGCTAAACATAGTCCACTAGTTTGAAGTACCAATAAAATTTATATTATCCACATCTTCATCCCCAACGTCACAGGTTCCTTCGTACGATGCAGAATCATTATCTAATGGCTCAATTGGCATTTCTTGTCTTATATAGTTGTGGAGAAGACAACATGCCATAATGATTTTATTTTTAACTTTACAGGATAATACGAGTTGTCTCTTAAAATACCCCATCTTGCCTTCAAGATTCCAAAACATTATTCTATAACATTTCTTGCGGAACAATGTTTCATATTAAATAACTCTTTGGCGGTTGCAGGTTGGTGCCCGTCCCGCCAATCATTTAAATGATTTCTTTGACCCCTATAAGGGACTAAGAAACCTTCTCCATTTATATATCCGGCGTCGACCAAGTTATAAATTGATAGACCATCACAATCCATGTGCATCAACCAAGTAATAAACTATATCAATTCATTAATAATACATACCCGGTCTTGGAACTTGAAACCCATGAGTTCTAAGAATAGCATCTCGAAGTACTTTACCATCCGCTGCTGATCCCTCCCATCTATATAGTACATAAATAAACTACATATCTTGATAACATACTCCTAATACATTTGTCGCAATGTCATTCTTTCTTGTTCTATATCTAGGCTTGTATTCAGTTAGTACTAAACACTTTATGTATGTCTCATCTAAAGTTCCTAAACAAATTTAAACAATATAAAAGTTTGTTATTTTAATTACCAAAAAGTAAAAAAAATGTTGAAATATATATATATATATATATATATATATATATATATATATATATATATCTTACTCCTATATAATACATTTACAACCAAAAAACTCTTTATTTTTCAGTAAATTGAATTTCCTAATATACCCCTCAAATAACCTCCATCTCTCTCCTACTTAACACATTCACCAATAAACTTCCTAATATACCTCTCAAATAATATTCATCTCTCTCCTACTTTACACACTCACCAATAAACACTTTCTAAATTATAAATAAAAAATAACCTCAATTTCTCTCTCCTACTTTACACACTCACCAATAAACATTATTATATAATTACATATTTCCTAAATTAAGAAAAAAGTTATTATATGTTTAAAAAAAATGGTTTATGAAAAAAATGAAATAAAAAAGAAAAACTTTCTAAATTAAAAAAAAAGTTGTTTGATTATATGTTTAAAAATATATTTAAAAAAAGAAAATAGTTTATGAAAAAAATAGTTGATACATATATAAAAATTTTGAAAAAAACTGACATGTTGCTGAAATAATTTCATGACATTAAATCGTGCGAATGATATATCATTACATTTTTTAAAACGGCATATAACAAAACATAAACCATTGCCGCCGCAGCATTGCGCGGGTATATTGCTAGTATATATATATATATATATATATATATATATATATACCTTAAACCACTTCCAACTCTCGTTGGGAATGGGTTCCGGTTTCTCAAGCAAACGCGAATGTAATCGTAAAACCACATTACAAACACGAGTAAAATGTCTACTAATTGTATCACCATAACGATGAAAATGGGATATAATGACCCGATTCTTCACATTATGAGCAATAATGTGAAGAAACATGACAAGTTATTCGTCAATACTTGTATTTCTATTTGACCGTAACCCTCCTAATGTTTCTAACATGCCACATAACTTTGTAAAATACCTCCGATTCATCCTAATTTGCGATATAGCCATAGTATCACTCTCATAAACCAATCTATGTACCGATCAACCTTTGACGAAGTGTTTCAAATTCTTGGTTTATACTTCTTTCTACTAACCATTAACATCCAACTCGATAAAAGAAAGAGCACTACAACAATGGAAACTACGTACATAACATGACTCCAAATACTCTTCCATTCTTCTTTCTTTACGTTCGCATGTGTTTAAACTAAGTCGAGCCATGACTTGCAACTTTGATCTACCAAGTATGTAAACCAAGAATCAAACATAAATCAAATTTGTTCTACAAAGTACCAAGTATGTAACCAAGAATCAAACATAAATCAAAATTGTTCTACAAATTTCCAAGTATATAACAATCGGGTAAAAAAGAGAAATGAGTAATAAAATGATATGGAGATAATGTAACATTCGGGTAAGAAAGAGGTAACGTATAAACCATACGAATTTTTTAAAAATAACCTACCCGAAAGAGAGTGAGTGGCGGATTAAAAGAAAAGCTATTCTTCTTAGCAGTTTCACAAGTGAATGGAATATTGATATGACAATTACTCATAATAGATATCAAGCAATTAATCATAAGAGCTAGGGGTGAGCTTCCCAACTAAAAAACCGAACCGAAACCATTAAAATCATTAAAACCGAACCAAATGAAAACCGACGGTTTGGTTTTTAAAATTTCATTAACCGATAGTTATTGGGTCGGTTTCGGTTTTATACCTATAACCGAACCGATAAGAAACCGAACCAATAAGGATTTATTAAATATTATTTTATATATTTAATTATTAAAAGGGAAAATGATCCGTAATGTTAACATCACCTAAGTTTCGGTTTTATACCTATAACTAACATGATCCGCCTCGGATTTTGACCTCTCCCTAAAGCGACTACCATAAAACCTAGCCACCCTTCTTCAGTTCTTCAGTTCGACGTCTGCTCCACGTTTGCGCCGTGGTTCAGTTGTTTCGTTTGAAATTTTTTTAGTTGTGTACGCAATATGGTTGTGGGCTAGGTACTGTTTTGCGTGCTGGACCGTTTGACAATTTTGGAAACAAAACCACATTATTAATCAATTCAAATTAAATTTTTTTTATTTAGGCCAATGACTTGTTTGCTACTAAAGATGTTAATTATAAAACAATTCGTGGCCCAATTCACGATTTATTGAAGCCCAATAAGTTGGCCCAACTTAACTTAACTTAACGGTTAACCAATAAAACTGTTAATGAAACCGAACCGCTATCATTAACGGTTAACCGACTCATTGGAAACCGATAACATAACGGTTTGAAAAATGTCTTAACCAATAATTATTGGTTCGGTTCAGTTCGGTTTAGGGTCAAAACCGACCCAAACCGACCCATACTCACCCCTAATAAGAGCATCAAATATTTTAAAAGTTGATATGACATGTAATCATAACAATGAAAAGAGTGATATAGTAATATTTGAACTCGTTGTCTCTTACATATCATATATACGTAGTATTATATTAATAAATTAAGTTTTAAATACATATTGTTTATTATATATATTATATTATAAAAATCAATTTAAATTATTGAAAAGTATAATAAAATAATAATCGACAAAGGAAAGAGTACGAAGCCCATGTCCTTGTCCTCAGCGTGTATCAAATTCTAGAGACCACATTTAAAAAGGAAGTGATTGGATGGATGGTAGGTGTGATGTATTTCACTGTTAAGAATGCTTTCAACAATCTGCCTCCTCTGCCTATTCTCACTTTATTTCTTTTTTGAAATGACAATTCTATGTTTAATGACTAAAATGTCCCTTTTTCTAGTGTCCATATTTGTTTAAAACTAAATCAATCACATGGAAAAGAAAACGAATTGATTAATTAATTAATATCTCAATTATAATAGTCGTTCTACACATATGTGATCTAATTAGCCACACCTGTAAATAATAATTGGTATTACTAACTTTTTTGGAAAGGAAAAGAATTGTATTGGAAGCCTCAAAGGTAGAGAAAATAATACAAATACATTAATATACAATCAAGAGTAAATATGAAGTTTAGCCATCTAATTAAAGAACTTAAATAAACAAAAACCAACGTAGCAGTGCTTCATGCTGGTAATTTGTATTACCAATATTATTTAAGTGTAATGAGATTAACTTGTTGACCAATCGAATCTTGATTAATATCGAACAAGTAAGGGTGGTGCGGAGTGCACACTTGTTTGAAATTATTTTGATTCAAAGTACAATATTATTTAGGGACGAAGCCCCTAAACGACAGGGTCCGGGGGCAGCGCCCTTGGTAGCGGGGTCCAACGAGCTGCCAGGTCAGCTTGGAAATTTTTTATTTAGGTTAATTTTACCTTATGAAAAATGCATGAAAATCCGAAATTTGCCCCATTGAGCCGGTTTTTGACCCTTCCGGTTTTGACCCATTTTGGGCGGTTTCTTAATTGCCGGAGGCAGTTTTCATCTGAGATTTGTCATATTCGTATTTGGTACAAAATGAAAACATAACACAATTCTCTGTTCGATTTCATACTGAGTTTTATCCGATTGAGATTTCGATTGTACCATCGAAATACTTCAATCTGAAAGTGTTTTCATCACGACTCTCAGTAATCCAAGTAATCGAAACTCTAAATTTCCAACACTTCATCTATCACAAACATAAGACCTTTTCTTCTCGGCATTCAGGAGTTATGAATCTGGTAGCTTTATACAAAGAAAGGAGATTTGGCAAGCAACACTTTGTATTAATGGTTATCTAACCCGGGCCCTCTGAAGGAGTGAAGCTTGTAAACTGATTATCTTCAAGCAAAACTCATAGAATCACCCTTCCAATTTTAAAAAAATCCAACATAAGAGAACTCTTATATATAAGATCCAACACCAATTTGATTTACGATTATACCACATATTAATCTTCCTGATTGTAGTGTCTGATGAGACCCAAAGATGACGATGGAATACAAACTGAAAAATCATGTGTACCTGAAAAAGAGAATAACGAAAAGAATGCACTCTGAAGCTCTAGTTGAACTGCAAACAAGGAAAGCAGATCAATGGGGAGGCACCTTATGACTACCCTTGGATAAACACGATAATGTATGATCAACACGATAATGAAACCCTTCCTCGCGTATTACTAATTGAAACCCTTCTTCGCGTATTTAAAATTATTATAACATATGTCACAGGATTACACACATTACATCATAAGAGATGATATAGAAAAAAAAATAGGTCAAAATAAACACATCTAATGATTGTTAATCGAGTGTTTTAAATGCTTACTGAATTTCTATAGTAATTTGATACTCATTAGATCGACAAGTATCTAAATCAAGAAAAAAAAAAGAAAATAAAGTTAGTGAATTTCACGTATTATTATTTAGTGTGTAAGAATAACGTAAGTATATTTAATAAAAGATAAAAAAACAATTCTTTTGGTTACTAATTTCGGCTTAACTTTCAATAGATATAATAAAAGGTTCATATTCACTATTTTGTAAGAACAGAATAGTTTCTGAATTGGATATAAAACTCTTTCTCTTTTTTCTTATTTCAACATTCTTTTTTCCAGTTTCTGAACACAAGAAACATTTACTTGACTTTTTGATGGCAGAAACAATTAACTGACTAATAGAAAAGTAGATTAGAGTTATGTATCTAATATGATTTAAATAATAATAGATATTAAATATTAATAGAATAGTATTAAGCAATTATAAAATACGAAAGAAATAAAAATGTAAAATAAAAAGTCGATGAACAGCATCAACACTCAGACTAGCGGTGGAAGCATAGGCCAGAGGTTGAGGACAGACATGACGATAAACTTGGTATTATGATGCGAAAAGTGTATCGAACTTTTGATTAACAATCCTAGCCATTAGATTTAAAAGAAACTTTAATTAACAAATATTAGCCACCCATTTTGATAAAAATTTAAAACCAATTTTGACTTTTTTTTAATCAAAATTGGATTCAATTTTGCTTTAATTTTAATCACAATTATTTGAGAGTATTTTATATTTGCCATTCTTAAACACTAAAATATCATGTTTGCTTATTTTAATGTATGTTTATGCTTTATAAAATTTTAAATTATCACTAAAATATCATGTTGTCCATCCTAATTTACAACTGGACTCCAATTTTGACATTTAGGTCAGCAAAGATAATTTTTTAGTATTTAAGTATATAATATATTAGTGTTTAAGAATATGATATTTGTCAAAATTAGGATTCCAGTTGTGATTAAATTGATAATCAAATTGAACAATTAAATTTATATTATTAAATAAAAGGTTAGATCTTCTAAATAAATTTAATACATGTTAATTTTTTATTTTTTATTAGAAGATTTTTAGTAAATCACGAATTTTGTTTTGTTGTTTCAATTCAATTTACAGTTTAAATTTTATTAAGCTTATAAATTAGAATTTAGTTCATAAAAGTGTATCCAACTTTACACTTTTTGCTATTGTATGTACTGAACTTTCAAACTTACCATTTGATGTATCCAACTTTTAATTGTTAAATTTTTTGTTTCTATTTTACCTATAGAACAAGTAGCAGGTAATTCTCTTAGTTTTTATTTATTTTTATTACCACATCATTAATTTCATAGCAAGAACAAGAACCCAAGATGAACATGCTAAGCTAAGAACCCAGATGAAGAAACTAAGAATAAGAACCCTAAAATAACATACATGGAATTGAACCAAGAAGAGAATCATAAACACCAACAATTGGTACATATTAAATCCTAATTACAGAGAGATCTGAACATAGAACCAAACATCACGATGAAGATGAAATCGAACAGAAGCCTAAATCGTTGTTTTACAGATGTAAAACTCAACCCTAAATCGAACCCTAATGGAAAAATGAAGATGAAATCAAGAACCTTTAAGATTCAAGAACCCTAAAGCCAAAATCTAAACTCAAATCTGAAACTGAAATTAAAACTTAAACCCAAAAACTACATACTTGATGTAGAAAATCGAACCCTAAATTGCAGATGATGGACTTGAATCAACATAACCCTAAATGGTAGATCTGAAATTGCAACTGGAACAAGCCGTCGACAGATGAAGCCCTGACTTGATTTAAACTCGTGTTCGAAGATAAATCAAAGCCCTAACTTGACAGATGAAGCCCTAACTTGTCGGACCGTTCGTTAGAACTTACAATCATCTCAGCCAAAGGCCTCAATAAAGTCAATCTCGTCAGAAAAATGAATGTTTACGCCATCGTCTACATCAACGGCGCCGTTAATCAAGATCGGAAGCAGAAAACTCATGTCGATAAGGACGGAGATTCCAACCCTACCTGGAATTACCCAATGAAGTTCAAGATCGATGAATTTGCTGCGTTACAAATCCGATTGTTACTCGTTATTAAGATCAAAACCGAAGGGATGTTCCGCGATAAGGATCTGGGCGAAGTGGTGGATGAAGATGGATGAAGATGAACCTTACCTGCTATATTATTATTATTATTATTATTATTATTATTATTATTATTATTATTATTATTAGATTTTAAAGAATGAAAAAACACATCAACTGCCAACTCAACACCATGTCATTGCCACATCAGTTTTACCTGTGCCACATCATCATTTTACCTGCTATAGCAGGTTGGATACACAAAATGATAATTTTTTGAAAGTTGGATACATCAAATGGTAAGTTTGAAAATTCATTACATACAATAGCAAAAGATGTAAAGTTGAATATATTTTTATGAACTAAACTCTACAAATTATATGGACGATTAATATTAATATGCTATTTAAATTTATCACAATTTGTTATTTAAGAAATTAAGGTATAAAAGTTATCTTATCTTATAAGTTTAACGTGCTGAATTATTTGTACATGTGAACCTACTTCCAAAGTCAATGAAGCTATTATTGCTGTTAAAAAAAATTTGTAACAAAATTAATGTTGTAATAACAATACGTGCAACTTTCAAATTTAAAGGATTGAACATGTAAATAAAATTTGTAATTTACACTTTGCTAGTTGCTCTAATTCTAATCCATAAGTCATAATCAAAATAAACGTCATATCTCTAGAACGATCCATTTCTATATGAAAAATCATATCAACTCAATTTTACTTTTTTTCTGGGCAGAGGTAGAGTTCCTATTTCTTTATTTGGATTGAGGGATAGAAAAAAATTATCACCATGATAAGTTTTAAAGAGGTTTTATATCTTGTTATAAAATCTTCTTATTTATCCTTCTATTCATAAAATTTAAAGCAGTGTTAATTAAAATAAATAGAGAATATGAAGAAAGAGATTAATAGATTATATATGTCATTTTATAATAAGTAAAATTATAGAGTGGAAAGCAATAATAGGAGTTTTTTTGGAATAAAAGATTGAAGGGTTAGAGAGTATAAAGTTAACTTGATAAGTGAGATCATCGGTGGAAATGTGGAATAACACCCACTCTCTTCATTCTAAGAGTCCAAGACTCCAAGGAGGGGACGTGGGTATTTGGTATCGTGTGGGACTACATACTGAGAAATTCCATCACGTGATAGAAAATGACCATTGCTTGATTGAGTTGTGGAAGAAAATTTTAATATTACGTTGTAAAAGAGTGATACTATTCATTTCACTCTAATGATATTTGCAAATATTACGAAAAAAATAATTGATTTGCTTTAAAATGGACTCGATGTGTGTTAATTATTAAGTTAATATGTTCATATTAACTTTCATTTATGATAAATATAAAAATATATTCATCATAGTAATTAAGTATTTTCTGCTAGAAATGTTGCAGGACATATATTCTTATCAAAACTTTGTATAAATTCAACTGAACAAATGATAAAGTGTGTTGTCAAACTAGAGTAAAAACTTACAGTGACTAATTAAGAAACTTAAAATGTTCGTAATTAGAGCATCCGCGGTGATTAATAGTATCACGGTCACTATTAGTTGTCCCGTAAGCATCATTAACCGATTGTTGTGACAACTAACATCATTATTATCACTAACCGTCATATCAATACAATTTTTTTTTATTTTTTCTTAATAAACATGTAAATAATAAATTTTAGATTAATATTTTCAGTTAACTAAACTAAAATAAAATAACCAAAATTCCATTCGCTACAAATCAAAATATTACAATACTTCAAATTCAAGTTATATAAATTATAGAAATACAATAAAAACTAGTTAATTATACTTTAAACTTGATCAATCTTGGTTGTGAATTTTTGTCAAACGGGATCAATCGGAAGATTATGGTGTATATCATGTAGCTATCTAGTGTTTGAATTCTGCGAACTAAATCTCTCGTTAATAGAACTATTTGAGTTGTTTACAACATCATCCTGACAGCTTATTGCGTATCCTTGTTCTTCGATAATTATGTTATACACATTATGCAAGTGTACGTGATTCTACTTTTAAAAACTAGAACGAGGGTTGAATAATTTCTATGTTCAATTTTAAAAATGGATATATATATATATATATATATATATATATATATATATATATATATATATATATATATAAGTATTTATAGTAAGTATATACATATAATTATACGTATATAAATATATATATATATATATATATATATAAGTATATTCTTGACAATAAAATAAATGACTTGAAAGTAAATATGTAAATGTAAGTACAAGAATATATATAGACAGGAATGTAAGTGTGTAAATGTAAAAACAAAAGTATTAATGCAATAATGTAAGTGCAATAATATAAATGCAAGCATGAAAATGTTAAGAGTTAGAGAAATGACACCAAGATTTATAATACTTTGGTTGAACTCCAATTTACGTCCACTCCCTGATTTCCGTCAAGAATTTCACTAGCATAATGTGCAAAAGTCTCCTTAGATCGGAAGAAACCACCGAATACAATCACCTTTAGATGGTAGGTGACAACCACTCTAAGTTCTAGTCCAAGAGCTCACACAAGTTCTTCACCAAGAACTAAGATTTCCTTTAACAAGGAAATATGGACAATTTCTTCCCCAAGAACTCAATCAAGAACACAAGTGGGGAATAGTCAAACCCACATACAAAAAATGTTGTTCTTCCCGTAAGAACAAACAATCAAATCTCTCAAACACCAACAATGGTTTATACAATAATCACTCTCAAATAACAAGAGGCAAGTGTATGTATATGAATATGAAGATCTCTCTCTCTCTCTCTCTCTCTCTCTTTTGATTTCTCTTGCAAAATCATTAATTGTTGTTTGATGAATCAAAGTATTTAACAACTTCAAGAATCACACACACACACACATACACACACACGCGCACGCACACACACACACAAACACACACACACACACACACACACACACACACACACATATATATATATATATATATATATAAGTGTATGATCACAAGTGTGTGATGAATATATCAGAGGATTTCAGTTGGCAAGAGGTTAGAACTGAAGAAGACACAAGCTGTCAAGTAAGGCTGGCAATTCCTGACCCAACACGAAACACGACTCGAACCGGACACAAAAAAAGTGACACGAACCTGATACGAATCCGAAATGGGTCAAAACCAGGTCGACACGAAGTTGACACAAAAATAAATGGATCGGGTTAGGGTCAACCCGACAACCCGAAAGTGACCCGTATAAGGGTAAAACTAAAAATTACAAAATTTTCTTTAATACTTAAAACTACAATTTCAAAAAGGAGATTGTGTATTCAAATGAAGGTGTGACATCTTAGGTAATAAAATCCGATAAACAAAATGACAAAACCTTGAAAAACTAAAAACTTAAATAAACAATAAAATATTTAAACCTAAACAATATTACATCATTTTGCTATTTGTTATTTTGACTATATTGTTTTAGACTTTTGGTACTTTGACGTTTGTCAACTTGGTAAGATTTAAATCTAAACAATGTTATAGTGATGATAATTTAAATCAAGACCCTTTGAAACCCACCCAACCCGATATTCCTTCTGAGAATACAACGGTAAAGAAGAAAAAAGACTTACTTTTTGAAATTGAATAATTTTCTTTAGGTTTATAGTTCATGGTTTGTGTACTAGCTACTACTTTGAATTAAAGCTATTAAATTGTATTTATATTCAATATTTTAATCACTAGTTAGTAGAGAAAATTAGAAATAGACAAGGAATTCGAAAATTTTATGACGAAAACCGAATTTGAAAACCGTAATCGAAAACGTATTTGAAACCCATAAAACCGTAATTGAAAACCGTACTCGAAACCCGTATTCAAAAACCATAATCGGAAATAAAAAACGACTAGTCAAATACTTTTGACCGAAATGGGTTGACACGAAACACGACCCGACCCCGACACGAAAAAAAATGACACGACCCGAACCTGACGTGAAAATAAATGGGTCGAAATTGGGTTGACACGAAACTGACCTGAACCCGAATGACACGAACCCAATAACACGAACCCGACCCAACTTACCAGCCTTACTGTCAAGTGATCGAACGGTCGCAGGCTCACGGTCGACAGTGGTTTGCGACCGTAGCTCACTTGCACAGCCTTTCAAGTCGGTTGAAAATGTAATCGTTATGTCTCGGCTTTTGCTTTTAAATCTATATTTTGGTAGATAAATATCCAGATTTAAATAATATTATCCTGTGTATTTTGGTTGGCACAAATATCAATAAATGTACTCAATTGAGATGAGTGGCTCACATTGTGCCACCTATGTACTTTTTGGTAGCACAACGCCCTTGGTGAGATCTTCATCAAGATTTCATCCACCAACTTAATACACAGTATAATAATATCTCTTAAGATATTTTACTTATATACCAAAATACGTATTTTCATATTTACCAAAATAAAATATATTTTCGTTTAATAACGGTTGGCAAATAATTTTATAATACATTATTCCAAATATCTTTAAGATCATATAGATTGTTTTTATGAATGAAAAGACTTTTAAGTAAAAATTGACTTTTTATAATACATGTCGTTGACGTTATGATGTATTTTTCTAGCGTTTGGTCTTTTATTAATTTTGCAACTTTAAATTCTCAATATTTATTCGTGTTGGGATCAATGCAAATTTATATTTATCATCTTATTTTGTCAAACTTATTATTTTCATATTACCTTGGATTTTTGTAATTATATTTCGTTTATAAATAAATATTAAAATTGCGTCATTGAAACATTTTATAAATATTTAATCTTGATTGCACTAACCTCCTCCTTTTTATGATGACAATTTTAATATACTCTAAGTTAATAATTTCATAATATGTTATGAAAAAATAATTTACATGATTCAAAAAATAGACCTTTCATGACGCGTCCGAGTCTTCAATTATGTTTGTGTCTTCAATTTATAGTTTTCGGCCTAATTATGAATCACTTGAGTCTTCAACACTTGTTTTTGACTTTTGTTACTTCTCCCTATTTGGCATGTTACCTCCTTCTCTTTGTATATCTTGGATTACTTCTCCCTTTTGGCATCATTAAAAAGGTGGGATTCATAGTAGAAGTTCTATTTGAGTTATTTTCTTCATTTGATAATATTAAGGTGTGCTCCCCCCTAATTTTCAATTGATTGCACCCTAATCTGTGAATTTACTCACCCAATCATTTTCAAATTTTGATTAATTTGAGAAAAAATATTAGTTTTAATTAAAAAAGAAAGACTTTTGCTTTAGTAAATTGATTTAAACAGATCTCAATTCCGTTTCTTGTTGTGCTAGTCTACTTATAACACAATTAATGATTTTGGTGAATGCTCCCCCTTAATTTATAAATTCGTTTGTAGAGGTGACTCCCCCTTAAAATATGCTTCCTTTTAAATTTATAAAATTCTTTTTTGTTGTTGGCTTCTCTTTATTATTATGCTCCCCCTCAAGATATGCTCATTCTTGTAGTGATAACTTATTATATTTGCATATAACAAGAAAATTTTCCAATCATTTGTGGATTAGGTTAGTTGATTAATTCAAATGTATTTGGGCATATTATGGCCATTTGATATTTGGTTATGTCAACAAATATCCAATATTAATATAGGAATAGAGAGATATACAACATGCATAGGACTTTTATAACCATCATCCATCCAAGTGTGCATTCGAATTTAAATGATGAACATATGTGCATAGAGTGTTTTGATCATGATTTCAAATATATCATTTAGAAAATGCAGCAGATATGTTGTAAATAAACGTCAAAAGCATATAAGATCGTAAAATATAAAAATCTCATGGTTGCACAGACCTACGGTCGATCGTGATCGAACGCGGTCGCGACCAGCAGAAACCCGGCTTTTTCACAGTTTCACTGTCTGCCACCGTGATCGACCGTCAACTTGATTTTTATAGAATGTCTGATTTCTGCAGCATCTATTTGGTCAATATTTGTAATTCATTTTTGAAGCATAACATAGATATTGCATGAAACATGAGATCTCAATACAAGGTAGTTGTTGTTATAGTCTCACTCTAGAATTTTTGTGGTATACATTTATCTTTTAGCATGACAATACTTAATTTTTGAAGCTTTTGATTTCTCTTTTTAGTTATATCGATCATTTTGTTGAAAATTTTCACGGTTAGAAAACATTATGAATTATACCATGTTTATCACAGAAAGTTACAAACCTTGAATTGTTTCCAAACTTATATATGATGGGGAGACAAAAGAAAACAGAGTCAGGGCAACAAATGATGGAGATGATTCAGAAAGTAGGTTAACAAAGAAGGGGGTGACATTGACATACAAGAAGCGTGAGCTAAGGGGCACAATAGAAGGGGCTGCAAACAACAAGCTTCTACTTCAACAAATTAATATTATTTGTACTTCAAAAGAATTATCTATTGTAACTTGGATGGTACTCTATTTTTTGTTGTTGAATGTGTTTGGGCGGTGAATGAGAAGGGGAGGGGTAAAAAGACTGAAAAGCCCTCATGTGCAAGGCACGTGGGGCAACTTAACGTCCAAAACAAATGTCCACCGTTAGAATGGACTGTACTCGCCACAAAATGATTCATAAAAAACATTCTTCACCACTTTTGAAGTTAAAGGACTAAATCGGTAAAAATAACTTAGTTAAAAGACTATTTGAACAATTAACTTTAAATATTATGACGATAGATAACTTAAATATTAGTGACCATATATGTATTAAAAAAATATTAGACACCATAATATTATTGAAGTAATTAAAATATTGTTTTTATGACCTTCGATCATCTTATCATATATAAAATGTCAATGACCTTAATTTATACTTGAATCATCCTTCTCTCATCAAGTATCTTTTGAGTAATCAAATTGCATGGCTCCGTGAAATTAAGGAGAATGTTTCCTAGACTGTATGCAATAGAAAGGGAAAAAGACATTCTACTAAAGTAGAGATGGAAATTTATTAATGTGGCAAGAACAGTAGGATTAGAGAGCTCCAATCAAAGGAAGGTCTGAAGAAGAATACCAAAATTTGTTTCACATATCACAGTCTTCAAACTTCCAAAAAGATAGGATCGATTACTAGAAATGGTCATGACGCAAAACGGTGTGTTCTCTATTAAACATTCGGTCTCTATTGGCTTGGTTCTGTGCGATTTCCGCAACATGGTAGAAGAGTCGTTGGATCACTGTTTCTTCCGATGTGCGGGCTCGCAAAATCTTTGGAGGGTAATATGGGCTTGGTGGGAGCTTTCTCTTTCCAGATTTGATTCTTTAGACATCCAAAGGTAAAGATGTCAACCTTTAAAGCTGCTGTTGATCAGGTTGCTCTTTAATGTAGATGAATTAGAAGAAACATATTAAGGAATGCTACAATGGAGGAAATTAATTAAAGTATTAAGATAAAGACCTTTTCTCAAAGGTGCAAAGATGTTTAGCCCTTTGGCACTCAAGCATGAAGAGATCTTTCTCTTTAGAATGGGATATGTGATACAAAAAAACTTTTGCCATGCCTTAGTTGTATATGGTTAATTGTCTTGGGGTCTTTTGAGACAAAATGTAATTTGCTCTTTATTTTATTAATATATATTATCCTGCCTTTTAAATAAATCTATTTTTAATCTTCAAAATAAATAAATGTAACATTTCTAATCGTACTTAAATCATATCCAATAGAAGAGCTAGCACAATGAAATATAACCCGGTTGCTATTTTAATTCAAGCTATGCAAAAAAACAAATTTATGCAAGAATATCCGGTACATAGTTCTGCTAGTTGGTATTAAAATATAAACTAGTTGTTATTGGGTTCTATAACTTGGACCTCTTTTTCTCACATCTTACACCGTGAGTAGCACCTCTCTACCGCCTCTCTTTTACCTAGATGCTACTTCACCGTCACATAATTCTTTCTTCTTTTGCTCTCTCTTACCCGAAACTCAAGTATAGGATAACCTAAACAACCCAATATTTTTTTCTCCTCCTATTATCTCTTACATAGTAAAAGAAAAGTATTGGATAAGGTCGGGCTAAGGATACCGAACCCCTAACCCGAAGGAGGGGCATAGCGGTCAACCTTAGTCCTTAAGTTACGGGAGATGATTCGTACACAACAAAAACTGTCCATACACAACAGGTACACGTATATCACAGCATATGGTACAAGTCAATACTGCAGAAATTGTTGTGTATGGACAATTTTTATGGACAATTTCTGTTATGTACGAATCATTACCCTTAAGTTACCTGAATGGGTTTCCAGAAGACCACTATGGTAGGCCTTAGATATATCATATTAACAAATTCTACTTTTCAATGCACATCACAACACGTATATCACATCATTATGAGTTGAAATAAACTCACAAAAATTTATGGAGTAATTATGATTTTTATATATGTCTATTAAAGCTCACAATCAAAGTATCACATCCATATATATAATATGATCAAATCACGTACTTTTTGTTATGCATAACAAATTTATATTATACATAAATCATCTTTGTTAATCAAATGGATCCAAAATGATTTATACACAACTTATTTTGTTGTACATAACAAAGAAATATATGTTTAAACTATAATACGATTAAGTATATGTTAAAAATAACAATTATTAATCGATTTACAAAGATCCAAAAATTATAATTATTGTTTACGATAAAAATACAAATATGTATACATAGTCACCTTTTGTTGTAAAAAACCATGTTGGTCGTAGGTTTAGTAAAAAATACAGTTTTCAAGAAATTACGGCTACTATATTTATTCCATCATCGAAATAAATAACAGAATTTCGAATTAAATAATTACACTTGGAGACAAATTCGCATTTCTTGATGTCGGAAAGCATTCTACTGTTGATCAATTTGTTCACTAGCTAGTTAATAAGTTAAAAACTTATTACTGTAACATTTGAACCTTCAAATGTTGTACAATCTTTTTATTTTATCTTATATTTGACCTTAATTCTTTTTTTTTTTTATAAATTTCATGAGTTGATATTTAAGGAGTTTACTTGTATATACGAGCCATAAAAGATACTTCTTACCACAACTTTCTCAATGAGAACGTCCATTCCAACACCCATTGGCTAAAGTCGCAATTAGAGAAACTTATTTTCCGATAACGGATAAATTGCGTCGGTAGTGATAGATTTGTGACTAAACCACGTAATTATATATCAAAGGCATTTCGTTCCTGATCCCTCGTAAATTTGTGACGAATATTAATTCTGTCACGAGCAAAGCATAAGCTAAATCAAGAAACTTTTGACTAATTCCTCCATTTGATACCAAAATTTGTTTATGCCACGACTAAATCCAGATACTCTCAAAGATCTAGAAGCAGAAGCTGTGGGAACGCTTGTTCTGTGATAGCTCAAGATTTGGGCTCTCGTAATAAAAGTTACAACCTACTATATATGGAAAAACCAAAACAATATAGTGTTTTCAAATCCAACGTGATATTCGAATCTCAACTGATGCTGTTTCAATGGCTGAAATACAAGGCAAAAAAAGAAAGAGCGCTATCTTGGTTGGAATAGATCTCGAAACCTTTTTTCATAAGTAGATTTTGGTAATTCAAATGTAAATGTCTTCGATTGTATATCATAATTATTAGTCGGTTCTAGTTGAGTAGGCCACTCTACTTCTGGTTGAGTGGGGGATCAATTGGAGAAAAGTGTACGAGTTATTTGTTTGTTTAGTCTTTAATATAATGCATGCTTTTCAAAAAAAAAAAAAAAGAACAATACCCAAATCTACAAGAATATTATAAAATAAAATATAAGATCCACAAAATTTATATAGAAAATGTTGTGAACAAACTCTATACACATAACAATATTTACAGATCATGGCGAAACCAAGCATAATTTACACACAAAATCTAGACAAATAATTTTCCAAGAGTAAGAAAACTAGTTACTATAACAGTGAGCTCACAGAAATACGATGAGAGAGATATGGTAAATTTTCCGGATGGTGACAGGCTTCTTTGATAGCGCTGGTGTTTATGACGATACGAGAGAACGAAAAATAAATAGAAATTCACATATGATGATGGATTTTAAGAGGAGATGGGGAAGATGAACTTGAAGATGAGTAAGTGTAAGGAAGAAAGTTGTGTTTAAATTATTTTGATTGGTTAAAAAAGTTTTACTCAGTTGTAATTAGCCGAGTAATATTTAGACCGAGCTCAACTCGATTTACTACTTGAGTAGCCCGAGCTCGACTCGACTAAGTAATAAGTGAGTCCCAAATTTAATATAGTGGGGAGCGAGTGAGTGAGTGACCACTGATACCAGGTAGTGAAAAAAATACTAATATGACAGTGTGGTAGAGTGTAACCACTTTGTACTTAAGCCTTAGGCTTGAGTCAAAGATATGGGACCTAAGTGGTCCCTTAATGGGCTAATAGTCAGAATCATTCAATTCAAATCATAGAAACATGGAATTTTCTTCATTTTTTCTCTGTACAAACAATGGAAAAACCATACAAGATTCCAAAACAAACAAAACAAAATATAATAATTAAAAAATAAGAAATCACTCTTTTACAGTGTTACTAACAACTCCCTGAAACTGATCTAACCTTACTTTCATGTCTCCATCACCACCATTGAAGTCTTTTCGTATCAGATCTTTAGACTTTCAGGTAGCTTAATGATGAAAGACTAGTGGGAGAGAAAGAACCATGAACATAGTCCAACAAATGCATTACATTTTGCCATTTAAATTTAAAAAAATAAATAAAAACACAGAGAGGGATATCTAAAAAGCTTACAGGGAAAACATCTTTCTTTTCTCAAGGTTTCCCTCTCCTTGAAGCATTCTCACGCAGGCTGCGGAAATGACTCAGAAGTTGTTGTGCCTGATTCAAGCATCGAGCAAACACGTTACAAACAGGACAGATCTCTATCAACTTACAAGTACCAATTTTGTCATATATTTAAACGAGTTTATTTGGTTTGTGTTTATCTAGAAAAAATTTACATTTTTTCAAGAAAATAGGTAAAAACTAAAATGGTCAAATGGGCCAGACGAGTTAAAAATCGCCCAAAATCTATGTTCATTGCATACAACCTCATTAAATCTAGGGCAAATTATCGAGAAAGGTAACCTAAATATCAAAATTTGCCAATAAAGGTAACGTCCAATTTTTTTTTGCCAACAAAGTATCATAAATTTTAATTTCTAACAAAAAAGGGAATCTTGACCAAATAACCTTGATTTTTAGCATGTTATGATACTCTTTTTGATAACAAATTGGAATTTATAATCTCTTTTTATGCAAAATTGAAATTTACAATCCTATTTCTATAACAAATTAAAATTTATAATCCTTTCTCGGCATAGAAAATTATACGTTACCTTTATTGGCAAAGTTGATATATGTTACCTTTCTCGGTCATTTGCCCTTAAATCTATGTAAAAGTTTTATAATAATCGGCAAAAGAACGTTTTTATGGTTCAACCCAACCCAACACAACCAACTCATCTGGCTACACCTTGAAATTATCTTGATTTCATGGGCTTAAGGACTACTGAACATAATCAATCAAGGAAAAATATATATTAGATGTGACAATTTCAACCATTTAAATGTGCAGGGATTAAGAAACATGCCTTCTCTTTGGCTCGTGATGTTCCAGACTGAGACAGAGCAACTAGAGGAGGGACTGCACCTTCTTGAAGAACCAACCGACAATATTTAGGACTACTAAGACAAAGTTCCAAAAGTATAGAAGCAGCATTTTCTTTTCCTCTTTGAGACCCCGTTTCCACAACCTCAACCAACAATGGTATTCCCCCTTCTCGAGCAATGGCAAAACACCCCTCAGAGACACTAGAAAGATTTGAAAGAAGAGCAACGGCTTTATCAGTCATTTGTGTTTCAGGGTTCATTGATTGCACAAGATACTTAACCGCCCCTGCTTGAATTATACGAGCTTTATTCTCATGAAATATCGATAAGTTAAACAATGCTGTAGCTGCATCTTTTTTCCCTCTGAGTGTTCCTGAGCCAAGAAGATCAACCAATGGTTTGATTGCGCCAGATTGACCAATCTTGACCCGATATTCTTCTAATAAAGAGAGGCTGAATAATGTTGCAGCAGCATTCTCTTTAGCACATGTGTTTCCCGTTTCCAATACGTGGATTAGTGTCTCTACAGCACCTGCTTCAGCAATCATTGACTTTATGTTTTTGTTTATGGACAAGTTTAAGAGAGCAGTAACCGCGTGTTCTTGAGTCAGCTTTACATTTGAATGTAACAGTGTTAAGAGAGGTTGAATGGCTCCAGATTGTCCTATCATGACTCGGTTTTCCATATTATTCTTAGCAAGAAACCGTAGTTCTTCTGCAGATTTTGTTTGGATTTCATTTGAGGGAGACTTGAGATCATTTACAAGTTGTGTCACACGGGAAAATGTTGTTAAATCATTAGGTGATGATTCAGGTGGAAGAGAAACCGTTTGTGGGTAGTTACGGTTCCCACCCATGGGAACCATTTCATCCCTACGGTTAGAACTATGGAATTGCTTTCCGTGCGGTCTTGGTGAAAACCCAGAATCAGAAGCCAGTTCTCCAGACACCTCACATAGATGGTCAGAACTCGAAACAGCAGTTGATGTCGATTCACTCCTGCTATGACTACACGATTCTTCAGGAGACTGATGGTTTGACTTTTGAAAGCTTTGTCGGTCAAACCTGTTTTCGAGTGTCAAATTGCTAACCATGTCATCTTCTGACTTATCTGGATGGTCAACTGTTTGGTTGACTTTTATATGGTTTTCATCGCACCAATTTGCAATCAAAGCTTTGACCGTGTAGTTTGGGATTAAGTTGGTGTGTGAAAGGGTTTGAAGGGTTACGGGGCATCTCAAAAGCCCGTGGTTAAGCCATTTCTGTATGGAATCACGTTCATAGGTTTGACCAGATGCTACAATCACTGGATCAAACATGAGTTTCAGTGACAGAGGGCAGATGAAATATGAAGGGACTGAAATACCATTAATGGATTTATACCTTTCAAGATTCAACATGGTTTCCCTTATATGAAAGACAAGATTAGTGATATGATTAATTTGATATGATTGGTTGACTTTAGCAGTCTCTTTTTCCACTGCAATACTCTCTTTTAGTAGTTCATGGCTTGATGACAATTGAAGCAACTCTATGATTTCCATTAGAAGTTCTAATGGAGGAACCTTTTGTTCTTTCATCAATTCCAGGGCTTCCTCTAACTTATCTGCTGCAATATCTAACTTCAAACTCTTAAATTCCTCCAAAATATGCTGAAAAATGGATAATTTGATGTAGTCATGCTCTTTGAACAAACGTTACAGAACTAGCATTATATAAAAATTAGTAAAAACATATGATTGTTATTTATGTCTTGTCAAGTCAGAGCATTTATAATGCTTATTCAAGAATAGGTGACAAGGAACAAATAACACAAATGATTAATTCTTATGAAATGGACATAACTTTCCATCCAAGCACAATTACTGGTAGAGGTGGTAATTTTGATATTTACCTAAAAATGGGTCAAGTTGGGTTATGTTAACGGTGAAATGAGTAAAAAATCATTCGAAATGCACTCAAAATGACCATTGAAAGGTCTCAACCGTTTGAGGCTTTGATTTTCAATTCCCAACAATTATCAAGAACCGTGTGCATTCATCTTATACTGTCTCTCAAGAAGTAGTAGATAACTCATTGTACATATAATAATATATTTATATTATATTCCTTTAAAGACTGTTTTCTCTCCATCAAATTTAAAAAAGATTCAAACTTCTGCGTACCTGAATATTAGCTAAAGTGGAAGTAGATGCTATTGTTGATGAAGATGAAGATGAGTCTAATGACCTGTACACAGTTTCACAGATCTTGATTGAATATATCTGAATTTTAACAATAAATTGTCTGCTTTGCACAACCTGGAAATACATTCAAGAAGAAAAAAAGTTAACACCTTGCTTTACTTTGTTAATGTTATATATAATCAGGCATACTTTTATAAGAAAGGAGATACACACCCCAAAAATTTTGCTCATATGGAAACCCCAATTCTCAATGAACTCCCGGGCTTCATTTACAGCCACATCAAGTTCTTCAAACTCCTTGCACAGTGTTTCATCCGAGTGTATGTGGGATTCATCAATGTTATCAAGTATTTGTTTAAAAAGCTTCAGTGAATTAGCAACATCTCTGTAGTCCTGCTGACATGGCAAGTTCTTCGGTACACCGAATGTGACAAGATGGATGAATCGAGAAAAGCTGTTACTTAGGCATTTCAAGACCTTTTCTATATCCATCCCTGATTGCATAATTAGAAAAGATCAAAAATCATAGCTTCCACAGATAAGGAAAACATATAACAAGAAATTAGGAAGTTGTAACTACTAACTACTTATTTGTACACAATTAAAAAACTTTTCATCATTCAATATCTATATACTCAGCATCTGGTTTGACAAGATAATAACCTGAAACATGAGATTTATATCCGAATTCCAAGGTACCTGGATAACATTCCAATACTCATTTACGAACCTCTTGTAGGATCAAGATGTTTAAAACAACCCAGAAGAAATAATTCCTAAAAGCTGCAAACCATCTAGTTATGTGCAACTTATGTAAATTTAACAAAAATTTCCATCATTCTATATTCTATGTACATGATTACACAAACTAAATGGACTATTAGACGTGGATCAGGCAATTAGTCGAACATCTGGTGTCCAACAAAGCAACCCACAACCACGAGAGTTCTGGGAGGCCAAATTTTCGTATAAAAGCGGTCACAAGTCTATGTTTTATTACTACTCTGTCAATTAATCACGAACTAGTAAAATGTTTCAGAACCACAGCTTGTAAAATGTTGCAATTCTGCTGACATCCCAAAATTCACACAAACTTGAGAAAATTATACACAAAAACAAACCATAAACCAACCACACAAACTGATTTCCGTCGTAATTGTTCTCCGAACAACATGAAACAATTCAATAATGTATAAAACGACAAAAATTCGGAACGAACCTAATGTTTGCCGTCGTGCGAGTTCACCGATAACAAACAGATCTGGACCAAACCACGGTGGAATAAGCTTTAAGAAGAAATATCCATCTGGGTATATGAATTTTCGTTAACACTTTGCAGAAGTGATTCATGAGAATCAAAGAGAAGGAAGGGGAAAAACCGAAAAAGGATAAAGGGGTTATATTTGTAAGACAATATAGTTGCAGGGTTTGTTGGCGTTTTAATTGAATATTAATTTGGTGGTAATTTGAGTTTAATTAATTATTACAAAGTAATGATTAAAGGAATCAAAAAGTTGGAAAACTTTATCTTAAATAAGATGAAGGTGATGTAAGAAATTGACTTTCAACAAGATTTCAACACAATGACTCTTACCTACAGCGTTTGTTAATTTATATATATATATATATATATATATATAAAAGGTTCATTTGAAAACCATCCTTAGTGCGAGAAATCGCGAAAAACAATCTCAGTTGTTTCTTAGATATAAGAAGTTTATGGATGAAGAGCGTGGAGGGATAGAGTATGGCAGGGTGCATGTAGAAATTCATGGGTGGGCAATGAGATTGAAGGATGAGGAATTGGACAATCCAGATTGGTTCTCGCGATTCTCGCATTAAGAATGGTACCCAAATGAACTTCTTGCATTATGTGGATGATGATTAACTGATTTATGCATAATAAATTTTTTTTATTCAATAAAAAGTTGTTTTAATCGTTATATATCTGAATTTGTGAAAAGGTTTATGGTGTTACTATTTGGCTCTACTTCTCTCATATACTACACATGTTAAATCATTCAATTACAAATTTCAATATTCGTCATACACTAACAAATGTCACATCAAATAGAGTTCTTTAAATTATGAGAGAGTCAAAATAGAATCACTCATAATATTAATAGTCAATGGGTATTTAGTTTGAATTCTATTTTATAAAGTTTGATTTCTCTAATAACTTCTGTTACTTAAAATAAGTAACTTTAATTGAGATAAACATAATCTACTTAAAAAACTATAGTTGTTGTTGTTTGATATCTTGAATATTTATTAATAGTAAAAAAATTTATTAAAAGGGTAAATGGAAGAATATAATTATGAGCTTTGATTAAACTTTTTATAAACTGTCATTTTTATAGGACATATTGCACATAAATTTAAGGGCAAATTGCCGAGAAAAGTAACTAAAATACCTAAATTTGCCAATAAAGGTAACATTAATTTTTTCGGGCCAAGAAAGGATTACAAATTTCAATTTTTGACAAAAAAGGGTATGATGACCTATTAAACCTGCTAACCATCTAGTCAGCAGGTTAATAGTGGCGTGACAACCTACGTGGCAGTCCAGTCAATGCCATGTCATGTTTATGCTGACGTGGCAACACATGTGGCAACACAACTTATTTAATTTTAAATAATAGTTTATTTAATAACTTTTAGTTTCTCTAATTAATTTCTAAATAAGAATTTATGTATGTATTTAATAATTTAATTAATTAATTAGAATTTTTGTGTTTAATAATTTAATTCATTAGAATTTATGTGTTTAATAATTTAATTTATTAGAATTTATGGCTGTATTTGTTAATGACCATGTTCTTGAAGTAAATAGTTTCATCTTTGAACCATCACCGGCCAAACCACCGCTGCCATGAACCTCCACCGCCGCCATGAACCATCGTTGCCATAAACCACCACCGCTGCCATAATAAAGACACAGATCTTAAAGAGAACCATCTCCGTGAACCACCATCGCTGCCATGAACCACCACCGAGAACCACCGCGCCTTGAACAACCTCCGTCGCACAGATTGTGGATCCAAACTTGAGTTTTCAAATTTTGAAAACTTCATCCCTAATTTTGAAAACCCTAATTCGAAGATATCTGAAAACCAAACAAGAAAACTGAAATTCGAAGATATCTGAAAACCCTAACTCGAAAAACATAAACATATTTGAAAATCAAACTTGAAGAACATAAACAGATCTTGATTCAAACCCTAACTCGTATATAAAAACCCTAACTCACAGATCTTGATTCAAACTCGTATATGAAAACCCTAACTCACAGATCTTGATTCAAACAAAAAGAGAGAGAGAGGGAGAGAAAGAGAGATCTAAAAGATACGAACACAAACGGTGGCGGTGGAACTTCGAAGAACAGAAAACCTTCAATCTCGAAAACCTTCAATCTTGATTCAAACAGAAGAGAGAGAGAGGGAGAGAGGGGATGATTCTGGACGATGGTTCATGGCAACGGTGGAGCAACAGTAAACGGTGGTGCGATTGTGAGATGCCGGCGGTGGTGAGAGGGTGGCGGTGGTGAGACCACTGGCTGTGGGCAGAAACGGTGAGGGAGAAGTCTAGAAGGAGTTGGAGATAATTAATATTTGTGAAAGTAATAAATAATTGAATTGCCACATAAGCATTTTTTTAATAAAAAATTTTAGATTCTTGCCACCTCATCAGATGTTAATCGGCTACCTAAACACCAAGTCACCATATTCCCTTTTTTGAATAAATTAGAATTTAGGGTCATTTCTTGGCCCGAAAAAATTGATGTTACCTTTTTTGGCAAATTTGGGTATTTTAGTTACTTTTCTCGGAAATTTGCCCTAAATTTAATAAACTTTGACTAAAGTGTGGTTGTATGTAATGGAGTTTAATTTGTTTCAATAATCCAGTTAACTTACAAAAATGTGTCATTATTTGTCTCAAATGTAATTAATTTTGAAAAAGTATTCAAAATAATACAATCAACTTGCATATATTGACACGTTTTTGTAAGTTCATTGTTTTAAATAAGACAAATTAAATTTCATTGCATATAATAAAATTTTAGCCAAAATTCATTATATTGAACACATTAAACCCTTTTTTATATCAATACAAAAAGGTTTTTAAAAAAATTACATCGTATCACAATATATATATCCTTAAGAGAAATTAACACTTGTTTTTAATCAAGCGTGATCCTTGATTGAAAATCCAACGAACTATGTTTGAATTGATAATATTATATACTATTTTCTACAAATAATAAAACATAATTATCAAACATGTAAGTGTATACGCCGACTTGATTCATAAGTTGAAATCTTAAGAGTTGAAGGACCTTTTATTTTTAATATTTTTAAATTATTTTAGCTTTAATCTACATATGTGTTCATGGGATAAAGAACTTAAATAATATTCATCTTCAACAACAATTAAAACATTTGATAGGTTTTCAATTCACACTTAAACGAAAACTGTTTTTCATACGAGAATTGCGAGAACCAATCTTGGCTCTTGATTAAAATTAATCAACAGTTAAGATTTTTTGACGGCTTATTAATGACTCATTAATGACGCATTAATGAAGAGTATTTCAGGAAAATCAACCCTCTCAAATTATTGACGGTTCACCGGACTCAATTCACGGTTGAGTAAATATATAAATTACCAAAATACCCCTATATTAATGAGTCATTAATTGTGTTAAAAACAGTTCTCGTACGAAAAACAGTTCTCGTTTGAACTTTTGCCTAACCACAACCCTAAGGGCTATGGTTATCATTCTTCGAGAACTGTTAGGGTTTCGCTAATGATAAACATGTGTCATTAATTTTGCCACACGTCTACTTTTTTTTACACATGTGGCAAATCAAATCATTAAAAACGTGTTAGTGTGCCAAATTTCGACCTGCAACTTATCCAGCAGGTTTCTCGATCGATTCTTGATCGTTTTCGCTAATTCTTTTTGCAGAACCTTGTAAATAATCATTTTACCTTTCAAAGGTCACTAAATTCATGAATTTTCATCAAGTTTAGACCAAAATCTTGCTAATTAAAGTCGGTTATGTATCATTCAAGACTATCTTACTGTTTTTTAATGAATTAATTTATTTTAAACTCTTTTTTGGCCGTTCTTTTTGTATTACTTTATAGATAACTTGATTACCTTTTCATAAGATCAAAAATCATAAATTTTCATAATGTATTAATGGAGAATTTCGAGATTAAATTGTCGGATTGTTATTCGATTTCAATTAAAAACAGGGCAGAAAAAAACTCATTTTCACTCGACTCTTACTCGATTTACATAATTCTTTTTACAGATTATAACAGATAATCTTTTTACCTTTCAAGGACACCAAATTCATGAATTTTTATTAAGTATAGGCCAAGAAATTGTTAATTAAAGTCAGGTATGACCCATTAAGCACCCTTACGGTATTTTGATTATTTGGCTTATATAACACTCGTTTTTAGTCGGGTTATTTATATTATATTATAGACAATTCGATTACTTTTCCATAGACTCAAGAATCATTGATTTTCATCAAGTATAAATATAGAATTTCGAGTTTAAAGTTTTGTTTTTAAGGTAAAGAAGATGAGGGGGAAAGGTGACCTGCTATAGCAGGTCAAAATCAACAAAATGACATATTAACACGTTTTGTTTTTAATGACTTGACTTGACGTACCATAATGAAACATAAGAGAAGATGACAATTATTTAATGGTTTTACCCTTTTAAAATTTATCATCAAGATATATATAATTAGTCTATTTAAATTAAAACGAGTTGGAATATCCGACATTATTCCATACACATGTCAAGTACAATAAGATATTAATTATACCTATAATTAGCAATTAGTTAATTCCACCCATTAAATGTTAAAAAATATTATTAATTATTGGTCATTCAACTTATGTTTATCGTACGTTTTATATCTATATATAAGTCAGAGTAAAACATGTATAAGAATTTATTACTACATATATACAATTGTCAAGAATTTACTGTTCAACATAGAAGTTTCTAGGCTTCTTTTGTGTATATCTTTTATTTAGTATGTATATGTATATTTTTATGTATTCTTTCTTTCATGTTATTATTTATATGTATATTCTTAATTTTATTTTAGTATTTTTTTATTCTATCATACTTATTAAAAATTCAAATTATTATCATATTTTTATAAATATCAAATTATCGCATTTATTTCTAAACGAGTGTATTTTTCCCGCGCTTCGCAGCGGGTATTATAAATTAAAATAAGTAATAAAAGAAAAGTAAAAGTTTTAGCAACCTAAAGTAAAGGAAAAAACTAACTTTTAACTATTACTAATAAAAAAGAATGTACTCCCATTTATAATATATATATATATATATATATATATATATATATATATATCAGGATTTAAAAAATATAATTATTAACTATAACTAAAGCATAAGAAGAAAAACTAAACTAAATTTGTTGCTTTAAAAAGGACAGATAAAAAAACACAAGGAAGAAAGGCCGGAGGAAGGAAATCGATTTGAAATTTATTATGGGTATTTAATCTATAATATAACGTGACGCATTTTAGAAAAATCTCATAATAAACAGTGAAATGGAGTATGTTAATCTCTTATCAGACGTAAATATTAAAAATCGTTTATAGCAAATTAAATGCTAAGAAAATGATATATAAAAAAAATACCTAAAAGAAACGTAAAAGAGAAAGAGAAAATATTGGTTAAAATTGGAAGAAAAGAAATCATATAAAACTATGAATCTAAAAAGTGTATATTATTTCAAAATAATATAGTAAAAAGACATCATTTTAGCTCATATTAATAGAGAAATAGAAAATAAAAGTAAAATAAAATAAAATAAATCAAATGAAGAGTAGGAGAGAAAAAAATAAAGAAAAATAAGAAAGAACAAAAAGATTGTTGGAAGGGGTCGAACTCGTGACCTTGAGGTTGATATGCAATGTGTTAGCCAACCCATCTACAGCCCTTCTTGTTTAGTCTCTTAGAAAACTGATTTATAAATAATATCCGGCGCATATTAATAAAACCCAAGTATGAACAGTAAAATGGTGCATGATAAGCCATTGCTAATTGTATATATTATAAATATTTTATAAATTAAATTATGTGTCAAAGCTACAAAATATACTCGAACTCAAAATCAAAATAACATTATAACTTTAATTTGATTAATACGAACAAGAATTACTGGATTATATAAATATGTTTTATTTAAACACACTTATGCAATCGTACACATTATTGAATGTAACAAAAATATTAAAACAAATTTCAAAATAAGAGTTTGCCTACATATAAAAACATACTGTAAATGTTAATAACTAAAAAAAGACTAACAACTAATAATGAAATATATGTATATCATAGTGTCTTTTAGTTCCTTGTAAATTATAATAACCAAACAAGTTGAAGTCTTTCAATTAGATAAAAAGATATCTAATTTTGATAAATCCGTAGCGAAGCACGGACTTATTTTCCTCGTTATATACATAGGTCGAAACTATGTATATATGTGAATATGTACAACTTAAAAACCAAACATCTATATATTATAATCGTTACTATATTTAACATTTTGTGTTTATACTGTCATTGTAAACCATTTTGTGCTTGTACTAGCATTGTACCCGCACAATGCGACGATAATGATTAATTTTTACTCGATTTCATGTTCCTTTTAAGACGTAGAGGTATGATATTTATGTAGTACGGCGACAACGAATAATTTTAATTTGGTAACATGTCTATTTTATTTCTCTTTTTTCATTTTGTTTATTTTTCTGTTCTCCGTAAATTCTTCTATATTAGTCTTAAATTAAATTCTAAGAACAATATAATTAGGAAAAAGTTTCTACTTATTAAATATGGAAAATGCATTAAAATAAAGGATGTAAATTAGTAATTTGAAACCATTTAAAATTAAGAGATAAATAAAATAGAGTAAATGATGGGTAATTATATTCCATTTTGTTTTGATTATATGAGCTATTTAAAAATGTTTATAAATTATGGTTATATGTTATTGAGGTTTATGAATTGTATTATACACATTATCTAGTTAATATATTTATTATATTATAGAGTATTAAAAATGGAAGGTTTGTAAATGAATTTTTTTTAATAATTAAGTTAATTTTAATTGAATTGATTATTTTCAAATATGAAAGATTTAGTTATTATATTTGAATCTAGGAATGTATTAACTCTATTTAATAGTTACTCCATTTAATAGCTTCCATTTAGTGTAAGGGGTAATTTAGTAATTTCAAAGTACTTAAAATTTTAAGAGTTAAATAAAAAGGTCAAAATGCTTTATAATATAGTATAGATATATATTAGAAGGTTGAAAATGTAATATAGTTTCACCTTTTTTCCTTTCCTAAGCCTAATTTATATGATGTAGGCATATTATCTTATTTGTATACTAAATTCAAAATTGCATACTCATAAAAATAGTAGTGTGTTTATTATTCAAGTCATAACCATAGTCCATAAGTACTAACCTTAAGCAAGAACGAAGTGACCGGGGAGGTTGATATGGATAGGGTTGCGGACTTACGTGAACACGACTTCCCAATGTGCGCGCAAGGTTTGGAGCATTTGTTGGAAAGCCGAAGTGAAAAAAAGGAAAGCGAGTGAGGAAGTGACCATTGGATGGTTAATGTTTATTTAACGAGGTATTTAGTACCCGCGTGTTGCAGCGGGGTTTGAACCATATCATATGTTCTCCTATTATAAAAACTAACTTTTACGTTATATATAGTAAACATGATTCATATTTTTTATCGTACTTTTATAACATTCGTAATGCTGTTATATCATTTGGTTAATTGATTATATTATATTTAACTAAGACAAATTTCATTGTATTTTTTTACAATTTACAGGTTCATATATATATATATATATAAGTTCATGCGAAACCATTGTTAGCGCGAGAACCAATCTGAGCCGTCCAATTTTCCCTCTTTTAATGTCATTGCCCACCCATGAATTCCTCACACGCACTATGCCACACTCTATCCCTCCACGCTCTCCATCCGTTTAACTTCTCATATCTAAGGAACGACTGAGATTGGTTCTCGCGGTTCTCGCACTAACAACGGTTTTCGCATGAACCCTCCCCTCTATATATATATATATATATATATATATATATATATATATATATATATATATATATATATATATATATATATATATATATATATAGATCCATAAAGTCTCTCTCTTAAACATAGTTCCTAAAGTCCTCATGTGGTGATGACACGTGGTGGAGAGAGAAAGGGCAAAACTGGAATATCAAAATTGACTTATATCCCACGCGCCTTCCTTGTTAATCTTACAACATTCTTCTTTTCAAATTTTTTTTACCCATTTAATTTTTAAATGATCATAACTTCTTTATTTTTATGAATTTTAGCATAATAATTACACCATTAGATTCATATTTTAATCATCTTCAATTCAAGATCAGTCTTGCCATTATTCTGATAACTTTTTTTTCGAAAATGCAACTTAGTAGAGATGAACCAAAATGCAAATAAGATGAATATGATAACTAAATGAAGATGATAACCATATGATCGAAGCTGCTACCTTTTCAAATCAAATTAACCAAAATGCATAGAATCAAAAATGAAAGGTTAAAAATGCAAATTTAACATCTCCATGTTCAATTATCCAGTATATTAACCCAAAATGCAAACAAATGAATATGATAACCAAATTTTTACCAGTAGCATCATGAAAATGCTATATTCAACTAAAATGTAAAGCAGATGAAAATGATGGCAAGAACCAAAATGCAAAAAATAACACAACCAATAACCAAAATGCAAAACCTGAAATGCAAAATACCAAAATGCAAAAATTAATACAACAAAAGTACCAAAATGCAAAAAGAACCAAAATGCTATTTCAATCTATCCAAACTTCAAAATTCTTATAATATAAAATATTTACATTTTCACAGAGACAATCCCCAAATGAAAATGCAAACAAACACCAACCTTGAGGCTTTTGAGCCGGTGGCAGCCGCCGCCACGACGGCGAAACCCTATTAGGGTTTTCGAAAAATCAGTAACAAAAAGCATCTGGGTGAAATCAACACCGGTCATGGGCGGTGGTTGTTAGCAGTTCAAAATGCCGCTGATGAAATTATGATTACAGTGAAGGAAGACAATTTGATGACGGCGGCGGTGAACTTGAAGACGAATCGGCAGCCAACGGCGAGGTTCTCTTTGGGTTCTCTGTTGTGATTGAAAACAACACCATCAGAAGCATAAACCCTAACTCGGCAGCCGATGGCTGTCAGTCATTGGTTGATCGGCTGAGAAGAGAATAAAAACACAAAAAAAAAAAAAAACTGGTGGTGGCCGCCGACGATTAGGGTGGTGATGTAGTTGGCCGGACCAGAGAAGTTGAGAGAGGATGAGGAGGGCGGTGAGAGATTAGATAGAAATTGATAGGTAGCATAGAGAGAGACATGTACATGTAGAGAGAGAATGAGATTTTGAAATGAAATTAGGAAATAGGTCTGCACGTCTTGATAAAAACAAAGAAAATTTTTTGATACCCAAACTACCCTTGAATATATAATTTAAGCTGCTATCATCATATATAATTACGGAATTGCCATCATCAGATCTTAGCCATTGAATTCATTGATCTAATGGTTCTGATTGGGACTTTAGGAACTTTGGTTAAGGGGTGTACTTTATTGATCCAATTTCTATATTATATATATATATATAAAAGTTAAAAAAGACAAATAAATAATAAAAGTAGTAATTTAATAAAATAATGGTAACTTTTTTGTGCTTCGTTGATCCTTCATAGCTAGTGCCTAGTGGAGGAAAAATAATGGTGCCATATTAAGATTTACACCAGATAGGTTCGAACTAAAGACCAAATGTATTTCATCATTTATTCTTACCACTGGGCCAATTTAAAATTGAATATTTTTTACAGCCTTAGTCTATATAACAAAAACTGCTCAAGAAATATTACATTAACCACTCGCATGGCTTCTGTTCATTACGCGCTTCCATCCTGATAATTGTTTATATTTATAATATCTTATTGTGTCTAAAAATATGAAAACAAAAACGAAAGGATAGAAAGATAACTATATTCAATGTTGATAAGTAGGAATGAAAGATATAATAAAAGGATCAATTCAGGGCCGTTCCAACCATTTTATGGGCCCTGGGCGAAAACTTAAAAGGGGGCCCCTAAACTAAAATTTCAAACGCGGACACCAAAGTGTTTGGCAATGTGATTTTTAGTACTTTTAATTCAGAAAATAAATCATCAACATCCACATCCGACACATTGTTATGAGAAAAAGAAGTTGCAAAGTTAACACAATTTTTTCTTAATTCAACATCATCCAATGACTTCAATTTTGATGAGTTATATAAAAAGCCAAATATATTATCAAATGTTTTTAATTGTTCAAATCTAGAATTTAATGATGCAATTGCCATATCGACAACAACCAAAAAATACTCTATTTTAAAAGTGTCTTCCGGTGATTGCATTTAATCTTCATTATTAGTTTAATTAACAGTAAAGCAGTCAAGGATTAAAGAAATTAAAGACTTAAAGTATTATGAAATAAGAAGTAATACACCTGATTGAAGCTTGAAGAAGGATTTGCCCCAATTATGAAATGCCTAATGCCAATTTTGATCTTCAATTCACTTTATTTCACTGCCAAATGTGAAATGCCAATTTTGAATCCAACTGAGAATATGAGATTATAAAGAGTTTAGAAAGATGATGAAATAAAGAATTAAAGATTAAAAGATAACTCATAACTTATATATATATATATATATATATATATATATATATATATATATACTTACTAAGAAGTAATTTGCAGCCTGGCAGTCGCAGAAAACTCAATTCGATAGGGTTAGGGACTTAGGGTATTAGGGTTCAAAAGTTTTGTATTTCTGAAATATGATTTCTCGATGTCTGATGTTTGTATTTCTGATTGCTCGATGAGTCGATGGAAACCGTAACAGCAAGAACACTGGATGTCGATGAGTAAGTAACAGAGAGAACTGGATGTCTGGATGTCGATGGTAAACCGTAAGTCCGTAACAGAGGTCGATGATTGAGACTCTGAGAGACTGTCGAACGGAGTTAGTTGGCTTCGTCGATTCCATTTCTCCATACGTCGGTTCCCTTTCTCCAGGCGACGATTCCCTTTCTCCAGGCGACGATTCCATAATTCCATTTCGAAAACTTCGATACTCCATTACTTGTGCCGTTCGTACCATCGTTTAGTCAAGACGTCGCCGTCCCAAGCCCTGCTGCTTTTTGGGCTCTTTAAAATTTAATATGGGCTTATTTTTCTTTTCGTGGGCTCACTAACATATACACATATATAGGCGGACTAGTAATACAAATTGGGCCCTTAAAATTGGGGGGCCCTGGGCGGCTGCCCTTGTGGCCCAGGCCCAGGGCCGGCCCTGGATCAATTCTTGGTTTGGTCCAAATATATCTAGTTTGGGTTGGTTTAATAGTTGTTTTACCTATACTTTAAGAAAAAAACACTAATCAAAAATCAAGTTTGAATCACTTAATCAAATAGTTTAATTCAAATTCTGGTTTTAACTTATTGAAGTTTTCAATATGATCCAACTAAATTTAGTATTGTCTTAACTGTTATCAGAATTAATATCAATTATTCACACTAAACCTTATCAGTTTTAAAAACGCTGATTTTTTTCAAAAAAGATGTTTTCAAATTTTCACTTTTTAGTATTGTTGTGTATTTAAATTTCGAACAACAAATTTAATATGTCAATCTTTTTACATATTGTTATTATATGTTAACTGCTCAAGGGGTAAATGATTATTCTATGACCAAAGGGTTTGCAGCCAAATGGTACTAAGTAACCAAGGTGTTCCTTATGGTCCCTAGTCACGGATACAAATCCCGCTATGAACAAAATTATATTGATTTAGAACTAGTTTAGTGTATGCATATATTTACAGTTAAAAAAATCATTCTTTGCATTTTGATTTGTATTTATGTCTGAGAGGATCTGGGATAATTAATGATGGAAAGTGAGAAGGTCAGACATCCGGAAAAGTGCCCTGGAAAAAGGAAAGGAAGAGAAACGTTAGCCTCGTCGCGGATGTTTGGTTTCGCGACCATCCGGCGTAAGAGTAAGTATCTTATGTGTCAGAGGATTTGGGGCAATTAATGAATGAATCGTAATAAATGACTTGAATATATATATATATATATATACCTGGTGCTGGGAAAACGATAATCCTTTGGACCGTCGGTCCAAACGATGATCCACATTGGTACCTGCTATGGTCCGCCATTAATGCTACTTATTGTAGCCAATCTATTTTGATGTGACCGTATCGCTTCCAGATCCTTTTGGCGGCTATCTGGTAATGCATCATCATGATTACCTTGGAAATATGTTATCTTTGGGAAACGAGAGTGTGGTCGCAGCTTAGAACTTTGGGGGACGCGCGCAGCGGTGAAGCTACCTTCGGCTATACATCATCATGTCCCCCCAGTCTAGCGGTATATGCTATTTTAATGCAGATGGTGCTAGACTATTTATCACTTTGTTTCATTATTTATTGTTCGATTTTATCTTCTTCTTTTTTTTGCGTTATATATTTTATTCTATGTAAACACGCGTACATGGTGCTCGATGTGTAATGATTGATCCGGTAGACGAGAACCGTTTGACACGTGTAAGCATCCCATTCGTCGTCGTTCGAAATTTTACCACGATGACATGCCTTTTTGTCTTCCCCTGCAGGTTGCTTCTATAAATAGTCGGTAACTTTTGGGTTTTACCTCATAAACATCGGATTCTTACTTTGTTGAATTTCGTCGCCGGTTTGCTTTCAGCTTTCGAAAGTTGATAATCTTTGTGTCAGTTGCTACATCGTCCTCCGTCTTCCGTTATAACGTCGGGTTCGTCTTTCTTTGCTTTCTCACTTCTTCTTTGTTAGGCCGAAGGACGATTTAGATTTGACGCACTCAGTTCTATCGGATGATTTCTTGAGTTCCTTGTGTTCTAAGTATCATATAGATCCCAATTTAGGTGCTATGTGTCCTTAGTCTAATCAGTTAAGGATTTCCCTGACGGATATATAGGGTTATATTCAAAATTGTTTGAATTTGCCAACCTTCGTCTGCCTGTATCGTCTTTTTTCAACGAGGTTCTTACTTATTTTCGTGTGCACTTGTCTCAACTTTCACCCCTTGGGGTCATTAAAATTATTACGTTTGAGGTGCATTGCCGTGCGTTGGGTGGAGTTCTAAATGTTCCGTTGTTTAGAAAATTTTACAAACATGGTAGCGCTGGTGACTGGTTTACCATCGTAAAGCGTAAGGCGCCTGTTCCTTGTTGCATTACAGATTCTCCTACTTGCCTTAAAGTCTGGAAAAAACAATTCTTTTGGATAAGATCCGATGCTATATCTGTGGCAATAGTGTGAAAGGATAAGCTGGATTCTGTTACGGATCCTGATCCATTGGATTTGTCTGTTGACCTTGCCGTGATGGAGAAACTTGAGAAAAATCCTATTCCTTTTGCCATGTTCTCAAAAGTTGTTTTGGTTGCCGTAGGTTTGAGCACCATTTGGGACCATCCTGGTCAAGTTCCTTCCTTTGTGAAGAATGGGAGGGGTATGGTTGATGGCCTTTTGGTTTAGCACGTATTTAGTTGTTCTTTTTACTGTTTTTAAGCGTATTTCTCCTTTTGCATGTATGGAGTTGATGGGCTTTATAAAAATGCACTTTTTAAGGGAGTTCAAATAATCCCTCATGCTCCGGATGTTTTTGGGTCCGAAGATGGTGTTCAGGATGTCGGTCAGGGTTTTGGTTCTACGACTTTGACTGAGAATGTTCCCTTAAATCTTGACGTTCCTGCCGCTTCACAGGATGAAAGGAAAAGACAGGCTGTTGCTAGTACATCGAAACGAGCATCGAAGAAGAGTCATTTTTCTGTTGGTGTTTTTGCTTTGAGTGATGATCCGGATGATGGTTTGTCGTCCGGTACTCCGAAGGTAGTGCCGTCAAGTGAAGCTGTTAATTCTTGTGAAAACATCGAGGGTGTTGGTAAGACCGCCGCTGAAACTCTCGTTGGTGGTTCGGATGATGTGATAAACATAGTTGATGATGATCTTAAGGTATCTGGTTCTGGTCTACGTGTAAATCCGCGTGATGCTTCATCTTCCACGGGTAAGGAGGTTCAGAATGGTTATGAAAATCTTAACAATGAGGAGGAAGAAGCTGAGGCTGATTCTTATTCTCAATCGTTGCAGCTGGATAGTGATCTGGCTAATGCTCCTTTTCGGCCAACCTTTAAAGCTTTGAATAAAAAATCTACTTTGCGGTCTCCTCCTCAGTGCCGGGAATTTCTTACGCATGTCGAACCTCTTGGAAAATTTTGTCGTTTGAGTCAGACGGATGACTATGCTCTTGCCAATAGTATATACTGTGGTGTCACTAAACTATGTATGCAAATCCCTGAAGCTATTCAACGGTGGTGTAAGGTATGATCGTGAGTTGGACCAGTCTCAGAAGGAAGTTCCTACTCTTACCAAAAGAGTTGATCATCAGGATGAACGAATCCGTGACTTAGTGCATGAGTTGGAAGAGGCTAGGAAAGCGAAGAAACGTTATCGGAAGAAGCTGAAGGATGCTAAGGAAGGTTTGGAGGAAGTGAATCAAATGAAGTTAAAGTTGTTAAAGAAAGACAATTTATTGAAGAAGTTTGATGGTGTTCGTGCAGAGAATGCTAAGTTGTTAGAGACGCTTGGCGAAGCAGATAAGAAATCAAGTTGCTGGAGGGTGATAGGAAGTGGTTAATTCAAGAGAGATTTAAATTAGTGTTTTTGAAGCTTCAAAGGAGTGACGAATACCTTAAATCTCTTGGCGATGTGCAGACGAAGAGTTTTTCTGCTGGTTATCTTCGGGGGTTGGTGATTGGTGAGCAAGTCGTGAACGCCAATAGATCAATTGATGTTGCTCCGTATTACGATCCCCATGCTGTTGAGAAGTTGGAAGCAGCGGCTTCAGGGCTTAAGAATGTGTCTTATCCATATCCGGAAGCGGTGTCATCGATGATGGAAGCTTCCTTAGATGAGCTTAGTGACCTATCTCCGGAGGTCGGAGCTTCTTCTGATGCAACTGTAATATAACTTATTTTCATGTTTCAGTTGATGACTTGTTTTGAGGGTAATGGTGGTAGAAAAAACATTTGTTGGTGAATGTAATCGTTTAGTAATATATATATATATATATATATATATATCTTACGTAGTGTTGGTGAGGGTTTTGTATATCATATTATGTGTATCATGTTTTTTTTTTGTTGTTTGTGTTGGAAATATTTGCTGTGCTTGAGTAATCATATTGTACCCTGGTGGTTCCAGACAATTTTAAGATGCTTCGGATCCGGTGGTCCGAAGCATTTTTACGATGTCTCGGATCTAGTGGTCCGTAGCATTTTTATGATACCTCGGATCCAGTGGTCCGTAGTATTTTTATGATGTCTCGGATCTAGTGGTCTGTAACATTTTTATGATGACTTGGATCTAGTGGTCCGTAGCATTTTTATGATGCTTCGGATTTGTGGTCCGTAGCATTTTTATGATGCCTCGGATCCAGTGGTCCGCAACATTTTTATGATGCCTCGAATCCAGTAATCCGTAGCATTTTTATGATGCTTCGGATCCAGTGATCCGTAGCATTTTTATGATGCTTTGGATCCGGTAGTCCTTGTTGCTTTTATTATGCTTTGGAGCTGGTGGTCCGTAGCATTTTTATGACTGTATAAAATATTGTAATTGGTAACAAATTGCGAAAGTAAATTTTGATAGAAATCATTGTTACTTCAAAAGTACGGGATTACAAATTCTAAACGTAACATTTTTTGAGGTTTGCTCCATTCCATGTTCTTAGAACCGCTTTTCCCTTCGTATCTTCTAACTCATAACTTCCATTGAGGTGTGCTCCGGTGACATTGTATGGTCCTTCCCATTTTTTACCCAATTTGCCGAGACGTTCTGCTCGACTTGCTTCATTTTTCGCCACACAAAATCATGGACTTTGTATTGTACTCTCCTTAATCTTTTGTTGTAGTAGTTTTCCATCTTTCTCTTGCTTCGCTTCTCCTTGATTGCTGCTATTTCTCGTCTTTCTTCGAGTGTGTCGAGGTTAAACCTTAGGCTTTCATCGTTCTTTTCCTGTGTTGCTTGTGAAGATCAGAGTGTAGGCATTCCGATCTCAGTTGGGATTACGGCTTCTGTTCCGTACGTCAGGCTAAAAGGTGACTCACAGTTGCTTGTTTTAATTAACGTTCGGTAAGCCCAGAGTACATGACTCAAGTGATCCGCCCATTTGCCTCCGTCTTTTACAATTCTTGTCTTAATGCCCTCGACGATGCTGCTATTTGCTCTCTCTACTTGACCATTTGCCTGTGGATGATGTAAACCGTTGTTTTATTTGCATCTCGTTGCACCACCCTTTTAATGGGTCTTCTGCGAATTGTCTGTCGTTGTCTGTTATGGTATCCCCACATAATCCGAAGCGACAAACTATGTTTCCCAAACGAATTTCATGACCTGCTGGCCGATGATTTTTGCTACCGGTTTTGCTTCTATCTACTTTGTGAAATAATCTATTGCCACGATAAGGAACCGTCTAAGGATACTCTGATGGAAAGTGAGAAGGTTCGACCTCCGGAAAAGCTCCCTGGAAACAGGAAACGAAGATAACCGTTAGCCTCGTCGCGGACGTTTGGTTCCGCGACCAAGCTCCAGCGTAAGAGTAAGTATCTTATGTGTTAGAGGAATTGGGGTAATTAATGAATCAATCGTAATAAATGACCTAAATATATATAGTACCTGGTGCTGGGAAAATGATAATCCTTTAGACCGTTAGTCCAAACGATGATCTGCATAGGTACTTGCTATGGTCCGCCATCAATGCTACTTACTGTAGCCAATCTAGTTCAATGTGACCGTATCGCTACGAGATCCTTTTGGCGGCTTTTCTGGTAATGCATTAAATGCATCATCATGATTACCTTGAAAATATGTTATCTTTGGGAAACGAGAGTGTGGTCGCAGCTTAGAAGTTTAGGGGACGCACGTCGGAAGTGAAGCTACATTCGGCTATACATCATCAGTTATAAAAAAAACATATATTTTATACTTTATTTCTTATTATAAAAAAATATCAAATTAAGTAAATATCACCCGTCACAACAAGCAGAATTATAACCCCTTGTTTTATAACATTTTATGAAAAATCAAATGGCTAAAACATTTTTATTATAAATTAAATAATAAAATTTGAAGATTAAATCATATTTTATTTTTAAAATAATATAAATTAAAAATATATACCAAAAATTTTGACCCGTAAAAATGAACAGTCAAAGTCAAATACAAGCATCTCTAGCAAAGTAGCAATCCTAAACTCAGTTCCGTCTAATATAACACATGGTGCCGGAGACCGACAACGCATTAGTTGGACCACCACAACCGATCCTGCAAATTAACCGCCACGCGTCTCCCTCTCTCTCTCTCTCTCTCTCTAGCTATAATCTCACACACACACACACACACCATTTTCACTTTCCCTTTCAGGATTTTCAAACTATCAAGGGCTTTCTAATCTTCTGATTCAGTGCTAATTTGCACAACAGTAATAGCCATGGATAAACTAGATAAACTCAAAATCGCTTCTTCTTCATTCGGCGAGCGATTGAAGACTGGCGGAGTTCAGATGAGCCGTTTAGTCGGCACGAAGATGAAGGAAATCCTACAAGCTCCGACGCCGGAATCAAAGATCGTCGACGAAGCGACGCTAGAGACCATGGAAGAGCCTAATTGGGGGTTAAACTTGAGGATTTGCGCCATGATTAACAGTGAGGAGTTTAACGGAACAGAGATCGTGAAGGCAATTAAGAAGAAAATTAGTTCGAACAAAAACGCCGTTAGTCAAAGGCTGAGCCTCGATCTGTTGGAAACGTGTACGTCGAACTGTGACAAGGTATTTTCAGAAGTGGCGTCGGAGAAGGTGCTTGATGATATGGTAGCCATGGTTCAGGATGCCCGGACCGATGATCGGAATCGAACCAAGGCGGTGCAGTTGATTAGGGCTTGGGGCGAGTCGGAGGACCTCATGTATTTACCTGTTTTCCGTCAAACGCATTTGGTGAGCTTTTTTTCATTTTTTCCTTTTGTTAATCAAAGTTATTTTTTATCTAATCATTTCTGAGTAGATAAAGACAAACCACCATAAAAGTACAAAATTATATACTTTTGGAGATAAGTGCTCTTAAATTGCTCTATCTAGTGCTTAATAAGTGAACTATGAGGTCCAATTATGGTATGTTTACATTAATAGCTAGGAGTTGCTATCTAAAATGTGATGTATATTTATATTTAGGACACCATTTTAGAGGGACTGGAATTTTCTTTCTTTTTTAACTTGTGTAGAATTCTTCTGAACCACAGGCAATCTTTGTGTGGATTCTGATATTTAGGTTCTACCTTTAACATCAACAGCACAAGAATAATGAAGTAGGTTAACAAATTTCGAGCAATGATTGCTTGTTGCAGCTCTTATGCTCAGAAAGCTGTGTTAATTCTTGTTTTACACCTTTGTTGTCTGCCATTTTAGTTGTGCATCATTTCTTATAATGTGGGACAACAAATTTTTTAACTCGCTTAACTCTTATATCAGCCAACCGTATTCTCTTCATGCTTGTATTTCTTGCTTCCTAAAAAGTAATATGTCCGTTAGCCTAATGTGTAACCACTTGCTCACCATTGTTGGGTTTTGGTCTTTTGTCATCCATTATAAGGAGCTTCTCACTTGATTAAAGAGAAAAACCGAAAAGGAAGGGGGGGGGGGGGGGAATGTTTATGCTTCAGTAGTTTAGGGATGAAATCTACTAAACTAGGCTTTTCTATAGATTATGTTTTTTTTTTCATTCCAAAGAGAACGAAGAAACTCAAGCTTCAAGATAACATAACATAAAGGTAGGGATGATGGTTGACATTCTTCATACATGGCGCGATAAAGGCATGATGGATTAGTAATCACTAATCAGGGAGCGATTAGTGATTGAGGAATAATAAACATATCTAAACATCAGGCTTAAACTCCTTTCACTTCTGTAGTTCTATACTGTTATTCTCTCTGCTTGTTCTCGTGGTTTGCCTTACCAATCTGGTCCCGCAAATCCGCAATATAAATATGTCATATAAGAAACCTGTGGAGCATTTTTTAGATTCATAAAATTATCATTTTCCGTACATAATAAATGCATGACATATGATATTGATATAAAATACATGATAATGTGTGCCAAATTTTCATGACAGATTGCCAGGTGCCAGTCTTTTACAACAACAACTACTACTATTATTGTTTTTCTGGGCAAATCGGATGTTTTTGAAGTTGGAGAACAATTAAGGTTTTTGGGATACAAATGTTTTAGTAGATCATTTGTATCATGTATAATTTATTCTAAAATTATCAAGAAAGCATCCAAGCATATTTAACATCTACAAGACTATCACCTGCTCAGTGCTCCCTTCGTCCCATAAGGATTGCAACTTTTGACCTAACCATTCTATGGAAGTAATCAAACATTAGCAAAAATACGGAGTAATAGTTACATGCATAATTCAGATTATAATGGTCTCATAAATTAAGGCTGGTCATGATACCTTATTGATTCTTATAGGGGCAAATAAGTTGATTTTTAACTCGGAAAGAATTCTGAAAACAAAAACTGCAATTTAATTTTCTGTTCCTAGAATGATCTAAGCACTTGTGTTAAATGCTAATATTTACACTGTTAAATTCAATGTATTGCAGAGCCTGCAGGCTAGCGGGATACCTACAGTACCACAGGGAGGAAATTCAAGCCCTATGTATCAAACAACAGAGTCTCTGGTTTATCAACAACCTATGTCACCCTCTGATAGACACCCGTTGCCTGATATTGATTTAATGAGTATAGAGGACGACACTTCTCCGTATACTTACAGCCTTCGGTCTGTGGAACAAAAGAAAGAACTGCTTGCGGTTGCCAGAAACAGCCTTGACCTTCTATCAAGCATACTCGACTCAGGATTGGAGCCCATACCAATTAACGTAAGATCTTTATTGCTATTATGTTAGATTTTGTACTATATATATGTATGAATGCATGTATATATTATCCTTGTGTCTCGCTTCAGTTCCTCGCTTCAGTTCCTTATGAACTATGAATGTGTGAGGCATACTAGACATTCTGAAGTCTGAAGTATTAGGCCCTGTTTGTTTCACCGTAATGCAAAGGAATGGAAATGATTTTAATTCCATCCATGTTAGTTACGTTATGACATTCCTCTACCTAAAGTAATATTAACACTTCGAAGAACTTAATTCCTTTCAAAATAATGTTACCAAACGCAATATACAACAAAATTTGATTTCAATTCCATTACATTACTAATTAATGGCATGCATTCTTGGCTGCAGGATGAGCTAACAGTTAGCATGTTGGAAAAGTGCAAGGAATCTCTTCCTGTGGTTCAAAGAATAGCAGAAACCACAACAGATGATGACATACTCCTCTTTGAAGCATTGAATCTTCATGATGAGCTTGAACAAATGGTTTTCAGATGTTCAGAAATCAAAGGGAGAAACGTGTCTGATCCGTCGGCGACTGATGCTATGAAACCTAACGAAGCTGTTTTGTCTCCACAAAATGGAATCCAGATTGACAGAAAGCCAGACAATACTGATGAAACTGCATCGACAAATGAAGTCAAAGAAACTGGTCAAAGTGTTGTGACCCGTAAAGATGAGAGTATCGATCAACAAGAAAGCAGTTAAGATATGTCCTATTTGGCATTGCTTCCAGGTAAAACATTCAATAATTGGTAGACTTGAACTTCAGAATCGCTATAAATACTTATTCTGAACCTCCCTTATGTAGTGTTGACCTTGTTATAGTGATGTTAATGCATGCATTAATTATATATTCCTGATATGTACGCGTTTGATTAGAGGTGGGAAAAGGGGTGGGTCTGTCGATTGGTCGAAATGTGTGATCTTTTGGTATGGTTGGAAATGGAATGGTGCGGGTTGCTAGTTCTAAAGATAACAAATTAGTACTCACTCTGCCACAAAAAATTTACAAACATGACTTGTAGATTTTAGATTTGTAATATGTGTCAGCTGTTATCGAGTAAACTCAACTACCACAAGAGTAACTATTACAAATTATGATAGTGTCGGTAACCAAAAAGAAAAGAAATCTCTTGATATAAAAGCAAAATATACAAATCTACAACATTCATATCATGTAGTTTAATCCAAACGCTCCCCTGCGTCGAAGCCCAGACTGCACATAATTTGGGCCGGCCCTTACTACTGGTTAGAGGTGCACAAAAAATCCGAATATCCGATTTTGTGCAAAAACTATCCGAACCGATTTTTTATAAAACCGGATTTTTTTCAAACCGGAGCGGATTTAACCGGTTTTATCCGATCCGATCCGGTTTTAATCCGATTCGAAACCGGTTACACTTTTGTCCGAGAAAATCCGGTTTTAATTCGTACGAAACCGGTTACACCTCTGTCCGAGAAAATCCGGTTACAATCCGAAAATCCGGTCAAAAAAAAACCGAAAAAATCCGGTCCGGATTTTATCCGATCCGGATCGGATTAAAATCCGACGATGTGCACCTCTACTACTAGTACTAGTGTGTCATTATATATACTATACAATAACCGGGAAAAACTTTTGTCGTTATATGCAATGGTTATTACGTTATATATCTTTAAACGCTCAAACTAATAGATGGATTGGTTAAGTCAAATGACTTTGGAGCCCATGGTGTGACTTCTATTCTCCTTTGTGTTTTTCTTTTTCTTATATTTATTTGGTTGTAACTTTTCATAATAACCCTCAACTTAAATATATACTACAAAAGAAGTAATTAGTGTAAGGACTAATATAGTTATACAAGATATACTTTCTTTATTAAAAACATATTCTTATTGTAACTTTTTGCTTTTCTAAAAACATGATTCGTTCAAAGTAATAAGAAATGTTCATTCTACTTTGAACTTGAAAAATTCCATTAAGAAAATTATTCATGAGTTGTTTTTAGTTGTGTAAGATTTTCACCTATTTAAGTAAAACTAAATAAGGTATATGACTTTAAGTCACACGAATCCTTCTAAATGCAATGATTTTACATTTGGGCTTTTATCAATATTTCGTGAAATATAAATTTATAAATCCCCGTGGTGAAAAAATCCTAGTTTGTATATAAGATTTGTGTCTATTTCAAGATCTTTGTGTTGCATGTGTAATGTGTCTTTATTTAAAGATATTTGCGACGTATCGGACCGTGATTTGATTTGGCTTTTGGTTTTTATATTGTATGTGGTGGTAGATGGTGGTGGTACTAGATGGTGAGTGTACAAATGTTTGAAAAACGTTTATTTAAATAAGTGATATGTGGTTAGTGAATTTAACTTCATCTTATTTAAAAAAATACCACTTGTTCTCTTGTAATTGTGGAATCAGAAATTATTTTACATTTTTTAGAAGGATGCTTCTATATAGACATCTTTAAGAAAAGTAAAAAAAATAAAAATAAAAAAACTTTCTATGATATGGTTTAGTTGTCTCCTGGATTTGTGGCAATTAGAATTTATACAAGTAAAATTGCACAACAACTTATCAAAATCCATACTTTTTAAAAATCTAAAAAATCCCATTTTAACGGGATACAATTATACTTTAACAATGATTCTTCTTCAAAACCCAAATCTGTTGTTTATAACTAAGATTTTAGATGGGTAAAGTTATTATTAGTTGGGTGATGAAGGGTAATCAAACTAAGTTTTACATATGTCATACCGTCACTGCCACCACCGGCAACCGGCCCATCACCGCCGGCCGACCTCCTTAAAAAATTTCTAAATACACAAACTTTTTGTTAAAATACGTATTTTTCCAGATCTGTGCTGATGAGAAATGCGGAGGTCGGCAGTGGTGTTAGGGGATCTGAGTTGACGATGGTGTTGGAAGACGGCAGAGTCGGAGGTGGTGTTGGAAGACGGCAGAGTCGGAGGTGGTGTTGAAAGACGGTGGAGTATTAAAATGAAAAGTAGACTTTGAACCTATTAAGGAGTCCAAATAGGCAAATAGATACATGATTTAAGATATTGATATTACCAAAATGGCTATAATAAGAATAATTAAAAAGAACTATAATAATAATAATAATAATAATAATAATAATAATAATAATAATTATTATTATTATTATTATTATTATTATTATTATTATTATTATTAATGTTATTGTTGTTGTTTTTGTTATTATTATAATTATTATTATCATTGTCTTCTAATATAAATAAAATATTAATATGTATCAAATTTATTAAAATAATTCTAATAAGTTATTTAACAGAAAAAACTTAATTGTTTAATACTAACCATTCATTTAATAAAAAATGAAATTTCAGTTTTAAGTTTTCTTAGTCAAAATTGAATTAAATTTATTAGAAGAATTCATATATGCCTTTTTAAACATTAAAATTTTCATATTTGTCCACTTGATTTACCAACATCATATTTACCTTTTATAACATTTTAAAATATCATATTTAACTAAATTTCTTAAATTTTAACATTTTTAAATATTGTATAATAATTTTACATTCTTGTTAATTATAACAATAAAGCTTTAACCTTATTGCGATATATATAACAGTAATAACTGATAGATTGTACGAGTATTTAAACTAGTTACCATGTTCTAACACTTTCGCATATATACCTATGACTACCCGTTTACTTAAACGGGTATTTAAACTAGTTGTTAATTAGTTTTCGATTATAGTAAATCCGGAAAGGAAAGTTGATGGGTCGAGATAACGTTCTACCTTTTGAAAGAAAACAAGACATTTGATAAAAACTTCTTTTAGAATGGCTATATTAATGTTTGGGATGGGATTTCGTAATCAACAGTGGAGCTAAAACTATATTTCAACGGGTTTATAACTGTAACTTATTAGTTATATTCGTAAACATAATCAATGAGTTCATAACTAATAACTTATGTAAATTATACTAAACAAAACATTTATAATATACAAAAGAATTTGTTCTATGGGCTTAACCGTTAACGAAACTATTTCGGCAACACGTCACTTCTTACCTTTTTCCTTTTGTTCTTCATCTTTTTGGAGTATTTTAAAAAATGTATTGTAGTTTAAACCAAGTGCTTGTGTCACACATCATTATGTATTATTAAAGCGTTACTGTATTTGGATTTTTTATTAATATTAATCTGTCCAAAAAAGAGATGGATGTATACACTGAATATATCTGTGTATATATATAATGTGTGGAGTCATTAAACAACATCTCAAAGACCTTTTTGCATTTACTCGATTTTAGGACATGATGGCCAAAAGGTCCAACCAATTAACCAACCCAACCCTAAATTGAGTGATTAAAAAAAAAGCATTGAATGGCTTGAGGTCCCAAGTCACATGTGGCCAACATCACACCACATTATGTCGGTTTCTATTTTGGGACTCCTATCCATATACTTAATTTTTATTATCATTATATAAAGCTGAATTTTAATTTATATATATATATATATATATATATATATATATATATATATAGGCAAAAGTTCAAACGAGAACTGTTTTTCGTACGAGAACTGCGAGAACCAATCTAAGCCGTCAAAATTCCTCCTCCTTTAATTTCATTGCCCACCCATGAATTCTTCACATGCACCATGCCACATTTGATCCCCTCCACGCTCTTCATCCATGAAGTTCCCATATCCAAGGAACGGCCGAGATTGGTTCTCGCAGTTCTCGTACGAAAAACAATTCTCGTTTGAACTCTCCCACATATATATATATATATATATAGGGGAGGGTTCAAGCGAGAACCGTTGTTAGTGCGAGAACCGCGAGAACCAATCTAAGTCGTTCCTTGGATATGGGAAGTATCATGGATGGAGAGCGTGGAGGGATAGAGTGTGACATGGTGCATGTGAGGAATTCATGGGTGGGCAATGACATTGAAGGAGGGTGAATTGGACGGCTTAGATTGGTTCTCGCGGTAACAACGGTTCTCGCAAGAACTTTTGTCTATATATATATATATATATATATATATATATATATATATATATATATATATATATATATATATAGGGGAATGTTCAAATGAGAATGAGAAATTAAATGAGAATGAGAGACTCGATCTCAACTGTTCATTTTGTAAGTGAAATTCATGGATGGAAAGCGTGGGGGAATTGAGTGTGGCAGGGTGTATGTGGGGAATTTATGGGTGAACAATGATATTGAAGGTTGGGGAATTAGACGGCTGAGATTGAGTCTTTCATTCTCATTTAATTTAAGGTTCTTATTTGAACCTCACACTATATATATATATATATGGTGATGAGGTTCTTTGGGTGCATTTGAAATGTGAAAATCATTAACTCATTTGATTTAAACTTGGTTGATTTATTATTTTAGGGGATATTTACATACCAATCTCATGATTGATATGAAAACAACAAATAATTTAATTACGAGGCATCAGAGAAAGTTAATTTGCAATTTTGAAGTATATTTAACCATGTTGACTTAATATAATTAATATAAATTAATTTAAAGTAAGATATTAGTCATAAGCGATGACTATGATGAAACTCCTTATTTAATATTACACATTCTTGTTAAAAAAAATTAAGTACATTGGACATGTTTGAAATATTGACAGGACGGGAGAATTTAGGCTATTCAGGAAGAATCACAGCAAACCCGTATCCGTAATCCGTAATCCGTAATAAATAATATAAGGTAAATGAGTCGAATGATTAAAGCTTGAGGGTTTCAATACTTATGCTTTCCAATTAGTAGTTATTTATAAAGAGAAAAAGATGTTGCGGATAAATCCGGCATGCCGGCAATTCTTTTTAATTTATAAAACCGATTTATATATAATAATTTTTTTATATAAAAACAGTATACAAATGTTTAATGGTATATAATATAAGTTAATAACAAATTTATTAATTGTATATGACTAATATTATTATATACGAATTACTAATCTTATATTTAGCAATCCTCAATTGTTGATGAGGAAAGTACAAAACGTTTATGGAAACTATCCCACGTGGATCATGTGAATAACTTTGTATTTAATTCGTTCGAACCTTGAATTAACCTCGAATATGAGATTACTAGATTAGTCAATAACCTATCCTGCACTTGCCCCTAATTTTATTAATGTTAATAATAAATGTTCAATATAGTTTATATTTTATTTATAGTTTTAAGTAATTAATTTTAGTCTTTGTATTAATGGTTCAGACTGCATTTTACAATTTTGGATAGAGAAGTATTTTCGTAATTCACATATTATGTTTTTACTGATTTACAAATCACATGTGATTGTATACTGAATTATCTGTGATTGTATATTAAAAATATTGGAGAACAAATCATTTCTCATGTTTTTACATAGATTTTATTGAACACAACTCTAATATTAATTAACGAATGTTAATTTTGGTGATCGTATGTTGTTAAAAGTAAATTTCCTATTTTTATGGAAAGTTAAATATGTGACTTAATTATTTTCGTGACTATTCCTTGTTTAACTTAAAATGTACACCTAGAAGGATGAGCTCGTGTTTTTTACAAACTACGTGCCATCTAAAGAGTAAAAGGGTTGTTTGATACTGTAAATGCTTGGAGTGAAATTGGACTTGAATGTAATCATTTGTCTGATAAACATTCTAAATAAACAATCTAAATTATAAAAATTACTGTTATAACTATATCATAAGTTATTATAAAATAAGATTAGATTGCTGAACAAGACAACACGTAAGAAAACAATTTATTAGGAAAAAATACCGAGTCCTTATTGATTTAAAAATATTTTAAAGTAAAATAAATAAACAATATTTCTTTGTTCACTCAACATGTACTGATGTACTACGTTTATAGACGTTTGATAGCCCCTAATGGTTTTCCACTCTAATTAATAGTCTCTACCAAAAAAATGTATTAGAACATACGATCAAAGAAAATTGTGTGGTGTGGAATGTTAGTATTTAGTAGATTGAAAATATTGTATATAACTGCTTAACATTTGACTTTCACAATCTCCAACGCATGATTCAGGCCTTTGTTATTTTTTACTTTGGCTCCTCACTACATAGTTTGACTTTTTTAACATGTAAACGATTATAGGGAAATCATTAAGATGTTTGTATTGAAAATCTTCTTCACATCAGGATTCTTGCGTATTGGCTCAAAATATACATAAAAGTACAAATAAACTTTATATCAACATCCTCCCTCCGGTTTGATTTGGAGATTTTTTCAAACATTCAAACTAGCTTGAAAATGGCTAACAACGAAGATGGTAAGCCCTTAGACCAGGCATATTAGTTAAACCGAAGGTGACCAGATTTTTCAAGTGAGGACGGAAACGTACGCACGCCTCTTCCTTTTGCATATATAGGGTAAGGTTACACATAGAACTTTACTTAAACATAGAACCTAAAGAACCACTTTAGGTGATGACACGTGGTATCCCCTCCCTTCCAACAAACTTTAAAAAAAAAAACCACCTCAATCTTTAAATGATCATAATTCATTCGTTTTTAAGAATTTTAGCAAAAAAAGTATATTATTAGATTCAGTTCTTCGTCTTCTTTCAAACAAGACCAGACTTGATATATTTCTGAAACTTTATTTTTTTTTTTTGAAAATGCAAATTTTTCAAAATTTGCATTTTTACCTGGGTTTCATTTGAAAATGCAAAAATGCAAAAACCGAAAATGCAAAAATCGAAGATGCAAGTTATGCATATGCTTCCAAAAATGCAAATTTTGAAACCAATACTGAAAATGCAAACAAGAACTAACTGAAAATTCAACCCAAAATGCAAAACAAAATTTGCATTTTCATAAAAAATTTTGAAAAATATGGCAAGAGTGGTCTTGATTGAAAGATGATTAAAAAACTAAAATATTGGTATAATTTTTTTTAAAAAATTCACAAAACTTAAAAAGTTATGACAATTTAAAGTTTTGAGGGGTATTTTTTAATTAAAAACGTGGGTGTTGGGAGGTAATTACAATTATGCCATCCTTAATCTCAACCATTGATTTTGATGATTCAATGGTCCAGATTGGTTCTATGGTTCTATGTTTAAATAATGGTTCTATATTGATCCATTTTCTGCATATATATATATATATATATATATATATATATATATATATATATATATATATATATATATATATGCAAAAGTTCAAACGAAAACTGTTTTTCGTATGAGAACTGCGAGAACCAATCTAAGCCTTCAAATTCCCCCTCCTTTAATGTCATTGCCCACCCATGAATTCCTCACATGCACCCTGCCACACTTGATCCCCTCCACGCTCTTCATCCATGAACTTCCCATATCCAAGGAACGGTTGAGATTGGTTCTCACAGTTCTCGTACGAAAAACAGTTCTCGTTTGAACTCTCCCCTATATATATATATATATATATATATATATAATAAGAAATTGGAAAAAGATTGAGTTTGTTTGAGTTAGTCTATGTATTTTAAGAGAGAAAAGTGAGAGGAAAACATGATATGACGCTGGCATGCAATTTGGGTGAGAGAGAGTGTGTGGCAAGCGGCAAGCCATACAAATGGCCTTATTGAATGTATCAGCATGTTGTAAGGTAGAGGGCACATGTGGATCTCGGAGACGGCCCAAAGCAACCTGATGAGAATAACAATCTCTTTATTTAGTTCGTTAGTGTTGAACTAGATTTTTGGATATGTAAAAGACACTCACATAACAAAATAGACAATGATCGCCTTTGATAAGGCATATGCAGATTGCGAAGAAGATTATGTAAGCAGATAGTTTTAGCTACAACATTAGTTGCACCCTATACAGATCTAACAACCTCAAAACCATTATAATTCATCTGAAACAACTTCTTCCATGCATCATCATTTAGCACATGCGAATCTAAAATCAACATTATCTAGACTTTGATGTTGCTGGTTCCAAACGGGTTTTTAAAGTTTGGTGAAGGTTAATTGAGCATCTTTCATGGAGTTTGATGAAGAACTATGACTGATATAGATTTATTGTTGTTGATGAAGAGTCACAAAGGCTTGAAGAATTTTAGGAGATGATATTAAGATAAGCTCAAACACATTTATACATGAAAATCTTGACAAAACTTAGTTTGACATTTGAGCAGATATTTTTACAATTTTTATGAATAGACATTAAAATTATACTACCTCCGTCCCATTTTTATTGTCCAGTTTTGACTTTTTAAAGTCTTTATTTTTCAACTTTGACCTTAAATATTATTGTTTCGGTTATATAATACTTCATGAAGATTATATCAATGAATTTTACATTTAAAACACAATGTATTCATATATTTTGTATCAAATATTATATAACACAAACAAAAATATTTAAGGTCAAAGTTGAAAAAGAAAGACTTTAAAAAGTTAATACTGGACAATAAAAATGGAACGCAGGAAGTAATATAAGTTGAAAACAAAAGGTAAGGATGATAGACACAATTAGCCATTGGGGCTACTCTACTTGTGTAGGTGTGAATGAGTAGAAGGGGGACCAACACGTCTTTAAATACGAAAGAAACATTTTAAATAACAAAACCATCAACAATTGAACATTCATGTATCAATGTGCCATTATTAGCATGGCACCATTCTTAACCAGTTATATATTATACAAGTATTATTTTTTTATTATACCCGAAAATACATATATTTCTATGAATTTTAAGACCAACAAAAATAAAAAATATTTTAAAATATAATAATAACAATAATAATAATAATAAAGAATTCCAGTACTATAACAAACCCTCATTTAGAATAACTAAAATGTAAATTATAAATTTCGTTCTTGCGATTTGCATATATTTGCTGCGATTTGCATATATTTGCAAGTTTCATCAATTAGTTTAGAAAATTGCAGTGGTGATCATTGTAGTTTACATTCCTATGTAACTTTGGTCCTTTATACCAACCATCGTTAAGTTTGATTGTTAAAGTAAGGATATTTTGCTCATTACATCCATTATCTTTGCCTTCCATTCTGAAATGCCAGCAATGGTTAACCCATGATATGAAGATGACATGGGAGATAGAGTTTTGAGTGAGAGCAAATAGTTTTATTAGATACAGAGCATGTATAATAAGATAAGTTAATGGGAATATAAAAAAGAACTCTAGTTTTAGTATGAGTATAATTGAAGTAATGACTAAAATATACCTTGTTTAATAGTTAAACTCAAGAGTGGTTAGTATAAGGAAATAAGTTGTAACCAAATATAAATCAAATTGGTTATTAGTGTGATTCTTAAAAGTAAAGGAAGAAAACTTGTAAATAACATGATTTACAATTTTACATGCAAAAAAAATTAAATAAAAAGTAAGAAAGAAATAAACCAGGAGCAGGCCAGATTTTGTCCATATTCAAGATTCCAACTTTTGCCTTTTATTCCTGATATCTTACAAGGAACTTTTTAATTTTTTAAAATATTCTTTTACTAGTTGCACCCATTTTTTAAAATCTTTTTCAAATAATAAAAAGCTAATTTTATATTATTTTTTGAAATCTTTTTTCATTTCACCATGTATTCTGTTCTAAAAAATCTGATTTACATGTTTCATGCAATTAATAATATATACATATTATTTTGATATAAAACAAGTGTGAGTAGTTATTTTAACACGTGGTATTAGAAGAAAATATGTAATTGAACTATTCAATGTACATAAACCGACTATGAGAATTTATATTACATAATCAATGCTTTCTAAAATATATAAAAAATAAATAATAATAATAATAACACCTTTTTGATATAATTTTATGTGAATATTAGATACCCACTGCTTTTTAAGCTTCATCCACCACAAACCTTTTTGCATCCAACTAAAATATAATATGGCCAATTCTACAATCACCTCACGCGCCACCACTTATCCCGCCGCCAAACGCCGTAGACTTTCCGATGACCACCATCACTCCCTGCTACCAAGCCTGCCGGATCACATAGCCCACCTCTGTCTCTCTCTCATATCTCCCTCTGTCTTGTATTCCGTTTGCCGGTCATGGCGCCACCTCATCTACTCCGCCTCCTTCCCTCCTTTCCGATCAATTTACACTCTCTCATTACCAACAACCACCGCCGGCGGCTGCCATAACCAAACACTCAAACTAAACTCCTTCGATCCGATCTCTTCCAAATGGATTCCCATCGATTCTCCACAACTACCATCTTCTCCACTCCCCCTTTCCGTCCGCCACCCGTCGTTCGTGTCTCGGAATTTACCCATTCAATCTCTCACAGTTTCCGGCAACCTCGTCCTCCTTGCCGCCACCTCCGTTCACCTGAACTCATCCATTCCCGCCTTCCCACATCCTCTTATCTTCAACCCACAATCCAACACTTGGTCTTCCGGTCCTCCACTCTCAACCCCACGAAGGTGGTGCGCCGCCGGAGTCTTACAAGAAACCGTGGTCATGGCAAGCGGGATCGGTTCACAATACACTCAATCGGTTGCTCACTCCGTCGAGAAATGGGTGTTCCGAAAAACTGATTCTATTGATAAAAAACAAAGAGATTCAAATGGGTATTGGGAAAAATTGCGATCTATGAAACATGCGAAGCTTTGCCGGGAAGCCATTGACGCCGTGGGATGGAAACGGAAGCTTTGTATGGTGAACGTGAAAGGTGATTTTGCAAAAGAAGGGTTTGTTTACGATGTTGATTCCGATGAATGGGTGGAGATGCCGGCCGGGATGTTGAGTGGTTGGAGAGGTCCAGCGACGGCAATGGATGAAGAGACGATATATGTGGTGGATGAATCAAGAGGGGTATTGAAAAAATACAATGAGGATGACGATAATTGGTCGGAGGTTATGGAGGATGAGAGGCTGAAAGGAGCGGAGTACATTGCCGCCAGTGGTGGTAAAGTGTGTGTTGTGTGTGAGAAGGACGTGGGGATCTTAGTGGTGGATGTGGTGTCCACGCCATGTCGGTTGTGGGTTCTGGAAACGCCGCCTGGACATGAAATCGTCGCTCTTCATATTCTGCCGAGAATGAGCCTGCCGGAGTCTTAATCGGCGGTAATTGTATCATAATCCAAACAATAGCATTAGGTCCTTCATTATGATATTTATTTATTTATTTACTACTTTAATAATTCGTATATATTTTAGAAGTTTTTATACTTACTTATATAATTTAAATGGATGTTTTTTATAGTATATTCAGAGTATGGGGAGTACCTATGCTTAGGCATCCCAATGCTTCGTGACACATCACCGTCACATCATCTATGTTTCAGCTATGCTTAAACTCCGTACTGCTCATACTTCAACGCTTCAAAGATTTTTTATTTTGAAAAATACTATCTCTTCTCTTTTCTCTCTTTCTCTCACCTCTCTCCATCGGTATTCATCCACCGAAGAAGACATGCTTTTTTCGGTACCAAAGAGAGGGGTGGTGTTCTCGGTACCACGGCGCCAACAAGGATGACGAACACACTCCGTATGCTCTTAGATGTTAACAAATTAATTCACTTAAAAAATAGTAATTGAGTAAACAACTTGATCATAAGCTATTTGGAAATAAAGTGTGATTTTGAAGGAAAAATTTCTAAAAGTAAAATGTTAACATCATAATCAATTTTTTTTAATATATTATAAATGTTAAAGATAAAAAATAACAAATACTAAAAATGCTTAAAGAGAGTATTCTCCTATAAAATCATTTTATATATACTTTTACACACAATATAAAAAAACTGTCAAAATTATTGAAAGATGTATGATGAGAAAATGAGTGAGTTATATTTTTTAATCTTTTGATGAGTAGCACAATGAAGCAGAAGAAATAGTAAAAATAAAATTAAAATGTGATTATTTTATATCATTCTTTAATAGATCCTTCTATCATTCCTTTATTTTTTTAGGATTTTTTTAATACAAAATAACGAGTGGTATTAAACGAGTTAAAACTGACTATAGTTTATATTGTTAATGAGTATAAAAGACTATACCACCTTGTACATGGTTGGATTTTGTGTCTAACAAGTAGGCGGGTGTGACAAATATAAGACCATGCTTATCGGGTTCCTAGAACCCTTCGGGTAGGCTCCTCGGGTAATTTGGGTTGAGCGCTATCACCTCCTTCGGGTTCTCTAATCAGGAAGAAAAAGTGACGTGTAACTGATATGCATTTAGGTTGAGAAAAATTAAAGATAAGTGCTACTCATGGTCTAAGTATAGTAATTGTATACCACACATAAGGCAATGGGATGTATATATGTTTCATACCAAAATATTTTGAATATAAAATATCAAATAAAAAATTTAATGCTTCGAATAAATAATTAACATGCACCTGATCTTAATAAAGAGTGTATGTCGATTGTATTAGTGTATATGATGATTGTATGTATTTTAGATATAGTTCCCGGCTCATGTATTAGCCTATCGTTAATTAGGCCTTTGTACTCTTGTAAACAATCTATCTTATTGTTTAATTGTTTAATGTAAATACCAGATTATTAGATATGATTAAATGCCTATATGATTCACAAAAATGCATGAACTGATCTCCAAAACTTTTGCAGATTTGAAGATCAAATTTTTTTAGAAACAACAAAGATTTATTCTAAGACACGCTAGTAAGATTTTTTAAACAGTTAAAGACACGCACCCGACACCTATCTAATTTTACACCATATGTCCACACTAAAAGTTGAAACCACGACATCAAGGTTGGGAAACACCTTCTCCAAACTCCAATACTGCTAGACCAAAATCCTTTTGATAAGATACGCTAGTAAGATACTAGTGCAAAACAATACAAGAGAAAAATGAACACCTATGATATTATAAGATACATGAGTGCGAATTACACCAATTCAACCAAGTGAAATGAATATTACAATCTTTGCTTCTCATGTGCTTAACACAGAAATACAAATAGGCATGAATGCATGCAAAAATGGGAGCTTTGTATATGCAAGTAGATGAGAAAACCTTGCAATTCCTCTTTTCCTTATGACCATAAAACTCAACCTATATAATTATTATATATTATATCATGCGATCCTTGTTAATCAATTTTTACCATTTTATTTAATTTTACGAATATATGAATTACATTTAAGCTTAGTATTACTTTAATGTTAAAAGTCAATTCTATCGATCCTTTCTGAATCATTTTCTTTATCTGTACGTATAACTGTATTATTGCGTTTTTTTTATCATGATAATATATAATCAATGAAATTATTTATGATATAGTTTTTGAAACTTGGGGTGTTACATCATGTTACTATCGTCCATCTTTTCTCCCTTTATTTACAAATTATTAGAATTTTGTTACTTTTAATTCAGTTTTGAAATAGTAATTTTTATGACAAATACTAGTTACAAACATTGATCTTAAAGCCCCATTGTGATGCTATAAAAGGTTGACAGAAGAAAATAACACTATGATTTATAGTGATTTAAACTGATGTTAACAAATCCCTTGATATCCACTCTGGCTTTTTAAATAGTTTGGTTTACTAAAATTTCTCACTAATGAGGTAGAGATTAACTTGTACAAACTTCTCACTTAGTTAGCAAGCAGATATATAAGACTAACTCTCATTCTTTCTTTTTACAACAAGGAAAGTGATCAATCTCACAAACCTCTACTCTCTTTAGAATTGTTGAGATAACATCTCGACTCTCTTTAACACAATTACACATATGATCAGATTTAAGAAACAAAATGTCTCCAACTGTTCATACAAGATATAATCTCATAGCATAGATTGCTAGATCCAAATACACACTTCCTTGTTTAAAAGAGAATTAATATATTACACATATTAATCATTGAGGGTGTAAGAGTATAAAATAATGAAATAAAATAAGAAATATATTTTTTCTTACTTTTAAGTTCAATTGAGCAAGTTGGTAACCTTAAATTGAAAGAATAAAAGACAAAACATAGTGTCTTATGTTTGGATTCAAATCAAATGGTGACGAGTGGAGTAATTACCTTATTTTGTTTTATGTTTGTTTGTTTTTAAAAACTTTTATGTTTGTTTGTTTTTAAAAACTAAAAACTATATCTTTTTTTCACAGATCTTCTCAAATTTAAAACTTTCTGAACCACAAAAGACATGAAATAAGATGTAAGATATTTTTATTTCGAAAACAAACAACAACTTAGTAATTATATCAAGAAGGGGTTTTTTTTATATTTTCTCTTAGGAGGAAGTTTACTTCCGTCTTAATTACTCATGATCTTAGCACCTTTGACAAATTAACATTAACAATATATAATATTGAGAAATGTTCAATATAGTCCATACTTAATGCATAGTCCTAAGGGACTAATTATAGCATTTGGATCAGCCTCATCAATGGTCCAGATTGAATTTTAAAAATTTGGGCAGAAGGACATTTTCGTAATTAACATGCATGTGATGATTTTACAATCACATGTAATTGTATACTGAATCACATGTGATTGAATATTAAAATTTCAGCACTATATTTTTTATATGGACTTTATTGAACACGAGTATGACCAATAAATGTGTGCCATTTTACTGTTCACAAAAGAGATTTACTAAGGTGTGCCAATGCTATATATATACTACCTTTTTGCGAGATTATTCAATGTGCTCGTAGTTGAGATGGTAAGTAGCTCTACATGTGTATGAAAGGTCATTAATTCGATCCGGGCCTCCTTTCCCCTTCTATATTATTATTATTATTAGAGCATGCGGAATGCCTCGGTAAAAACTCGGTGGCGCTGAGGTGGAGCTCGGTATGCCGAGGGGCACACCACCCCCCAAACTCGGTATACCGAGTTTGCTTGCAATCTCGGTGAGCTTGTACCGAGGTGTATGTGTGTGTGGTTGAAGCTGTGTGGGCAACGGTCATATGACCGTTTAACATAAAAAAAAAAAAATTCTTTTTTTTTACTTATTTACTACCTATATATATATCCTCATATTCTTATAATTCACACACATCTACATATTTTCTCTCCTATATTTTTTTGTTTTCCTCCTCCAAACATGTCTTCCAACTCAATTTCTTCAACTTCATCATCTTCTTCATCTTCTGACGAAGAACCAAACAAGCAGTTTGAAAAAATTTACGAACATTACGTTCGAGCGGCTTTGTATATCAAAAACCAATAGTTTAATGTAATTTTTATAATTATTTGTTTAATGTAATTTTTATAATTATTTGTTTAATGTAATTTTTATAATTATTAGTTTAAATAATATTGTTTATTTATTTTGAAAATTAAAATAAAATAAAATTGAAGCATGCAGAGTTTGAGGTATTTCCAGCCTGAAAGCATGGCTGAAGCATGGGGAGGAAAAAGCTGATGTGGCGCTGACGTGGCCAGAAGCATGGGTATGCAGAGTTTGGGTACTCCCCATGCCCTTATTCTTACTATTATTAAAATTAAACTTTATTGTTTTCTTCTTTATTCTATTACTTTATTTCACTTTATCCATTTTTTACGAGATTTAGTTTTTATATTTTATATACATATGTTTTTTGTTTAAAAAGCAAATATCTGTATATGTTTTTAGATGATTTTTTGTAATACTAAATTACCAATATAATAAATTGTTTCTTATTTCATACCTTTGAGTCTTTTCATAATTAGCAAAGTAAAGTATTCATCTGATAGAAATTTTATTTTTAGTTTTGTTATTTATTTTCTTTTAAAATTATTATAAATTATTTTTTGAATGGCTAAACATCATATTTCTTAAGTATAAATCTAATTCTATACCATTTTATTTACTATTAGACTTGAACGGCTAAACACACAGTTTCTAAACCTAAACATAATTTTACACCATTACAGAATTTTCGGTGAAAAGAGAATTGTACCGTAAAAGAAGCAAGTTTACATTATACAATATATACAATTTGAAGGAAAAAAATTGTCTTTTGTGTCTTTTGTCTTTTTGTGTAAGATATAATAATACTACTAATTATTATTGTTATTATTATTATTATTATTATTATAATTATTATTATATTATTATTATTATTATTATATCATATTATTATTATATTATTATTATATTATTATAATAATTGTTATTATTATTAGTAATAGTAGCAAATAGACATATATTTTATATTTCATTACTTATTATCAAAACCTATTATTATTATTATTATATTTCATTATTTATATTAAAAACAATTTAGTTTAATTCAATAGTTGTTTATATTAATATTAGTGACCGAAGCCAAGGATAAAATTTCGAAGTCTTTTAAATTATTTTTTATAGAGTCGTTTAAACGTATGTCATTAAAAATTAAAGTAACAATATAATCTTACAGTAAACGAGATACTATTTTTACCCGTCGCGAAACGCGGGTAATATTTACTTGTTACTACTAAAGTGACAATCTTTTGTGTATTAAATAAGTGAAAAATAAAAGTTCACGGCATAGCGCGGATAAACTACACTCGTATTCTTATTATAACACTTACATTTGATATTTAAAAGTTATGTTAGTTCACATCCACATGAGCTCATGTAATTTAGCTTTTTTATTTTTGTTTAGCTTTTATGTATTCTGATGTAAAATAAATAAAATCAAGGAAGAGTTCATAGTAAAGATATAGCTAAAAAATTCTACCACCTACTTCAAATAAATCATCTTTTGAGGAATTATGAGAGATTTTTTATTGTATACTCTTTTTAAAACTTTAACAAACAAACAAGGCTTATAATTTAACATTATAAAAACCAATAATTTCAAATTTTTTATAATCTTCTACATTCTCAATAGACACACCTATAAACTATCGAAAACACTAAATTAAAGACTATTAATTTAATTAACAAAGCCAAAAAAAATTACAAAGTCTCAAGACAAAATTTGTTATAACATCCATTCCATATCAGTTGAAAATGGGAACGAAACATGGCTTATAAGGCTGTGAATAACTCAAATAACATGTGGCATGAGACCTTTTGAGTAAAATGTTTCATGCTAGAAACAAAACCGTAAGCTAGTAGCGTAAACTGGACAATATCGTGCTACGTGGTTCTGGACGTTACATTTGTAACGGTTAAAGGCCATATTGACATAAAAATCACAATCATCACGTAACAAATAAAATAGTTAATTGTCCAAATGGTCCTTTAATTTACGGGTTTCTGTCATTTTAGTCCTTTAACTTTAAAAGTGGTACAAATCATCCTTAAACTATCATTTTCATGCCGTTTTGGTCCTTTCTAACAGATTCCGTTAACTTTTTCCGTTAAAATATGTAAAATGACCATTTTACCCTTGTATATATATTTTATTGTTTTACTTTTTATTTTTACTCATTTTATAAATTAATTAATAACTAAAAGTCAAAGTCAACTTTGTTAAATTCCAAATCTGTCAAAGTTGAAAGTTCATGTGTGCCCTCTCTCACATCTATCTCTCTCCACGTGTCCCCTCTGTCTCCACATCTCTCCATCTGTCCTCTCTCTCTTCTACCTCTCTCTCTCCACAGACTCCACCACAACCACCACCACCTACTTCCACCACCACCGCCACCATCTCTCTCTCTCTCTCCAACAGGTCTATCTCATGCCACTCTCTCTCTACACTTTAAGACAACCACCACCACCACTTCTTTCTCCCTCTCTCTCCTCTATTTCCGGTCACCACACAACGATAACATTTTCCGGCCACACACACATACCCACCACCACCTCTCTCTTTCTCTCTCCTCCATTTCCGGTCAGTTAATCATAATATCAGATTTAAAAAAACACAACTTTCAAAATTCAAGAACACCACAATTTGACAATTTTCTAATTTTCAAGAACACCACAATCCAGATCTATAGAACAACATTTAGATCATGTGGTTGTGAAGATTACTAATTTGACAATTTAGTAATCTGAAAAAAAATTCCTATGAAGATTTCTAATTTGACAATTTTCAAGAACCATGTGGTTTTCTTCATCAATCTTAGATCTAATTTTCAAAAACAGATGATTAGGAATTTGTTTTAAGTTTCCTATGAAGATTTCTTCCAAGGAGAAGAATCATGTGGGTGTTTAGAAAAGAATCCATACACACATACCCACCACCACCGCACATCACCAACACCACACACAAGTCAGATCTAAAAAAAGAAACCTCTATGAAGGCGACGGAGCAGGTGGTTGTTTCAAAGAAAGGTTGTTGTTTCAGAGATGAAGGCGACGGAGCAGGTCGCCGGAGCAGGTGGGCGTCGATGGTGGTGCTTGACGATGAGGGCAGCAGTGGTGTGCTTAGATCTAGCTGATTTCATGGCGGTGTTCAGATCTAGCTGTGGTGACGGTGGTGGTCGCCGGATATGAAGGCGGCAGTGATGGGTTTAGTTCTAGAAATGGGTAAATAGGAGAGAGGCGAGAGATTTAGTATGTGGTAGAGGTGGTTGACGGCAGGGAGGTGGTTGACGGCGCGGAGGTGGTCGCCGGAGATGAAGGCATCAGAGGCAGGGTGAGAATGTTGTTCTTAGGGGTTAGAGAGAGAGAGAGAGTCTATGTGTGAGAGAGAGAGTGTAGAGAGAGAGTGGGTGTTTGAAATGAAAAAGAAAAAGAAAGTCTGATGATTGTTTTTCTTATTATTAAATATATATATTTATATTATTAAAAGAACATATAATTATTAAAGGTAATTAAATATTTAAAAATGGTAAAAAGACCAGAATACCCCTGACTTAACAGAGATAGTTAACGGCTAATGTTAGAAAGGACTAAAACGGCATGAAAATGGCAGTTAAAGAATGATCCCTACCAGTTTTAAAGTTAAAGGACCAAAATGACAGAAACCCGTAAGTTAAAGGACCATTTAGACAATTAACTCTAAATAAAATTTAAAATATAAAAAAAAGCGCTAGAAGGAGGGCTTGAACCTCCGACCTTGTGGTTAACAGCCACACGCTCTAACCAACTGAGCTATTCCAGCATGTTGTTTATTTTAGTATAAAAGCTCCATAATAATAAATTCGCACAACATGTATTACCCCGTTGAATTTCTTTCTATATCATTAATTTAATGTATTATTTTTTTTAATCTTTTGAGTATCGGTATAAAGTAAAAAGGACTTTATATACAAGTATATATACCTTTCAAAATAAAATTTATCTCAACCTTCTATTCTTATTTAACCTTTTTAATTACTAAATGAATATAAACGTGAATATGACATTATCCAATTCAAATTTGATCCCTTGTCATATCTAGGTTAGGATGAACATCCTAACTGAAAACTCAAACCGTTACAGACCTATACGGGTTGACTCCGAAGTTGAATGAGTTGAACCGTTTAACTCTTGACCCGTCCGCGACATTAGATCAACTAATAAATTGGATTTTAAAACATTAGATGTGACCAACCAAAATGAAAATGAAAAAGTCATTATAAAAAAGCAAATTTATTGAAAATTCATTTATATTCTTAGACCCTATTATAACTCTATCTCCTATTGTTAATTTCTTGTCATGATTTTCAATTTTGGCGAGGTACTTTTAGCTCATTAATTATATGATGATCTCCAATATGACGTGAATCTCATGCGTAATAAATATGAATAAAATATAAACAAATCAATATGACCTACGTAAATTATAAGGGAGGTGATTTGAGTTTTTGTAATACATAATAAAATAATAATTGATTGAATAATTATACCTTTAAACATGTAAACAGAAATAACTATTAATAAGATTTTAAGTGCATAAATATTGTAATTGTTGGATATAACAAAATTATTATTGTATACAACTTTTCAATTTATAAAAATACCTTTTTCACTTAATTCGTATAAAACCATCAGAAACTAAGAATCACAATGGAAGAAATCAAATTACTTTTTCATTCTTTGGGATATTTTAAAATATAAAGTACGATTTTTATCACCTTTTATATATAATTATTGATTAGTAAATTATTTAATAATCGAATAAAAGATGCAATAAATAGTGGGATTGTGATTTGTAATTGATGTGTGAATTATGGTGTGTTTCAATAATAACATTTAAAAAATCTAAGAACACTTTTTCTAAGACCATCTATAATACCTTTTAAAATTCTATTTTTTTTCCTTTTTCGTATACCAAGACTCATGTACACTTGTACACAGTAGAATTCTCTCTCTCTCTCTCTCTCTCTCTCCACCCATGACATTTCAGAAACCATTTCTGACAACGATGACCAATCGCGAGTGTGTGTGTGTTTGTTTGGGTTTGTGTTTGGATCCAAGTCTATGTGTTCTTGTGTTTAGGTTTGTGTGTATATGTGTGTGTTTTTGTGTGGATCGGTGTGTGTATGTTTCATATGTTCCAGTGTTTTGTTTCAATTGGCGTGTGTTTTAAAGTTTTTAGTCTGTGCATGTTGAGTATGTGTATATTAGTGTTTCACAATGGGTGTGTGAATATGTCTCCGTAACTGTGTGTTCCTTTCATAATGAAGAACCACTATGGTTGGAGATGGTGGTAGCTATGAACATCCTAACTGAAAATTCAAACCGTTACAGACAAATACGAGTTGACTAAGGGGTTAGATCGGTTAAGCAGTATGACTTGTGACCCGTCCACTATGTTAGAACATCGGATGTGCATGTCCGATCAAAATTTAGAAGTCAAATATAATGAAAGCAAATTTATTGAAAATTTATTTATATTCTTAGATCCTATTGTAACTCTATCTCCTCTTGAAAATTTCTCACCATGATTTTCAATTTTGGCGAGGTCTTTTGTTTAGTTCATTATATGACGATCTATTATATGATGTGAATATCTTACGTAATAAATATGAATAAAATATATACATATAAATATGATCAACGTAAATTATAATGAAATTGATTTGTATACAACAACATTTTGTCATACACAAAAAAAAAAGTTTGATCGAACAATTATACCCTTAAAACGAATAGATAAAAATAATTAACAATGAGACCTAATAGTATAAATGTCATAATTGTTATATGTAAAAAGATATATTATGTACAATTAGGATCCCAACCGGCTAAGGATCCGGCCAACGATACTGTCCGGTTTGGGTTGCCTCTCACGACTTTAAAACGCGTCAACTCGTAGGAGTAAGATCCACTTTCCTTATAAGGAAGAACGAATTCCCATTGCCTCACCGACGTGAGATGGTCCTAGATTGCTACAAGAGCGATAGGTTTAAAAGTCGCGAATTTAACCGGCTTGAGGGAACAATAAGCCATCTAGAAAGAAGGAAAACCAACAAAAACCTTATAGTCCCTCTAAAAAGGAAGAATTCTAGGTTAATCGTTGTGTTTACTTTTCATTCCTTTGGGATATTTTAAAATATAAACTACGATTTTTATTCACCTTTTAAACATAATTATTGATTAATAAATAATAAACTAATAATCACATAAAAAGATGCAATAAATAGTGAGTGTGTGATTTGTAATTGATGTGAGAATTATGTTGTGTTTTGGCATAGGTGTAAGGGGATTAAGTATGTGGTTGTTGCGGCATCGACATTGTGAAGTAAGTGTATGATTGCGTCTTAAGACATGTTAAGTTATAGAAAACATACACATGCGTCAATAAGTAGGTTGTGTGTGTGATGAACATTACAATTTCTATAAAATGTAACCTTTGAGCATATGGGTGTTTTTGACGGAAGTAACTGGTAACTAATAACTTAATGCTAGTAGCCGGAACTGATTTGACATTTGTTTTTGTTTTTATACAACCTTAATACTTATCTAATTCTATATATACACATTTATAAGTTGATTTGACATTTGTTTTTATAAAACAAACTTACAATATATATTCTAGAAAGTGTATTATTTTGATAGAAGACAACTTAGATGGATTGGGTAACATTATGCAATTGGTGGAGCAGGTTGTAGGTTCTAACCTTGCCTCCTTCAAAGTTTTTTTTTACTACTTCTACTAAAAAAGAATTTATTTTTATAAAAAGTGGTCGCTAAGAAATAACTAAAAGCTTCTTTTTCAAATAAAAATAGCTTAAATGAGTAAAGTTTTGGTATATAAAGAACGTATGCTTAAAAGTTTGTTTTTAATTTTATTTATGAATAGTTATATGATTTAGTTATAAATATATTAGTAAGTCATTTATTTTATTGCAAGGATTAATAATACTGAATGATCATTACTTAGACGATGAATCAAAGGATACCATTACAATCAAATATTATTTATTTGGGTGTTTTTTTCTTTTGTTTGTTTAATTTCAAATATTAATCTTTGGCTACCAACCATGCCATCTTAAAATAACTTTTATTTACTTTATTTCTTTTTTTAAGTTGGAGTGTTGAGTTCAAATATATGCAGTTCAAAATAAGATTTATCATTTTCTAAATAAAATGTTTTTTTTATTGACATTTTATGTAGCTTCTATATACTTCTCTTTTTTACTTTATGTTTTGAGTTCAAATTTACGTACGTATAAGATGGACTTTTTCCAATCAATAATAATACTACTGATAATCATATTAGAAGAAATTTTATCACATTATAGAACTTATGCTTAAAAGTTTGTTTTTAATTTTAATTATGAATAGTTATATGATTTTGTTCATGTAGATATATTAGTAAGTCATTTATCAAGGATTAATAATACTAAATGACTATAACTTAGACTAACGAATCCATTGGCTTCACATAGTGTGGACAAGTAAAAAGCTGGGAAAAGTAATGCAAAAAGTGGAGAAGCCACAACAAAATAAAGGAAGTAAAAGATAGGTTGATTTACTTGTAACAAGTCATGTTATCTTTTCATACTATTAGATTGAGTTTATACTTCATTTTTTAAAATGTCATGTTTGTAAAGATCGACAAAGCATAGAGGATTGTGAAAGGATTGCGGAAGAGATAGATAGATAGATAACTTAGACAGACGAATCCATTGGCTTCACATAGTATGGAGAAGTAAAAAGATGGGAAAAGTAACGCAAAACGTGGAGAAGCCACAACAATATAAAGGAAGTAAAAGATAGGTTGATTTACTTGTAACAAGTCATGTTATCTTTTCATACTATCAGATTGAGTTTATACTGCATTTTTTTTAAATGTCATGTTTGTAAAGATCGACAAAGCATAGAGGATTGTGAAAGGATTGCAGAAGAGATAGATAGATAGATAGATAGATAGATAGACAGACAGATAAATAGATAGATAGATAGAGAGAAAGAGCCACAAAATCGCAGATTCATGTGAACTGTGAACAATTATCTAAGGAGCGGTAAAAAGCTATACTTGTCAACATGGAAAGAATCAAGATAGAGATCATGCGAGAATAGGCAATAAGGAATGCAATAGAAGTGCAAATAAAGTAATTAGGTGAAATGATAGGGAACCAATGTCGATTCCCACCTCCCATGACTAGTATTTATAGTATTCTTGTGGTCGTTATAAACTTTTGAACTTTGGTAATTAAAATACTTTGTATGCTAATACTTTTAAATACCTTGATTAACTTTTACATTTGTTTTACTGTAGTTGATATGTCAATTTAGATATCTTTTTATATATTGTCTACTATTTATAAAATATAAAACATATTAACAACTTTGAGATCAATAAAAAAGTACTAAAAACATTTCTTTTAGATACTTAAAATTTTCCAATGTAAAAAAATTTTACAAACTTTCCAACCGAATTTATTGAATGGTCTTTTAGAAAGTAGTAGCAAAACTATCCTAAAAATCAATTGGAAATCCGTTATTAAACTATCCAGTGAATTTTAACAATAAAATTTCGTTGGTAAAACAAAGATTTTGTAAGGTTTTGTTAATGCTATTGTTACTAACAAGAAACAATAATATTCAATGGGGTCACGAATTCAAGTTTGAATGTCCCTTCGAAGTTCCGCATGCTCTTTTTGATCAGGAGCGGGGCGGGCAACTTCATGTGGTGCTGGCGTCTGCAGCAGCATCTTCGGAGCCGCCCCCGTTCTAGAGCAAGCAGGGTCTGAATGACCTCCCTCTACGTAAATCTATGCACTAGCCTATGGAAACTGGGTTAAAAGCGGTAGATAGTCTTGTTCGTATAGGGTGTGGTGAACGAGAAATTATAAGCAATGACCGACAATTTGGAAAAACAACTATTGCTATCGATACCATATTAAACCAAAAGGAAAGCCGATCAGTAGGCGTTGGATTAAACCCAAGGGGTTGGTTCATTCTTCTTATTTTGCTCATCTTAAGGCTATGTGCATCCAAGCGCGGGTGAAGCAACGGTAGGAGAGGGTTCTCACCCCGGACCATCGCCTCTTCACGGGTTCCACAACCCTTCAACCATTTTTTGGTTTCCAAACCCATGAGGGTACCCGTCTCACACTCACACACACACTTTTTTTCCTTTTTCCTTTTTCTCTCTATCTCTCTCTTATGCATATTATTTTATAATAAAATATTAGAAGGATAAGTATGGGTTTGATGTGGAGGTTTGAGGGTTAAAGAATATTAGAAGTGGGAATGATATGAATGCTAATATTGCAATGATTTGGAGGATAAGTATGAATTTGATGTACATGGTCTAACCAGGGCCGGCCCTGGGCCTGGGCCACAGGGGCAGCCGCCCAGGGCCCATCAATTTTAAGGGCCCACTAATCTATATAGCCTATGTATATGTATATATGTTGCTTAGCCTAGAAAAAAATAAGCAGAGCCCATATTCACTAAAGATGCAGGCCTAGTTTCATTTAAACAAACCACAAAGGTCGGGGTTTAGGGGACGGCCGATCAAACGCTCGTATGTACTCCAACTGTCGAACAAATCAAAAGCGCCTGGAGAATCGAAGATTTGTTATGGAGAAACGGAATCGTCGGGCGTTTGGAGAAATGAAATTAATGATTACGGTTGTCTCTGCTCACCGACTCACCGTTCCTCATTCGAAGTTTCGAACAAACCATAGACGCATCAGAATTCGAGACACTACTGTTGTGGCATCGAAATCGAAATCGAACTCGAACATCAAACATCAAAAACCCTAATTTCTACTATGACGAAGATGAAGACGAAGCCAAACTACCTAAGTCAACAACTCGACTGTCAATCCTCCATCGACGCTTTGTGGCTTTGCATTTTTGATTTTGTGAATCAAAATTGAAAACTCTACTTTCTACAGTGACTCTGTGAGTCTGTGACGAAGACGGAATAATTCGGGAAACAATTTGATACTGCCATAGTGCCATACTGGTAAGTTTATTAGTTTATTACTTGAAAAATAAATCTTTATTTAATAATGTTTCTTAACTCTTAAATTTTAATCTCAGTTAGTTAAATCTTAATCTCGGTTTGAAAAATAAATCTTTATTAGTTTGTTAAAATTACTTAAATCTTAATCTAAGTTTGTTAACTCTTAAATTTACTTAAGGTTAGCAATGTCATAAGAAAGATTAAATGGTTTGACTATGTTATGTGTGGAAAATGATATATTAGAAAACATCAATCTTGATATAGTTATTAATGAATTCGTGTCTTGAAAAGCTTAAAGAAGCAAATTTTTATGATGTTTTTTTTGTAGTTGTAGTATCAAGAAAGCTTTGAAGACGTGAGAGTCGACAATCGAGATTAATAATCTCGTTGATGTCATCAAATAGTAAGTTTTTTTATTTTCATCGACTTTTTTAGTGATATATACACTATATATAGATTATACTTTTATGCAGAAAAAAAAAAGTTTAGTTTAAGGGCCCCTTTTAAGATTCCGCCCAGGGCCCATAAAATGGTTGAAACGGTCCTGGGTCTAACCATGTTGTACCTTTGTTTTAAGGCGGGAGTTCTCCCATTCTTTTACGCTTAGAAAAATAAAATCAGTTATATACTTAATTACTTATATCACCAAAACAAATAAAAAAATAAAAAATGGATCACATTCTGCCGCTAGTATCCCAAATTAACAAGTCTCGATTCCACCTCTTCAAAACTTATTATGTGTAAAGCAACTAGCTTTTCCAATCCATGCATTCTGCAACTTGGCTCAATTCTTCTATCACCACCTACCCTATGTGTCAACCTCTCCTCCACCCTCCACTTCTTTAAATTAAAACAAACCCCCCTCCCTACCTTCACCACCACCATTCGCCGCCGTATACTTAACCACCATGACTGTCATCTCTCTTTCACTTGCCTTCTTATTACTCTTCAACATCTGCCTCGCTTTCCAACCATTCCAGCAGCAAAACCAATGCCAGATTCAAAACATCGATGCTCTTAGACCTAATGAGCGTGTTCAATCAGAAGCTGGTTGGACCGAGTTCTTTGATTCTAACAACCAGCAGTTCCGGTGTGCCGGAGTGGAAGTCATCCGCCACCACATTCAACCACAAGGACTTCTATTGCCCTCATATATTAACACCCCCCTCATGGTCTACATTATCAAAGGTATGATTATTTTACGTTATTTTATTTATAGTAATATTTTACTTTTATACAATTACAAGGTGTTAACTTCCAACTGTAGGCAGGGGTTTTCAGGGGATAATGTTACCTGGGTGTCCGGAGACATTTCAGTCATCTCAGCAATTGCAAGAACGCGGGTCGTTCCAAGATCGCCACCAGAAGATCCGCCACTTCCAAGCAGGTGATGTGGTGGTCATCCCCGCCGGAGCTGCTCACTGGATGTATAACGACGGACAAGAAAATCTTATTGCCGTTGTTTTGCTTGATTCCACTAACGCAGCCAACCAGCTCGACCAGTTTCACCGGGTATCTATATATAAATATATATCTTCAAATTAAACCTTAAAATGATCTGCCACTGTTAATTAATCACTAAAATAGTAAAAAGAAAATTGAATCTTTCTTGGTTGAAAACAGAGATTCTTCCTCGCCGGAAACCCAAAACAGAGTGACCTGCAACATCAACAGTCGCCGGAAGAGGGTTCAGGCAATATTTTCCGTGGATTTGGGATTGATATTCTTACGGAGGTGTTTAATGTCGATCAAGAAACAGCTGCGAAACTTCAAAGTCCAGATGACAACAGGGGTCACATTGTGGCGGTGGAACAGGGTCTTCAAGTTGTCCGACCACCGATGATCAGGAGTCCACGTGGTCAAGAAAACGATAATGGTTTAGAGGAAACCATTTGCTCTGCCAAAATCACATCCAACATCGACGATCCTTCACGTGCAGATTTCTACAACCCACAAGCTGGTTGGACTTCATATCTCAATAGCTTCAAACTCCCAATTCTTCAAATGGTTCAACTTAGTGCCGAAAGAGGAGTTCTTCACAGTGTCAGTAATCCTCTCATGTCAGAAATTGGGATCAAAACATGACCCGTCATATAATTTTTTTAGATAATGAGATATAAATCTATTTTAATTTGATTTTGTTGATGATGGTTGCAGAATGCTATGATGACGCCGTACTGGATTATGAATGCACACAGTATACTCTACGTGACGAACGGAAACATGAGGGTGCAGATAGTGAACAACGAGGGACAATCGGTGTTTAACGACGAGCTGAAGGAAGGGCAGCTAGTGGTGGTGCCGCAGAATTTTGCGGTGGTGAAACAGGGAGGAGAAGAAGGTTGCGAGTGGATATCATTCAGGACTAACGACAACGCGATGGTGAACAAATTGGCGGGTGAAACTTCTAGTATTTCGGCATTGCCGGTAGATGTGATCGTGAATATGTTCCAGATGTCGCCGGAGCAGGCATTGAGGTTGAAGAATAACAGGAAGGAGACGTTGATATTCAAACCAAGTTCACCAATGTTCTAGACGAGGTCTACTGTTGATTAAGATCTTGGTGTAGAAGAGGTGTAGGTTGAATGTTTGTTTTAGGGTTTGGATTTTGAATAATGAGACATGTGTAGGTGGTTTGTAGTGGTAAGGAATAAGATTCCGGCCATCGATCTAAGGAAATAAAAGGTTTAATGTTTGAATAAGTTATCTTCAATGTATATAAGAGCACAATTACGGCTAGGAGTGAGCATAAAATCCGATAGACCGATTAAATCGACAAACTGGACCGCATCGGGACGGGACCAGTATGGACCAGGCCCGTTCAGTACGTTGTTTGGTCCTTGTTTTTTATGGATATAGGGTTTTGGTCCGGTCCGTTTGGTTTTGTTTGATATAGTGTATAAAACAACTATTAAGACCGAAAAACCGACGAACCGAACCGAGACTGGTCTGGACGGGAACTAGTCGGTCCGGTTTTAGAACATAGTTTTTTTTAAAGGTTTCGTTTTCGGTCTGATCCGGTTTTTGAACTAATATTACCCCTAATTGCGATGCTCATAAGTCATAACGAGCAAAATCATAAAAACAACGAGGATTACCTCGTTATCCACCATTACCATGGCCTTGTGGTTTGATTGCGTTTAGCCGGCTTGTGGTGTCAATAATGAGTGTCACTAGCTTATTATGTTTTTTTTTATTAAAAATAAATAAATCTGTGTGAACTGATGGTTGTGTTTATGTTTTGGCATCCTATCTTTCAGGCCACATCGGTATCATATCAACATAACTTATTACATGCTTCAGTCATTCTTAAACCACATTACTATTCAAGCATCGCAGGCTTCAAACATTTTTTTATTTAAAAAAAATACTCTCTCATCTTCTCTCTATTTCTCTATCCTCTCTCTTTCCTCTTTCCTTCAGTATTTGGATATCGAAGATTCTTGCTTTGTTTCGGTACCACATAGTTGGGGGTGGTGTTCAAATTGGTATCGCTTGTACACATAAGCATGCCTAAGGCATGCTCCTTGTACATCCATTGCTTTTAGAACATGTGGTGTACCAAGGTTTGAGCATTTCATGCTTCAAGCTAAATCAGCACCATATCAACATAATATATTTCATATTTAAAACATACTTAAATTTCCGTACTACTCACGCTTCGTATATTCTAAAGATTTTTTTAATTAAGAAAACACTCTCTTCCCTCATCTTTCGCTCTCTCTCATATCTCTCTCCTCTCTCTTCGGCAATGAAATGCCGATAGTTTTTGTTTTTCTCGGTACAGCCTCTTGAAAGGTGGGGACATGGTGTTTCTTTTAGTACCGTAAGTTCCACCTCAGCATGCTGAAGATATACCCTTTTCTGTACTCCATCAATATTTAAAGTGTCTATTAGTGATAGGAATATCACTACGAGTCCTCTAAAAGAGTGTGCCGTTTTCTGTACTCCATCAATATTTAAAAAGTGAAACTAATAACCCAAGTAAGTTTACACCCAAGTAAAGAACTCTCGCGAGTGAGTGAAGGCTGTATATTATCGTTAGGTCAAGTAAGATTTTTTTTACAAAAAGTTGAAACTTTAATTAAAAAATTATTGAAATCAAGATGTATACACTGAAATTATTCAAGGAGAGCGCGAGTGTCTTTAGGTTAAGCTGGAATATCGACACCTCTCTTCTTTTCATATTTAATTAATAAATGAGAAAGATAATCAGGTTGACATGAACGGCCAATAAGATTTGTAGGATGGGCGGCCTCACATGACGTCATGACCCATGTTTAGAATGGGCCCAAAAATATTTTTTGTATAAAGATAACCATGATATTATTATTAATATTAATTTTTCAAGCCCGTGTAATAACAAATTGTTTTAAAGCATGAGTTTAATACGGCTAGCCCGTTACCCATTAGGCTAAATAAATATTTGGTAAACCACTTTACTATCCTTTTGTTAGGTGGTAATTGGTATACGTATTAGGCCCAAAAATTAGGGATAATCCACTAGGGCAAAAATAAAATCCATTTTTATTTTGGGTTCTTGGTATAATATTTAACGTAATATTAATAAATTTTAGTTTGATTTGTAATATATAACTAGTTTGAGCCCGTGCTCCGCACGGGTGTGGGAGGGCTAAAATCTGATTGTGGCTGAAAACGTAAACCCGGTTTGTGAAAAGAGTGCACGGGTCTTGGGTTGTCCGACCCTACCCATTCTAAACCCGGCTCTTATCCGACAAAAAAAAAAGAGAATAAAAAACAGACCCGGTCCCACAAGAGCACGATAAAAAAAATTATAATTCAAAACTGAAAACGTAAACCCGGTTTGTGAAAAGAGTGCACGGGTCTTGGGTTGACCGACCCTACCCATTCTAAACCCGGCTCTTATCCGACCAAAAAAAAGAATAAAAAACCGACCCCGTACCACAAGAGCACGATAAAAAAAATTATAATTCAAAACCCAAATCCGTAACCGACCCCCGTAACCAGCCCGCCAAAATAATAAAATTATTTCAAAAAGAAAAAAAAACAATTGGTTCGGCCCCAAAAAAATTTGGCCCAATATATGCCCGGCCCAAAACCAAATTCGGAAAAAAAACAAAGAGCCCAATAATGAAATCCGGCCCAAACCCGGTTTCTCACCCAAACCCGGATCCGGGCACGGTTCCATAGGCACCCACGGTTTTTAATTATTATATATAATACTTAAGGGGGTGGGGGTGGGGGGGGGGGTATTTTTTAATTTTCATAAGGGGTCTTCAAATTTTAGAAACAGATGCTACTGGTTGTCTGGTTGATTATGAGGTTAAAGGATAAGCTTAATGCTGCTTTAAATCAAAATCGTTAGATTTTAAAATTTTATTATCAAAATTGGTGTTTTAGATTTAGTTTAACTTAATACTTCTTCAAACCGTCTTATGCTCACCCGTAGTGGATTATGAGTTTCTATTACCTTGTCCAAAACCTCTATGGATTTCACTAGAGATGAACAAACCGAACTAGTCCAACTGGGCCTACCAAGACCATCAAGACCGAACTGGTCCAAGATCGTCGTGCTGATACTGATCCAAACCTAACCGGAGGAGAAGACCGTCACGAACCGGTCGGAAAGTCTGTCCGGACCAAACCAGTCCTAAAAAAAGAGTCATTCCCGACCTGTCTCAACTTCTATAAATCATCTATAAATACCTCACCACCTCTTTCATTTTCATTATATCACACTTCTTTCTACATGCTCTCTCTATTATTCTCTTAACTTTTCAAATTTCGATTGTATGTTTGATAAATTACGAACGGTGTCGTATAGTTCACAATCATTGAATTTTTCAATAAGATAGAGCATATTTTTTCAGCAAATTATATATGTTTATAACTTGTGATATTTTACAATTTAATTGTCAGAACTTTTTAACGAAAATCGAACCGAACGCCGTAAATGTCTTAACCGAAAGTTAAAATACAAAATCGAAAATGTTTAACCGAACCAAAAAATTTCCGAACGGAAATCAGACGAGCCTGAACTGAAGTCGGACTGGTCCGGAAAACGACCAGACTGCCTAAAAAGCAAATAGTCTTACACGAGGACTAATCTAGTACTGAACGAACCGACCCCAGACCTAACCGCACAGGATTAGACCGACCTTAAAAAGAGGAATGACCCGAATTTGTTGAGTTCTAGATTCCACTTCTTTTTTCATAACGAGGTTTAATTTACATCTCCACGTGAATAATATGGATGGGACGATTATAGAGTTTTGTCGCCTTCCAAATTCAATTAATTTACTTTACTATCAGACTGATTATAATATATAAAAATAGTATAGTAATGATACACTTTGGCACTTGATATAAACCCAGTTAAATCCAGGTTGGTTAGTCAAAACTGGGTCCACAAATTATATTTTAGTTTCTACTTTTCATTTTTCTTTATATTTGGTTTTCTTTTTGATATTTTACATTTATATATAGTCTAGAATTATATATATATATATATATATATATATATATATATATATATATATATATATATAGGGGAGGGTTCATGCGAGAACCATTGTTAGTGCGAGAACCGCGATAACCAATCTCGGCCGTTCCTTAGATATGGGAAGTATCATGGATGGAAAGCGTGGAGGGATAAAGTGTGGCAGGGTAAATGTGAGGAATTCATGGGTGGGCAAATGACATTGAAGAAGGGGGAATTGGACGGCTTAGATTGGTTCTTGCGGTTCTCGCGCTAACAACGGTTCTCGCATGAACTTTTGTCTATATATATTTATATAATTATAATTATAATAATATCATTCACTTTTATAATTTATTACGTTTTCTCACATGAATAAAAATAGACCGTATAAAAAAGACTAATTTTTAAGTAAAATAAAAACCCAATGTCAGTTATTCTGAATAACTTTAAGGTTCTGAATGAATCTGTCTCTGAATGGACATTCTGTATGATAAAGGTTCTGAATAAACAATCTGAATGATGCAAATTATCATTTTAAATTTAATGGTGATATATTTTTTTTACAAAATACGATTGCTTAACAAGAAAACGTGTGAAGGAATATTAGGGTAAAATCATTTGTGCTTAATGATGCAGAATACACTTGAAGATAGAATTATTCGGCAGCATTCAACAGCATTATGCTAAATTATTCAGAACAGCATTCAACGCTTAATGGTTCTGTTAAGGACTCAGACATAACTTAACCTATTTAGAAAGGGAGGTGATCCTCACACAATAAATTTTAGTCATGCACAACAATGTACAAGCAGTTACTACACATAATACATGTTGATGCTGCATAACATTGTTGTGCATGGATCACTTTTGTTGTGTGAGGATCATCTCCCATTTACAAACTGTGTGTACACTAGATGTAGGGGTGTTTGAAGTAAATGTCCAGAGATACAAGGGTAACAGTGTCCCAAAGAAAAAATCACACAGTGACTGATTCTTTTTAAAGCTAAACGACGAGGGTTTCTAGAAAAAGAACCAAAAGCAGCCCAATTCGAAACGAATAAGCACAAATCACGAGGAGGAGGAGGAGATGAGACCACATAACCTCTTGTTGCCCAAACATGTTGCCAATCTCAGATCCCAAATCTCACTTGCCCTGCAACACCACATCTCGTTAACCTTTTGTTAACACAATCATATATTCAAATCCAAAAGAAGACGAATATTTCTAACAATGATGATGATGAAGCATCCTTCCTCATTACCCATTTCTGTTCATCTTCCGTTTGCTCTTCTTCTGCTTCTTATGGTTTCCATCGGAGCCGAATCGGCTGCCTGGCCGGGCTTCGTCTACACCAGAAACAGAGGAAGATGCACTCCACAGTATGTCGTTTTTCTTTCTATCTGTATACGTATTAGCGTCAATACTATTTATGACATCCATATCTATCCTGTGTGTTTTGAAATTAGGAGAGTACAGATGATTATGAAGTTTTTAATCCTATGGAATTTGAAATGAGGAAAACGTGTTGAAACTCGTGAAATTTTAAGCATTAACGATGCTTGTACGTTGAGTACTTGAATCTCAATCGAATATGTTTTTAAGATTAGGTTTACAGAAACTCATGAAATTTTAAGCATCGATGGTAGTTTGAAATTGAATCTCAGTCTGTTTGGGGTCAAATCGATGCACATTTTGTGATATATCGGAAAGGAACAAAATCGAAAGTGTACTGATATGAACGCTTGCCGGTGGCGATGTAATCTATCTGCAGGTACTGGAGCAGTAGACGAGAAGCGTGGCCGAGGATGATACCACAGGGATCAACGGTGTCGAAGGTGTTCGGATCTAGAGCTTACGAACGCTACCGATACGATCTGACGCTGCTGGAGGCAACATCGAGGAATGACGACGGAGAAAACGTTTTTGCTCGGCTGGTGAAGGAATCGACGGCTGCGCTGATCAACTCCTACTCCAGGAAAGGGTACCCGTATAGCGCTTGGGAGGTGAAGACGGCGGTGATTCAAGGTTTAGTCTCCGACGAGGCAGCGGCGGTTCAAGCGCGACGGTTCTACGACGCTAATCAGGCTTGTAATTAATTCAATTTAAATCGATTTTTCCTCATATTTTGGTGTTTTTTTTTTATTATAAAACTGTTTCTAACTATTTTAGTCCTCCTAAATCCTAATTTGGGTGCTTGATGAACAATTAATGATTAGTTTTGTAAAACGACATTTTGTTTTCCTTTCGGTGACTAAAATGGATAACCAAATTAAGGGAAGTGATTTGTACACAACACAAATTAGTCATACATAACAAAAAGTGATTGTTTAGACTATTATACCTATGAATTTATTTTCTTAGAATAAAAGTTAGTGGGTAGGTGAGGGTATAAAAATTATGATAATTGTGTATGACTAATTTGTGTTGTGTATAAATCATCTCCTCCAAATAAACCTTTCTACTAGTTTTGTTTAGTTTTGTTAAAATTGACACATTTGTCCTTTTAAATTCACCACCTTTCTACTACAATTACTATCATCATCATAATCACGTAGCATAACACATTACGCATGCAACCTACCACTATCGGAGGGACAAAGGTGTTGCAAATGTGGTGTTGAGATAGTTTGTTATGTAATCATCGTCTACTAACAATGTCAGTATCGTTTCTCTTAAAAAACCTAGTTCAACATTAACAAACCAAACACATTATGATTGATGTATACTTTATTCGTGACAAAGTTGAATTTGATGAAGTTATGTCCTTCATGTGACATCTTCTTCTCGGTATATTTATAAGTGACCTAGCTACACTCAAAGCTTTAGAAAGAATTTCGTTTCACTCTAATATTTGGTCTCTTACTCCCAATTAAACTACGGAGTCGTATAATAGAACAGGATTATATAAGATTTACTTGCAAATATGCTTTAAAATTTTACTTCCTGTATATATCTACGTGTATTTAAGCCTTGGCGTTAGTTTTGTCTGATAATTTGACCATAATGCATTGAGATCAACGGAATGAAATCATTCAAAGAAATAGGGATGAGCGCGGTTCCAAACCCGAACCGAATCGGACCGAACCCGAAAAGAACCGAACCCGAATATGACTAAAATCTAGAACCGAGAACCGTCCCATTTAGGTGTAACCGGTTCCGGTTCCGTTTCCGGTTCGGTTCCGGTTCTTCGGTTCCAAAACCCGCAAAACCCGAAATATATTAAACCTCTTTTAAAATGTTTTCTACCCAAGTTTGCATGTTATATACTGCATATCAAAAAATATAACCAAGTTTGATTAACTTATGACAATTGTTAGCATATTATATTCTACTTGTATAAATTCACAAAAATTATATTACGTGAACTGTAAAACAAAAAGAATTTATCACTATCATGTAAAAGTTATTTTCTACTTGTAACGAGTCAAGAATATTAATATATCTCTTTACCTTTCAAAAGAACATTAAAATAGACGAGTGAATATTAAGATCACTTACTAACTTGAGTTCTTCTATAGAAGAGGGAACTTAATTGTCCATAATGACATTTAATAGGTTGAAGAAAACTTAGAAAAAAAACCGTTAATGTTTGCACAAATGACTTATGGAATATGGAGAATATGAAAACTTTCTACGGTTTGGACACGCTATCGACATGAAAGCGGGGCTACTACTGTCGAAGTGGTGTAGATGATGAAGGTTCACAATGAACATGTATTAAATTACGGACGAGCAAAAGACGTGAGATTGTGTTTTTGACTTTTTGATTCTTGTTTGTCACATATTAATTAAGGAGAAGATAATTTGAAGTATTATTTTTAAGAAGTTATTGTCATTTGATATTTCGGTCCGGTTCCGGGTAAAAGACCGAAACTGTTGGAACCGGAACCGAAAGAACCGGAACCGAAAAAAGAGAAAAAGTGGAACCGAGAACCGCCCCGCTTATGCATAATTCGGTCCGGTACGGTTCCGGTTCCGGTTCGGTTTCGGTCCGGTTCGGTTCATACGGTTATTTTGCTCATCCCTACAAAGAAACAGTATTAAAGTATAATTTATATGAAAAGATCTTTAGTATAGCGGACACTGTATAAAAGGGCCTTAAATTAAGGGTACTAAGGTGTTCTGTTCTCTTAGACCATGAGTCCATGAGCATCTATGTCCCACATTTTCTTTGTCACATCAACGTTACATTATTTTTCTCTTCCTACTTCTATCATTCTAACCCCATATTCACACCCCTCAACTGTAACACCCATGTTCGATTGCCCCTAATTAAATGTTAGTACATATGAGTGGTATATGTGTATTGAGTAGTTTATATATGATTAGATGTGTTGATAAAAGTTAGAGGGTTGAAATGGTCAAATTATAAAAGTTTTTTAATACAGGAACAATTTTGCCATTATCCAATACTTGTAGATGAGCTTTGACTTCAATTGAAGTCTTCTTGACCTTGCTAACTTTCCAAGCACTAAACACACATACTAGCATACGTAAACTATAGTTGCCCCAAACTTTTTTGTTGATTTTGATCAAGAAAATAACAAGTTTAGCATATGGGATTATCATAGTGATTTACATAGCTGCAATATATGATTACTTTGGTAGATTTTGTGTTCAAGTGGGTCAAAATGGTTCCTATGGATGAATCATAGTGTTCTTCATGCTAATTGTTGTTATTTATATGTTATGAGGTGTTTGGGGTGTAGGAAACACCCCCATGTTGTTGTTTATTGATTAGAAATGAGTTTAGATGTGTTTTGGTTGGAAAACAGCATTTGCAGTCGTGAAACTGATGCTGTCAAATGAGAGGCACATGCATACCTTTGGGGGTACAGGCGTGTCTAGTATAACGTGGCAAACCCTAGTTCTTAAGGTATGGGTATGACATGGCATGGGCGTACCTACATCAGGTACATGCGTGTCTTGGGTACGTACGCCCATGCAAGAGGTGTTCTTAGCCGTACCTATCAGTAAGACAAGGGGGTGCCTGTAGAAGAGCATAGGCATGCCTACAGCAGAGCACAGATGTGCCTTGCTCCTGTTCAGTTTCCATATGTGCATTCATGAAGTGTTATTAATTATAAGTGTTATACTATTTGTATAGGATCGTGATTGATCGTTTATACAACTCATATACCGTGTTGTGAGAGTTAACTGTTTATAAGGTGAGTCTTCTACACTTTTATTCATATGCGCAACATGTGTAGTATTACAGTAGAATGCATTCGTGTATCATTCATATGTGTTGATTAACAAACTGCTTTGTGCAGTAGTGGCTTTGATTAGTACAATACTGTGACTCAATTGCTGCCTTCGGTGTAGAACCAGAGGCTAGCATGTTCTTGTTATACGTGTGTCATCTATATGTGATCATATGCATCTGTTTATATGATTGACAGTCTGGTAAGCTCACTAAGCTCTCGTAGCTTATCAAATACTATATGTAATGTTTTGCGGTGAGCAAGAATAAGGGTAAAACTTCTGTTTGACTACGGTTTTATCAAAGTCTTTTGAGAAACAATTTAACGCCTGTTGTAAATGTCAAGCTTTTGGTACCAAACTATATGTGTGCATATTTTAACAGAAACAATTTCAAACTTGTACGCTTCCACTTATGATGTAATCAGATGTGAATATTACTATTATATTTGGTATTAGACTTAATTACCAGCGGTTTATAAATTGGGGCGTTATATCAACCATCCTATCTTTCACCAATATATACTCACATAATCAAATTAAAAAAAGGTTGGCGTGAGTGAAACTCGCTAACCTCAGCAGGTATGGGACGACGATGGTGTTGGCGTCGGCGACGCACCACCCAACTTAACACCCGCTTGTTGAATGCAGGTGGCCTTAAAGCATGTGGTGTACCAATGTGAAACATCCAATGCTTCACGCCACGTCAGCCCCACATCAGCACAACCCACCCTATACTTCAGCCATGCTTAAACACCAATACTACCCACGCTTAGCATGCTTCAAACTTTTTTTATATTAAATTAATTATATATTATTTTATTTATTATTTAAAATTACGAAATTTAATATAAAATTAGATTCTAAATTTATATATATTGCGATCAAGAGTATACAATAAGATTAATAACTAATTTTTGTTAAGATAAAAAAAGATTACATAAACGATTTTTTTAATCCATATTTTTCCTAATCGCGTCTTTTGTCCGTTGAACAATCTTGAGATCATCACCTTCCAATCCTTCATCGGACTGTTTTAAATTTTCCACGCTTCTCGGAATTCTTTTCCTTCTTCTAAACGCAGCTTCCGTTCTTTATATTCAAGAAACCTTGCGTTGTACTCTTCCATTGAACTTCAAAAGACACCAAAATTCTTGAGTAATCGGTTAACTCCTTGAGCAATTGAACTTCCGTTAAAACACGGAGCTGGTTGACGGTTTTTTTGATGGAGATGCATGGTGAGATTAGGGTGTTTGAAGAGGATTCCGTTCGAAGTGAAAATGTTAATGAGAAGTTGTATAAAGTTTTAGAGAGAGTAGGAGAAGATTGTGATGTAAAAAAGATTGAAATGAGGTGTTATATATAAATTGTGGGTATTTTTTTAATTTCCAACGGTCATTTAACCGTTTGAGTTCTTGGTACCATCAGCATTCAAGTGCAGCTTCAATCTTCATTTCTTGGTACCGCCTCTTTGGAGGTGGTGTTCCATGCGGTACCTGATGTTCTTAAAGATTAAATATTCAAACCCAGAAAAAATATAAAATATAGAATTAGATGAACATATTACTTGCTGTTAAAAAAAGTATAGTGACCTAGTCTCTAGTGAAGTATATAGCCACAAAGCCAACTTGGCAACTTGAAAAGAAATTAGACAAATTAGCCATCATAATTACTTACAAGTCTTTTGACACTCCTTTAATTATTATTATTATCACATAATAAAATAATTAGTTCCTAATCTCAAATTTAAAAACATGGCACTTCATAATTTAAAAAAAGAACATGAATGCAAATTGCAGATTAATTAATGGTTCAACCTGGCCTTGTTGAACACTAGACACATTAAAATTTTCCAGTGTTAATTAAATGTTTAATTAAATGAATCTACTTTATCGACCTCCATTTTGTTTGTTTGTTACTTTTTTTGAACTCATTATCATTTTGGTCGACCGTCTTTGACTACATGTAAGCAAATCCACTTGTCCACTTTTCTTAATTTCTTGATTTGCCTTAATAAATTAACTAAACGTTATAATCTTAATATTTTTACTATAAAATAATTACACGTTGATGAATAACTTAAGATTAAAAGATATCTTGATTTTTAATATTATTTTATAAATAAACTACTGAAATGGAACTACAGTTCTTGTGGTCTAAGTCTTTGAATCTAATCATGATAGAGTAGCAAGCTCTTGATTGATCGATAGGGTAAAATTGCACTGGTAAACCAATCTTCTTACAACATTCTTGTTTATATAGTTGTTAATTTGGATCTCCCAATCATATTTAATGAAAACCTCGGTTTATGGTTTTTACGCGGCGAGAGCCCCGAGATTCTTGAACAATAACATGAAATATGAATCATTTAGTAAATTAGGATTGATTACAAACTATTTATACCTTAAGGTATTTAATCCTAATCTATTGTTAATGTTATATGGACACTAAACTTAATCAAAGATATAATAAACCCTACAAGTAGGGATCTGACAAAGATCAACATAGCACGATTTGAAAGAAAGAAACTTCTGTCTTTGGAATCTCCCTCGACAATCAAAAGTTCTAGTTCGTATTTTAACAAACCATATCAGATTCTGTGGTTCGCGTGGTTATTTAGCAGTTCATAGATCGAGTTTATGGGTCGATATCAGATTCTCCAGTTCGGTTATTTAGCAAATTGTTTCAGCTTCTGGTGAACTCAGGAGGGGGGGGGGGGGGGGGGGAACGCTTTAAATTGGTTAAAGTGATGTTGTAAAACCCGATTACATTCTTGTAATTTATGCTATATATTGTTTTTTTGTCTGGGTTTTAGCACTTTGCTAGTCTTTTTATATAATTTATTGTTGTTAAAAAGTTTATATCTTTCTCTCCGTATGTAGCTTATGCTATAAGACTGACCATATGAGTTATGACTACACCCAAAGGGCTCAAGTAGCCGAGAAACACTAGTACGCTACCCGCTTCGGATACGCCACTCGACTCCCCACACCGGACAACACCCAAAACCTTTTCTATTATTTTGTTTTTCAAACGGCTATTTTTAAAGCATTTGAGTAAAATTGAGAGTGGGGAAAATATTGATCGAGTTAGTTTGTATTATCCTACACTAGGTATTTAGGTTAGAGCTAGAAAAATATAGAAGTAAAAAATAATATGACACTTATATAACATTTGAGTAAGAAAGAGATTGCAAGAAGCCGTAGCGGTGGCAATATTACAACTTTAGAAGAGAACTACATCTTAAGTGGATTCCCTATCACGCATGTCACTGTTTTAGACAATTTATAGACTTGTACTATACATATATAGTCAGACAATTCAACAAAATCGTGATATATTCAAATCAAAGTTTGAAGCATTAAAAAAGAAACAAACAACGTACGGCAAAAAGAATTAAATTATATCTATTATATAGACAATATTATGTATGCATAACTCAATTCTATGTAGTATAAATGTATAATCATATATTACTTTATTTAATAATTTCTATTTTTTTTCTATGATGTTATGTGTATGTATAATCACATTAATACGATGTATCTTTAATCACATTTTCTAAGAAAACTAATTAATACGTTCTTGGATATCATTAATAAATAATAAATCTTCAGCAACCAGACTTTGTCGCGGTAATATATCTTCGATGTTTTCTTTTGAATATGAATGCATGGCCACTTGTAACTAAGAAAGACTAACTAATAACAGTACGTTAATTATATCGCTAATTTTTATACATAAAATTGTTATTTTTGTATCATAACATGTGTAAATGGTTCTTTATACCAAACATACAAATACAATTGTTAGAATTAATAATTAGTATGAAATTATTAAAAAAAAACTGAAAAACAAATTAAAAGTACAATTTGTCATTTTAAAATTTGTGGCAATTCTTCTCCTCTTGTGAACACGTTGAACCAAAAGTCCATGTCATCGTGCAGATTTGACTCATACCCACATCCACTTGAAAGTTGACCAATGTTCTCCGACACCACAGCTGCTGGTAACTCCACACAGCTGTTCCCACCTGAAAACACCTCCGACCAAAATTCATCATCCATCTCCGGGAAGTTCTCAAAAACCATCATGTCGTCCATGCACAAGTTTTGATCATCACTTGTAGTAGTCGTAGAAGAAACTTCTGTAGACGAAGGCTGTGGTGAATCGATTTGATTGTACCTCGTTTGAGAGCTCGAGTTAGTCTCTAATGGCGATAATAATGCTTCACCTTCCACTTTTGATTCTTCGACTGTTTGTTCGAGTTTGGAGGTGTTTTCATCATTTGGGTTAGGTTTTACTCTCTTCTTTATATGTGTGTGCCAAACATTTTTTATCTCGTTATCTGTTCGTCCCGGTAATCTTGCAGCTATAGCTGACCACCTTCAATCACATCATATCACAAGATCAGTAAAAAGAATTGACAAACAAAATGATCCTTGATATTAACGTCAGCTAAGTTATATGACGCCATTCTCATATATATATATATTTACTAATCAATTAAAACATGCACACACCTATTTCCCATAGCGGTATGCAATTGAATGATGGTTTCTTCTTCTTCTTTACTGAAGTTACCTCGTTTAATATCGGGACGTAGATAATTAGTCCATCTTAACCTACAACTTTTCCCACACCTCAATAAACCTGAAATTGATCATCAATAGAAAAAGATTAGATCTTCATAGTTATTGAAGACGATTGATCGCAAACTTGTTATGTATCGTGACCAGGATTAAGTGATTAATACCAGCGAGTTTAGGAAGAGCACGCCAATTGGGGTGTCCATGGAGAGTAATGTAATTGATGAGGATTTGATCTTCTTCGTGACTCCATGGGCCTTTCTTCAAACCCATCTTTTCACAGCAGGGAGCTCTGCCCATTTTTGTTATCTGTTAAATATAAATCTATATATGTATGGGATTGTTGAGAAGAGATGGAATAGAAGTGGGCTGGGAGAAAATGGGTAAAGATGGAGGGTTATATAGATGTGGTGGAAGACGACGAAAGGGGAAAGTGCCAAAGGGGCGTGAGGGTCCAAGCGCAGCCAAGAATAATATAATTAAGCCACAGCCAGCCAGGTTGACTGAGACTTGCTAGTGGCTAATAGGTACTTACAAAATAAACGGCCCACCCATAAATTCATCACATGCACCCTGCCACACTCGATTCTCTCACGCTTTCCATCCATAAATTCCACTTACAAAATAAACGGCTGAGATTGAGTCTCCCATTCTCATTTAATTTCTTATTCTCATTTGAACATTCCCCTATATATATATATATATATACCGATTATAGTATGAGTATCGATATAACTAATCTTAGTCGTTGATTTGATAAGTGAATTTAAGGATGTAGAGCATCAGAGGATCAAATGTGGCAGGGTGCATATGATAAATTCATTGGTGGGTGATGACATTGAAAGATGAGGAATTGGACGGCTTAGATTGTTTCTCGTGATTCCCGCAATAAAAATGATTATCAAATGTTTCTCGCGGTTCTCGCAATAAAAATGTACACACACACACACACATATTGTAACATCCTTAAATGGGCCTAGTCGTTTATACACTCAGTATGTTCTAACCTCGAGCTTATTAGTGAATAATTAAATTAATATGAAATTATTATAAAAATAATAGAGAGATGGTGATAGTAAAATATTAACGAAAATAGATAAGTTTAATAAAATATTAAACGGTTTTGAATAAGGATTCCGGAAATATCCCCGTTAGTTGAAACGGGTAAACGGGTATTAAATTGTAAGTTAAAAAGGGGAACAAAATACCCCCTGTGGATAAAATTGGAGACCAAAGTCGGTCTCCCCTCTTTCTTGAACATAGTATACGCATACAACACACACATACACTTCTCATTCTTCTGTTCTTGAAATCGTGAAGGAGAAACAAGGGAGGAAATTATCAAGACTAATTCCAGCAACAAATCTAAGCAATAATCTGCTCATAATCTCAGCTCAATCATCTTCTTCCTCTTTGTAAGTCCATCTCCTTCATGCTCTTGTTTTTAAAGCTTTAGGTCAAAAATGACCTAATCCGAATTAGCTATCTACAATTGAATCTATGAGTTCCAATCTGTTTCTATATCGTTTATAAGTGATTAGAATCCAAGTTTATGAATTAAAATGATGGATTTGATCATATTCCATAATAATCACCAAATGGGTCTAAAATGGAGAATTTGATCCCAAATCTTGAATCTTTGATTTGAGATTGTTATATGTATGTTTCTAGACTTGTTTTGATGCTATGTTTGATGTGTAATAACTGGAAATGGAATTGGGACGGCTGGAAATAAGTTTGGAGTGAATATGGACTGAACAGATGCTGAAAAATCGATACTGCACTGATCTGGGGTGTTTTGCGATCGCATGGACTTCCCTTGCGATCGCATAGGGTGCCTTGCGATCGCATGACCCTACCTTGCGATCGCATGAGGCCTAACCAGCCACAGTGCATTGTTTGTTTGCTGTTTTTTTGACGTTTCATCGTACGGGATGCTCGTTTAGGATTCTAAATAGTATAATGGCATCATTAGGGGATTCATATTAGTTATATTAGTTATGTACTTGTGTCAAGTGACTAAACATGAGTATTATCTTATAGGTGAACCGTACGACTCCGAAGAACGAGACGATCACGATATTTGTTTACTATAGCCTCTAGTCTCTCAGGTGAGTATAGGATAACATAAGAATTAATATAACCATATTACAATTTATCGGTATGTGTTAGTAATTCCATGAAATGAAATTAACCTTGATGTATGCTATGTTTATGAATGACACACGTAATAATTGAACCATGATTTATGATATGATTATGATTATGCAAGAAACATGTATGAATTGAACCATGGATATTATATGGTTATGATATGCGCGCTATGAGGCTCGTATGGGTCAGATTTGTGTTTGTGATCGGATCCGAGATATGGGGGCTGGTTATAGTCCTTGAACGGGGCCAACATTTGGGCTGGGGCGCTTTGAGACCTGCGGGTCGATGATAACCGTCAACTACCTGGGGTTGCAAATCCAGCGTTCCCCGAGCATGATGGGGATCGACTTATTGTTGTACCCCATGAAGGCTTTGGCCTGAAACGCAACGGTGGACCGCTACCCGCTCACCCACCCGCGCGGTTGATGTGTCTGGTTTCCCCAGTTAGGAGTGTTGAGCCGGGCTAGCTACCCTGAAAGATTATGCTTCCTTCTGGTTGTGCCAGCTCATCGCGAGATGCTAGGATAGCACTGTTTGATACTATTGTTGATATGTGATATGTTTATATTACTGATTATGCTATCTTATGCTCACTAGCTTTAAAAAGCAAACAGATACTCTCCCCATGATTACAGGTGATATTTAGGCGCGTGAGCTTGGGTACCTGCTGGTTTTACTTATGCCTTTGGAGGAACACTTATTTTACTACTTATGTCTGTATGTATTTATTTATGTGGTCGGTGGACAATTTTAGTAACACCAACAGTCTTTTTGTATGTCGTGGCTAATTTTGGTTGTAATTATAGCCACTTTAAATGTTTTCCGCTGCATAGGATAATTTGAAAAAAAAACAGGTTTGGTATAATTTGAGTTTACAAACGGATCCACGCAGTTTGGATTCTTGAATTACTAATTTAAAAAGAAAAATCTGTTTTTCGAAAATCGCGGTGTTACATATATATATGCAAAAGTTCAAATGAAAACTGTTTTTCGTAAGAGAATCGCGACAACTTTTTGTAACATCATTAAAAGTTGATCATTTATAGGGGTATTTTGGTTATTTATATATTTTTCCGAACCGTGAATTGCGTCCGGGTGAGCCGTCATTCAATTATGAAGCTTGGTTTTCCCAAAAGTTCTTAGCTATTGATTAATTTTAATCAAGGGCTAAGATTGGTTCTCGTATTTCTCGTACAAAAAACAATTCTCGTTTGAAACCCCCCCCCCCACACACACACACATACTAGCATTGTGTCCGCGTAATACGGCGGAGGCAAACAGTTTGTATTAATAACATGTCCGATTTCAAGAATGTAAAGATACGTTACTCGCAGAATCGGTTTCTCTTTTTCTCATCAACTTTTTTATTTAGTTTTAAAATAAATTTTTTAAAAACATAAACTAAGAAAAAAATATGTAATTGTTAACTAATTAGGAAGAAAAATAATCTAGTTTTAAAATTTTTTGTTTATGTAAGTGATTTAACCAAAATTAGATCAATTAAATTGTTGGTTTCATGTTTAATGAGTTGTTAAAAATTATTACCATAATTAATTGAGATAATTTAAAAAGATAATTGATTAAGCTATTGACTTAAGGGTTTGTATTATTTGCATAAAATATGTACTACCTAAAAGTAAGTAGTCTTTAAAATATTAAGAGAGAGAATGTTAAATGCTTTATAAGATAATATAATAATATAATTATAGTGGAGGCTTAAAATTATAAAAACTGTTTTTCATACAAGAAGTGTGAACCAATTTTTGTCATTAAATTATTTAATTTTGGCGACTCATGATTGGTTCATTAATGACACATAAATGAGGGGTGTTTTGTGCAAATCAAGTTTCACAAATTAATGATGGTCCACTCGGACGCAACTCACATTTGGGAAAGGTATTTTTATGACCAAAATACCCTATACATTAATAATGTTACAAACATTTCTCGTATTTTTCGTATGAAAAATAGCTATCATTTGAACTTTTCTATATGTAATACTCGAAATATTTTATATATATGGGTGATTACATGTATATTAAATAACTGTCTATTTTTAAAAAAAAAGTTACTGCAAAAGTTGTAAATAGGCTAGAAAGAGAGGGATTGAAATTGACAACTGAAAAAATTTAACTACCATACTTTCTTTAATATGAAAAAATTAGGGTTAAAGTCATTAAAGACAAAGATGTTTTCCCCCATGTTTCGATATGACACATTAACTTTTTTTTTACACATATGGCCATTTTACTTGTAAGAAACCTGTTATTATAGCCATTTTGGCAATTTTGACCTGCAATAGCAGGTCATCTTCTTCCCCAATTTCCTTCACTTTGAATAGAAACTTTGAAGCCAAAATTCTCCTTCTACACTTAACGAAAATCAATGATTCTTGACTCTATGGAAAGGTAATCGAGTTGTCTATCAAGTAGTACAAAAAAAGGAACAAAAACGAGTTTAAAATGTGTCAATTCATCAAAATACCGTAAGGGTGTCGAATAGGGTCATTACCGACTTTAATTAGCAATAACTTGGCCTACACTTGATGGTTTTTCATGAATTTGGTGTTCATTGAAAGGTAAAAAGACTATCTACGACAATCTAAAAAAAGAATGATGTAAAACGATCAAGAATAGAGCAAAAAAACACTCTTTTTTTGCCCTGTTTTCGAACAAAAAATCCACCAAAATCGAGACTTTGAGCTCCAAATTCTCCCTCAATACTTGACGAAAATTCATGAATTTGGTATCATTTAAAATGTATAATGATAAATTACAAGATTCTACAAAAAAATCACAAAAACGATCAAAAATCGACCCAAAAATCGCAAAAAACCGGCTAAAAACGGGCTGGCAGGTTGCAGGTCACGTTTTGGCCACATCGACACGGTTTTGGTAAGTTAAATGGCTAGATGTGTAAAAAAAAAAATTAATGTGTCATATCGTAACATTAGAGAAAGCATGTTTGTGTTGAGTGACTTTAACCTAAAAAATTAATATGAAGGGCTCAATTGAGACCATCTCAGTATATATATATATATATATATATATATATATATATATATATATATATATATATATATACACCGAGATGGTCTCAATTGAGCCCTTCATATTAATTTTTTTCATATTAAAGAAAGTAAGGTAGTTAAATTTCTTTCTTTTAAATAATTAATTTTTAAACGCTTTATTAAACTTTGCCATGAATATGTGGATCAATGGATCATCGATGTTGAATATGTATAAATTAGGAAATAGTCGCTCGATATGACTATTGCTTTTTTGAGTTTTTGACCAAAGAGAAGTGATTGAAAAAGGTATGTTTATCAAAAGTAGAATGGTTTTAAAAATATTTACTATAATAATATACTTTTAATTTAAATTTTAATGTCTATAAAAAGAGAACGAGAACCTTTTTACTCTTGTAAATGAGACTGACGAAAGGATCCGAAGAAGGCAGCTGCACCTCTAGCCACCGTTGTTTAGCATCATCTTCCTCTTTTTTTTATTATTTTCACGATATTAATTGAATGAAAATTTTAACAAATGTATATGAGAACTTCCATCATCTTCCTCTTTTGATGCTAATAGGTCGTAAACGGTCCTCACATATTATGTTAATTCGTCCATATATAATTGTTATTGGTTTTTTTTCCTATTGTTTATTGGTTGAGTAGTTGTTTTATTCTTGTTAATCGCTCCTAAGCTGTTTTGCTGTTCTTATGTTCCATGATCGAATCATTGTTTTTTATTGCTTGCTTTGTGAAACTATACTACTTTGTTAATCGCTCATTCTCTCCTATGCTGAAAGTGAAAAAAACACTATTTTAGTATATGTTATTATTACTATACAAGTTTAACTAGTCAATAGATTTGCATGAACATCTCATAGATATTTTTTTATTCTCACCTGAATACATATTCTAATTTGAACCTCCTATATTTATGAGTTAATTACACTTTTTTGTCTTTGTGGTTTGTTAGAAATTACGGAATTCGTCCTTGGGTCCGAATTTTTACGGGTTTGGTCCCTTCGGACCTAATTTTCTTATGCTTTTAGTCCCTCTTAAATTTGAAATGACTAAAATACCCATATTTCTATTATTTTTTTTGTTTTCTTTATTTTTTTTACTTGATTTTAAATATTAGATAATGTTTACATTAAATTTAAAAAAGGGAAATGATAATTAATCTTTATCTCTTTCTCAATCTACGTGTATCTCTCATCTTTGTATTTACTCTCTCATCACCACCACCTCCATCAAAAACCACCTCCACCACTCACCATTGTTAGATTATGTGCAGAGATAATTAATAGGTATATTGTATACAATGTTATAAGAGACTAAAGGGTCACACTGCTGCACACCTAATACGGAACAGTTAGATTACATCATAAATCTGTGTGGAAATAATTAATCAGTTAGATTAATTATTAAAATAGAAAAGTAAATAATTAATCAGTTGTATTAATTATTGAAAAGAGATATATAAATAATTAATCAGTTTGTATTAATTATTAAAAAGAAATAAATAATAAATAGTTATTTATTATTTAAAGGAAATTAAATATTAAGTTTTAATATTTAACGGACTAAGTTAATTAATAATTAATTAATTAATTAGTAAAGTCCATGGGGTCAAAGTGAAGATGTTGAAAGTTTAATTAAAACCAGTGGGTTTTTAATTAAACATGCTTAGGTCCATTTAATCCTTATAAATATCCTTAAGCCTTAAGGATTAAACATAAGATAACAAAGATTAAGAAGAGAACCCTAGCCACCAACTCTCTCCTCTCCCTCTCGTCGCATCCTCTCTCTCGACTCTTTCTCTTTCGATCGCAAAGCAACAAAAACACAAGGTGTTCTCGATTTCGATCATTGTGATCGACGCACACATACACACACTCAAGGTTTTCGAGTTTTTGAAGCTTTGGTAATCCAGGAGCGGTCTAGCAGCCAGTTCCAAGGAGGTGCAGTAGTGGTGGACTATCTTTAGCAATCCTAAAGGTTTTGATCAGGTATACTTCTATATCCTTATCTGTGGATTGTTGGTTAGAAACTATGTTGATCATTAAAGTTTTAAAGATCCTAACCCTTTTGGGGTTTAGAGGGTTGTGTTCAATCCAGTTCCGCTTTTAGGATTGAACCAGTGGAATCAAACCCAGGTTTGACCAGTTTGAGTCATATGGTGGTTTGGTCAGATTCAAAACCCTTCAGTGGTATCAGAGCCTCGGCTCTATGATCCATAGTTTCTAGTTTTATCTGTTTTAGATTAAAGTTTTATTCTTGATTCTCTACTTGTTCTTGGAATTTTTCGAAAATCATGAAGATAGCAAAACAGTTTGTTTTGTTAACAGGTTTATCCTTTTAATCAGAAAATTCAAACAGTTAGTTTGAATGGTTAAAAAGGACCATAATTTTTGAAAAAGAATAAGTTTAAATTAAGATTAAATTAAACAGTTTGTTTAATCAGTTAAACCTAGTTTATCTAATTAGTTGGCTTGTTTGATAGTTATATGATCTTCTTCATCTTGTTTCTTCCCCTCTGTTTTTCGAAAACCATAAAAGGATAAAAACAAGTTTTCTGTTTTTATCCAGTTTATAAAAAGTTTGATTTTAACCAGTTATGTTTAAACCAGGTTTGTGTTTAAATGGTTAAAAAAGGGATAAACTTTTTTTTATCTAAAACTAGATCCTAATCAAGTTTTGAACCTTTTTGTTTAAAAGGGATAAGATCAAGTTTTAGGGTAATTAGTTATTAATAAAACAAGCGTTGTTAATATTAATAATTAATAAGTTTTTGGTTTTTGAATTAAATCCAGTTTTTAATCAGTATATTAAAACAGTTAGTTTTAATAGGTTAAAAAGGATTTAAAATATTTTATTAATCGGAAACCGGGAACCGAGATCATCACCGTGTCTAGTGGTGGCCGTTAGCGGCGCTAAAAGGGACTTAGCGGCGCTAAGTGGGCTTAGCGGCGCTAAATCCTAATGGGCTCTCGGCCCAAGTGGGTTTGGCCCAAGGTGGGCTCTCGGCCCAAAGAGTTTCTCGGCCCAATATGGTTCTCGGCCCAATAGGGTTTTCGGCCCAGTGGGTTCTTTAGGATGACGGGGTTTCGGCCCAGGAAATGTTGGCCCAAATAGCCTTTTCCGGATTAATACAAAAGGATTATTGATTTTAAGTTATAAAATTAATAAGGTGTTATATAAACTAGTGTTATATATTTTAATTAGTTTAGTTAAAATATATATATTTTAGACTTTTATTAATTATGACTGGTTTAGTCATTTTTTGAATAAATTCTAAAAAGGATAAAGTTTATATAGTATTATGGAGAAACAAATAGGATAGTATTTAATTGACCAAAATTTGTCGATTTTAGTTTTTAAAAAACTAGTAAAGAAACGCGACATGAGGATTTCATTCAAGTTTTGAATGAGATCAAGGTTTTAAAGTTTTGTTAAAAACTAGTTTGGTCAAATAAATTAGAAGATCATAATTCTCATTTTTGGTTAATAGGTATTAATCAAAAGGGTAAATGAGAATATTTGAACAAATCAGGTTATGTGCTTAACAGCACAGTTTATTGTTTATATATTATAACTTCGTGTTTGACTTTTATATATATAGTGCTTATATATAATTGCGTGGTTGTGATATATATATATATATATATATATATATATATATATATATATATATATATATATATATATATATATATATATAGCTATAGTTTTGCCGACTTAGGATTCGTTTTTCCTTTTCTTCCTTTCCTTTTGGTTTTAGGAAGCCTGCGTGCCAATTACAATCCCTTTCTTATATGTAATTTTGTACTGGTTCGGGGAGGCCTGCGTTCCACTTACAACCCCATTCAATATTGTATTTGTAATAGATTAGTTGTAGTTTAATCCCTCAACCGAAATGGACTCCAAGAAGGTGATCAAGAAAATGGTGGTTTCACACGAAGCATGGATACTTCGGGGAGGTGTCAAGGCTAGTGGGAGCATTGCATCAAAAAGGCGAATCCAAGTCATTTTGTCCTTAGGTTTGACCTTAGGATTAGTTGGCAAAACTATAGGTTTTTTCATATGCTTATTATTATCTGCGTGGTTGTGATTTTATTTACTGTTTTTTCATATTTGCATATGATATGTATGTGATGGAAAATAAAAGGGGGTTTAATGACAGGTTGTTATTAGACAGTGAAAAACCACGAATTATGACAAACTGGGATATGACTTCAGTCTGGTAGTCGTATTAATTAAATTTTTAAAATTTATAGTTTTGTCAAGGTTATAAGTTTGGAACTTGTAAAAGCCGTTTTGTGCACCTAGTTCAGGTACACATATAAATCGTATTTTTGAAACAGTTAGTTTTAAAATGGTTTTTCAAAACTGGAAAATTAAGTTTTTCATTGAACTTAATTAAAACCCAAGAAAAATCTTAGATCAGTGTGCTACCCACCTAATGGTACACCTTGACTGTTAAACCGTACTCGGGTGTCGGAAGTGCCCAAAACTTGGGCATCCGGGTTTAAACCATTGCGGGAAAGGGCATGAAAGATTCTGCGATAATCAGGAGTCCCGGCCAGAATTAATGCTGTCTTAGGTGGTGCGATCTATTTTGGTGATAATCGGGAGTCCCGGCCCAAAATGCACTAGAGTAGTGTTAAACATACTAGACTAGGTCTAAGTGCTCTACAAGGTTCTAGGAGTTGTATCAGCTAGGTACGATTGGTACAGGGTGTTACCTACCAGAAATAGCATGACTTGGCGGGAAGTGCCCAAACCTTGCGTCAAGTGTGTGAAATATGGGTCGTAGGTCTAATATATATTGTTTATGGGTTTGATGATATATGATTAGAAAGTTTATCTGTAATTACTAATTAAACCAATGTTTTAATTTGTAGATGGCAACCAACGTTACTAGTACTAACAACCTCTCTCTCCGCTCCATCCTTGAGAAGGACAAGCTTGCCGGTCCTAACTTTCTCACGTGGGAGAGAAATCTCCGGATCGTGCTTAGGCACGAGAGAAAGTGGCATATCCTAGAACAACCTCTAGGAAATCCTCCTGCCAGTAATGCTAGGGCAGACGTCAGTGAGGCTTTTCAGAAGCGCTCCAATGACGCCCTAGATGTCAGCTGCCTCATGCGTGCAACTATGAGTCCAGAGTTGCAGTCTAGCATGATGGAGACTCCTGCCTATGACATGATCCGCCAGCTGAGGGACATGTTCCAAAAGCAAGCTCGCACAGAGCATTATGATGCCACCAGGGCATTTAACTCGTGCAATATGGCTAAGGGGACCTCGGTTAATAACCACGTCATGAAAATGAAAGGTTACATGGACCACCTAGAGAGACTTGGGCACCCAGTACCATTGCAGCTAGCAACGGATACGATACTCAACTCGTTGTCAGATGACTATAAGCCTTTTATAGTCAACTACAACATGAACAACATGGAGAAATCCGTAGCTGAGTTGCACTCAATGCTCAAGACAGCTGAGTAGAGTATCGGGACTAAGTCTAAGGATGTTCTCATGGTGGGTCATGGCGGGCATAAGAAGAGGAAGGGGCGTAACGGAAAGGGAAAGGGCAAGGCCCAGCCCAGCCAGAATGCACCCAGGGCTAATAACGACAACAAGGGCAAGAAGCCGAAGCCGAACAAAGCAAGAACCGAGAATCGGTGCTTCAAGTGGGGTGGGGTCGGGCACTGGAAAAGAGATTGCCCGAAGGGTCACGAGGCAGATGGTAAGGCTGGCACCTCAGGTATCGTGTAAACAGCTTCTTTATCACTTTCCACTTGTGAAAGTTTATTACGAGTATTCTAACATCTTGCAATCGTTTATTGCAGGAGGAGATGGAAAGTGATGCTGCCCAGCATGAAGAAGATCCCACGTGCAGCTGACGGATATTATTAATAACTTCATTTCCTAGTTTTTTTTAACTCTTTCAAGTTTTTTTGATCATCTTTATCTCAACTGTTTATGGAAATTTTTTGTTTGAGTTTATGGAAATTTTTAATTATTGAATTCATATCCGTGCACGTGTTCTTAATTTATGAATCAGGATTAGTTCAACTGTGACTAAAAGAGTACCAATAAGTCAAGTGTTGATTTGATTGGTGATTCATAATAATCTTATGCTGTGATTTGTTGTAGTTATATAAATGCTGGCTCCACTATTCAAATGCTTAAATAAACAAGTATTGTTTATAGAATTAGATGGTTTTTCTAATTTTAGCAAAGTGTTAAAATCTTTTGTGAAAAGTGAAAGTTCAAAGTCTTGAACAAAATATAAATGATAGTTATTGTTTCTAAGTGAAAAATAGTTTTTGATAAAACTTTTAAGATAGTATAAAACTGATTATGGTAGTTACTATAATCAAGTAAGTTTTATACTAAATGTTTTTAGAAAGAAATTTAAAGTGCCTTTACTATTGTTTTTTATACTCATGGCAAGTTTAATGAAACCACTTTCTGTAATTAGAAAGATGGATATATGAAGATCAAAGTTCTTGGTTTCATAAATCAAATTTCTTACAAGAACTAAGTTTTAAAACATGTGTTTAGAACACAAGTTTTAGGCATGATAGTCAAGGATTGACTAAGGCCTAAAAGGATGTTTTAAAATAGTGCACTTTTTCATAAAAGATAGTGGGAGCATCTGACTAATGTATTTATCAGAGTTAATATTCTTTAACCAGTATGATAAATACAAATTTGAACTTTTAGGGTATATAATTATCGGATGATTTTAGAGGTTATCTAAAATAGTAAGTTATTGAGAAAGAACTAATCCGAGGAATGTATGATTTATTGAGAGGTACTCAATAAAGATATCATTGCAAGATTTTTGAGTCAAGTTATGACTTAAATAAAAGTTATACTCATTAAGTTCAGTAAGTCAGCTTAATTAAATGTTGTTGGGTAATCAACGTTAGAAATGATAAAATAGGATGTTCTTTAACATTCTTAGTAATGATATTAGATTAGTGTTGGCATACATAGGGAATCTAATCTCAAGTTTCTTACAAGTAGATGTAAGAAGGTTTATCATTTAAAAGGGATTATAAAATCCAGTATATCTACAAGTGTAATTAAAGTTTTAATTACAAAGGAAGTTATTTTGTGAAATCAGAAACTTTGGAGTTATTTCCAGTTTCTCCAAGTTTAAGGAATTTTATGAAATAAGTAAGCCTAGAATTGTTCTTAGGTTGCAAGAACGATTTCTAGCTAAACCAAGAAAGAGTACTTCAGGGTGCTAGTCTTGAGTTTTAGGTTTATAATCATATTATTTTTCTTTGTAATCTGTAATAAGTTGCAATGCAGAATAATAAGTAACTCAGATATACACCGTGAATCGAGTCAATGAAATGGTAGAAATTATGCGCCTTTATTCCAGGGAGGAATATGGAAGGGTGTAGAAATTAGTTTCATTGTTCTTCACAATTTTGTATGTTTTGGTTCATCCAGGAATAAACTAGGTTTATTCAAAACATCATCCGTGACTACTTATCGTGGTGGGAACTATGATAGGGCTATAAAGTCATCGTAATTTTGGGGTAGATTCGAAAGTATATCGAATATAGCTGCAAAAGGTTTTTGCGGACCAAAATTGACGGATATTCGTTAGAGTTACGAATATTGGATTGACCCACTGTGAAAAATACTTCGTGGATTCATGTCAAAAGTATTTATCACATAGGTTATCCTTAAGCCTGAGGTATTTGGTTTGGGATGCGGTACCTATTGTCTTTTTAGCGCGTTCTAACGCCACGCCGTAACAGGGTGGTCATAAGGGGCGTGTCTAGATTCAGTGGGAGCTGTATTTCCAAATGCAAATATGCAAGATGGTAATTGCAACTTCTTTTTAGAAGAGATATTTCAGGGCCCCTTGACTGGTTAAAGAAACTGGTAAGTGCACGGCCGTGCCCAAACGAACTGATCTGTTCTTTGTCGTTTATCACGCAGTTTTGAAATCAAGTATGTCATGAACAAATTTTTGAGTCTCTGAGTTGACCTTTTCCATGCTCATGCTCAAAAATGAAATATCGCGCTGCAAGGGACAAACCTATATATATGCAAGTTTGTATATATAAAAACGTACCCATTCATAAACAGGGAGTTTATGATAGTTTAGTTTATAAACAGTTAGTTTATAACAGGTTACTTCTAAGCAGGTTGCTTATGAATTTTTATCACAAGTTACTTTGGGGTATAAGAGTTCTTATAACCTGGTTACCCTAAGTGTCTGGCTAGGGACCTCCTTAGGCTAACAATGTGCAGTAACTGTTACTTATCTTGCACAAGTGGGAGTCTGTTAGATTATGTGCAGAGATAATTAATGGGCACATTGTATCCAATGTTATATGAGACTAAAGGGATACAATGCTACACACCCAATACGGAACAGTTGGATTACACCATAAATCTATGTGGAAATAATTAATCAGTTATATTAATTATTAAAAGAGAAAAGTAAATAATTAATCAGTTGTATTAATTATTGAAAAAAGAGATATAAATAATTAATCAGTTTGTATTAATTATTAAAAAGGAATAAATAATAAATAGTTATTTATTATTTAAAGGAAATTAAATATTATGTTTTAATATTTAACGGACTAAGTTAATTAATAGTTAATTAATTAATTAGTAAAGTACAGGGGTCCAAAGTGAAGAGCTTGAAAGTTTAATTAAAACCAGTGAGCTTTTAATTAAACGGACTTAGGTCCATTTAATCCTTATAAATATCCTTAAGCCTTAAGGATTAAACATAAGATAACAAGGATTAAGAAGAGAACCCTAGCCACCAACTCTCTCCTCTCCCTCTCGTTGCATCCTCTCTCTCGGCTCTCTCTCTTTCGATCGCAAAGCAACAAGAACACAAGGTTTTCTCGATTTCGATCATTGTGATCGACGCACACATACACACACTCAAGGTTTTCGAGTTTTTGAAGCTTTGGTAATTCAGGAGCGGTCTAGCAGCCAGTTCCTAGGAGGTGCAGTAGTGGTGGACTATCTTTAGCAATCCTAAAGGTTTTGATCAGGTATACTTCTATATCCTTATATGTGGATTGTTGGTTAGAAACTATGTTGATCATTTAAAGTTTTAAAGATCCTAACCCTTTTGGGGTTTAGAGGGTTATGTTCAATCCAGTTTCGCTTTTAGGATTGAACCAGTGGAATCAAACCCAGGTTTGACCAGTTTGAGTCATATGGTGGTTTGGTCAGGTTCAAAACCCTTCAACCATCACTTCCATTCCATCTTCACCGCCCACACATTCATCTCTACCATCCACGACCACCAACTTTCTTCAACCCATCCCACCCCAATAGCAAGAAATTTCGCTGCCACCATCATCACCTTCCCAGATCTGAGATCGGTGGAAGAAACTCTCTCTTTCGGCTTCGGTGATGTTAGACAACATAACCGCCACCATATCCTTACTCTAGTTTCTGCAAGCGGTACAGACACCATGCCTTCGACGAGGCATCGATTACGACGATGCACACATCAGAAATCACCTCAGACGAGGCACCTTGACAACTACACCTGAAATCCACCTCCGTTGACGGATGTACTCAAAGACACCGACGTCAACTCACTCTCGAATCAGTTACCTCTTTTATCCTTTAATAATATTATTACCTCCTTCGTCTCAGGGTTCTTATGGATTTTGTGTGTTTGCGTGTTCTTTCATTTTCGAAATTGATCAGATGATTTAACTTGAGTGATTTAGATCTAAAGCTCAGAGTGTTTGTTTTTTATTTTGTTCTGTGAGCGGTTTCTAAACAAATGACATGGTGAATTTCCAAGTCTTTTTGAAGTAAGAATGCATCTATGGATCTATTGTATTTCAATTTGTTTTAGTTTTTTTATATGTTTGTGTATTCTTCGTATTGATTGTGATTATGATTCATGGGTTTAAATTTTGTTTTTTGTGGTGGAGTTGTGGGTGTGGGTGTGACCGGAGATGGTGGTAGTGACGGTGGCCGGAATTGATGGTGGTGGTGGTGAACATAATAATTACAGTAGAAAGGTTGAAGATGAACCAATTCAATAATTATTCAAACATTAAAATCATAGTTAATTACTTAATCATTATTAATTAACTATATAACTAATTACTTAAACATTAAAAATCATTTTTAAATTAAAATAAACGAATTAAAAAAGAAAACAAGGGTAATTTGGTCTATCTAAGTTGACCACGGACTAAAAATAAAAGAAAATCGGGTCGGGAGGGACCAAACTCGTAAAAATCGCACTTAGGGACCAATTCCATAATTTTAGCAAACCACAGGGACCAAAAAAGTAATCGACTATACACACACACACACGCATAAACACAATAAATCTTATCGTAATTAAATTATATATATATATATATATATATATATATATATATATATATATATCAATTTATAATTTGTACTCATTTACTTTCTATATATGTCCACTGGAATTTATAAAAAATTCTTTTAACTTGTAAGAAAGTCTTAGATAGAGTGTTTTTTTTTCATACAAAACAATCTTATATTTAGCTAATTATTTATAAAATAATATTTTTACATAAATAATTATGATTACTCGTATTTTATATAAACGGGTTATATTTTATGATAAATAAATAAAAAGAAAGTGACAAGTTGTGCATATGTGATGTGTTTGACGTGAAATGGTCAATGTAGCTTTGTAGTTGCTGTGGTGTGTACGTCAAATTCGGTTTACAAATTATATATGCTCATAACCTCGAACCATCGTGATGCTCCTACGGTGCCTATATCATTCACAAAGATACAAAATTCACAAATTCACAAATAAAAGTATTATAATAATTAATATAAATAAAAAAAAGTTTAACCTGTTGACCCTGAAATAATATTATTAGAATCATAAATGTTTGACTATACAATGATTATAAAATAGTGGTTGTGATACTGAACGTCTCATGGTATTTTTTATAGTACTTTTTAAAAATAAAAAACGACAAAAAAAAAATAAAAACAAAATAAGAGGACTCAATATATAATACATGTATAATGGCTAGTTATCGGTCATGTTAAATTAGCTTAGTATGATGCGTCTACACTGATTTTTCATGTTCAGTTTTGAAGAAAGAAAAAAAGATATAAGAAGATAATACATAGTTGATGATTTTCCTTAGTTTCATTTGGAAAAAATGATCCATTTTCTCTTTTAAATATTCTTCTATAAGTAGAAAAATTTTTAAAAAGTTATTAATTAATATGTTATTAACTAGACTAAATTGTTATGTGATATATGATTAGGTTTAATAATTATAAAATATTAAATCCTACTAATAAGATATTAAATGATTATAAAGTATAAAATAAATGAAAAATCAAAAAATGACAATAGGCGACGTCTGTAATACCCTACTCCTTAGAAAATCACTCCAAAATTAACACACTAAAACACATATATAAAAACATTTACAACTGTTCTTACGTCATCACATGTAGTTAAGACATACAAATTGTTAACCCATGACCCGTTACAATTTGATTGCAAAAGTACACACCAATGGGTCATAAATATGGTGTTACTTCATTGTTGTTCCAAACGACCATTAACTTTAATTACACAAGTACGATAGCTAGTTGTATCAACAAGAACCAAAGCGAGAATAGCTCACGCCAATTGAATTTGTAAAGGAGCACAAAACAGTCCACGTTAACTTGTGACACCAAGTCACGGTTTAAACAACCGCCTTGAGCCGAATGTGAGCCGTCAAGCCGTTCACCTCTCGGAAGGTACCAACTCTTTAAGCATCAAGAGTATAATGAAACTTACAAGGTCATTCACCTTTTCGGTAAGAATATAACACACTTCGGCTCACATCCCTAGCAACATTGTTGAGGTCAAGAGGGTAACACTCCTCTTCATCTAAACGGTAGGTGTCACACACACCTACCAATATTAACATCTTTAGCATAGTCCAGACTTTTACAAACATACTACCTTAGTGCTCCATAAACAAAACTAGAACACTTCAAGACAATTAATTATCATGTATAAGTCCACCTTAGTGTTTTATAATTCATACATAAACACCAAAAGGCATAATCATAGAAACCATGATCATAAGTGAACAATGTGCCTAGCATTTATATAAACATGTTCAATCACATTAAACATAAACATCTTATATTATAGCATGCCAATTCTAATCACGATGATAACTCAAGAAACTAGTTTTTGATATCGCGATTTATATATATATATTTAATGCGATATTTAATTATTTTTGGATAAAAATCATGAGAATATGTTAAATATATGTTTAATATCATTATATATTCTTTTTCAGGTTCAAATTCGGATATTTGAGGATATATATGGATAAAAAAGGATAAAATTCGAAGATAAGCATCAAAGTTTGAAATTTCCGAAATTCTGTCACTAAATGGTCGCTAGCGTCGCTAAAATCCACCACTTAGCGTCGCTAAAGGTGACTTAGCGTCGCTAAAGGGCCCTTTGACAGCTTTATAAATTGATTTGATCTCCATTCGGTTGGGAAGCTTTTATTCCGACTTTTCACCATCTTCAACTTCTGGAAACGCCTTAAAAACACCATGAAGCATATGGGAGCATAGCTCGGAGCATTGGGGCTTGGATTGAAGATAAAATCGAAGATCAAGTCCCGGAACATTCGGCTTTTACGGTTTTATTCATTCTAGTTCTTCATTTTCTTTGTTTGAATAATTTCCAGAGCTTTAGCATGTTTGTTCTAGGCTAGACTTCTGATTTTCCTCCCTCGAGGAGATGAACTTTAATTATGGTTGATTTAATTCATGGTTTTGATGCTTAATTCATGTTTGTTCTTAGTTTAGCCTAATCTATGTTTATCCATGCTTATTAATCTATTTTGATTGCTTAGAATCTGATTTTTATGTTTTGAGAGGCCACTTGAATCATAAAGTTTGAATCTTGATTGTCTAGGACCAATAGATGATTAAGGAATAGTGATTGACTAAATCCTATCTTTTGAGCAATTAAAGTTAGAGTCTTTTGCATGTGATGTCCATATAATAACCATTTATATGTTAGTTTGATGTTTTGTTGACCATACAAGCATTAAGATTAGGGCTTAACTTGTTAATCGAATTAATTGGCTAATTATATTTCTTAATCGCGTTTTTGACCATAAAGGTTATTAAGTAGTATAATTAGACGGTTATAACCGGACCAAGGTTTTAACTATTATAGAAATCGATGCATGAATGTTTAAGTATCTTTAGTTCTTTTTACCATGAATCTAATTGCCATGAGAAAAGTGTAATCGAATCTAGAGAGGGAAAACTAACTTTATATTAACTGATTTCCAAGTTCCTTGCTCATTCGCTCTCTGGTTTCTTTGGTTGTTTTAGGTGCTTTCTAGGGTTCTTGGTAGTGTTAGTTGGTTGATAGCTCACTTATCCATAATTCCTCCCTTTATTTTATTGCTTTAGTTTAGTTAGTTTAATATTTTAATTAATATAATTTTATCAAATCATACCCGTTCCCCAAGAGTTCGACACCCGTACTTATTTGCTATACTATAATACGATTAGGTCCTCTTGCCTATTTGTGTTGTAGTCGTACTAAATAATCACGAATTTTATAAATAAAAAACTGGTACGCTTTTAGCACATCAGTTTTCATGTGTATTCGAATGTTTGAAAACCAATTGCAATCAACTTTGAGTTAGATGATCATCACAACTCAAAACCAACACTACATCAAGCCAAAACAACAAGTTATCAAGCTCAACTCAATCCTAAACAAGAGTTACAATTAGGGATGGCAATGGCCATCCGATCCGATGATCATCCATCCGATCCGATCCATCGGTGGCGGATATGGATGAACTAAAATGGGTGAATAATGGATGTGGAGCGGATATGGATGTTTAGTGGAGTGGATATGGATGACGATAATCTATCCATGGATGAATCCATCAGCCCGAAATGAAAAGTTTCCTAAAGTAAATTTTTATATAATTAAGATTATAAATCTATATATTTACTATATTTTTAACATTTATATATAAATATAATATTTAATATATATATATATATATATATATATACGAAATTATAATAATATATAATTACAAAATATGTTTTCCGCTTTAATTGTAGTTATATTGAGTTATATTTTTTATTTGGATCAATATTTTGGGATTAGCTAAAAACTATGCTCTATGCATTGAATGCAGATATATAGTTATGTTTTCGTTTCTATCTGTTTTTTTAAGAAACTATGTATATATGCAACAAAAATCGTAAATTATACATAAAACTATATTACTTTCTTTATAAATCTCGATATTCAACGGATGTCCATTTACCCGTTTTAATCCAATGGATATGGATATGGATGGATGAAATGATTTTAAATGGATATGGATATGGATGTGGAGGATGAAAATTTAAATGGATATGGATGTGGATACGGCATCATCCGATCCATATCCGATCCATTGACATCCCTAGTTACAATCAATAACTTAGTGATCATGGACTTTGTAATAGCCATTCTTGTATTTAGAACACTTAGAACTTGTCTATAGGCCATGGTAAATCATCCCAAGACTTTAACTAAGACTTAGGAGGCTTAAAGCTGATCAATTGTGTGCTACACTTCGATAAGGGTTTTTATATCATCGAAGATTTTCCCATAAACCTACAACTGCAGCCAAATCTACACAAGGAATAGATGAAAATGGTATGTAGGAGGATACCTATTAGATCATGTGTTGTACTCGACTAGAAACCATCGGGTTCCCCAAGGAACACCAAAACGGGATCTTTGGGTAGGAACTTCGAGTAGGTGTAGTGGGCCTGTTGACTCGATGGATAACTTGCATAACCACCACCACCACCCCTCTCTCAACCAATCACACACTCACACATATTGAATTTATTAAGATAAAAAAAATGGGGAGAGTTTGAAAGAGAGATATAACACTTAATTTGGGTAGGAAGAAGAAGAATGATGTGGCGCTGATTTGACATTGGGTAAGAGAAAGGAAAAAGAAGGGTATAACTCATGGCCTTAATCTTCGGTGTTAATTATATATGGCCTATTAAACTTCGCCATTAATCTTCATGTTTAGATGTTAAAGTTGGATTTTAATCAATTGATGCACGTTTCTAGTCTTGTTCTTGGTTGTTTCATGTTTTCTAAGTTCCTTTTGGGTTTCTAGATTATTCTTGTGCTAAGTTTGAGTTTGATTTCTGTGTAAAGGTTACAGATTTTATGTTCGAGTTTATTTATATATGTTGAGTTTAATCATCAAACATAAACATAGTCTATGTTCCTTATCAAGGAAACTATAAACATCTATAAATGGTCTATACCAGTACGTATTTCTGTTTAAAAGCAATTATCATACTATAAAACCTTTAATTTAATAGGAGCGGAGACAAGGGGGGTTTAAGGGTGCTTGGCCCCCTTCAAAAAGCTCAAAATCTTTAATATCTTATAAGCATATATGAAAACATATATATTAACCCCCCTAATAATAATTAATCAATAATCCAAGTATTTCTCAAAAAAAAAAAAACGAAGAGAAGGCTAGAAGTGGATATTCTGATATTTGAAAGAGCTTTCTCCGAAATGGAAACTATGAAAATAAGGTTTCATAATAGCACGAGTGATGATTATCTTTAAAACAGTTTGACTTTTTACATTGAGAGAGAGTTCTGATACTTTCTCTACAGACACTATAATAGAGAGTTCTATTCAAATAAACAAAGTCGCGTCCAACTACAAACACACGAAGTATGATTTATTATCGTTATTTTTTGGTTTCATTGAAGTTTTATCAAGATAAAGCATTTGAGTTATTGTTTTAGTTAATATTATGCTTATAACACATTTATTCATGACAACCGAATTGACATTGTGAGAAAACTTCAGCCACTGAATACCGATATTGGCAAAGCTTAAGTGTTGTTTTAACACGTGAATTTTTTGTTTTTACATGAACTTTCATTATCTGTTTATTTAGACAGGTATTGACACTTTTTTATGTCGTTCATATATATGTGTATCATTAGAAAAAGTAAAATCGGCCCCCGTTATACTAAAATCTTAGCCCCGCCCCTGAATTCAATATACACAAACAAAACAAAACTATGACCACAAACAAACAACTACACGCCACAATGGAGCTAGTCATTGTGGATGACGAGCATAAGGGGTTTTATTTTATATTTAAAGTTAATAAAAGAGAAGAGAAGATGAGTTCACTCGTGATACTCGGTTATCACTACGTATATGTTAATTTTATTTTATTTTTAGATTCGGATTGAAGCTTTGTAATTAACCTCACTTAAACTACGGAGGAGTAATAGTATTTATATAATCTAGCCCACTTAATTAGATTAGGGTCCAAGTCTTAGGGGCCGTTTGGTTCGCAGGAATTGTCCGGAATTGCCCGGAATTGGAATTGGAGATTCCAAATCCTAACTAGTGTTTGGTTCAAGAAATTATAGGAATTGGAATTTGAAATCCTCCCAATTCTCATGTTTAAGGAATTGTAATTCCATCATTAAACCTATGGAATTTAAGACAATCCTTAGGAATTCGGATTATACGCTCACTATATGCTATTACGCTTCACGACTGCCGACACTTCCAAACGCCACCACCGTCACCGCCGCCGCCGCCGCCACCGCCGACAACCATCACCAACCGCCACCGACCACCACCAACCACCACCGCACCACCGCCGCCAACCACTACCAACCGCCACCACCGTCGCCGACCATCACTAACCGCCACCGCCACCTCCGCTGACCACCGCCAACCGCAACCACCACTGCCGCCGCCGACCACCACCAACCGCCACCGTCACCACCGTTGTTAACCACCGCCACCCGCCACTGCCACCACCGTGACACCACTGTTACCACCTCCGCCGACCACTACCAACTACCACTGCCGCCACCGTCACCACCATAGGGTATAGGGTAGTGTGGGTAGGTAGGTAGGAGGTAGGGTGGGGTGGGGTGGGATGGGGTAGTGTGGAGTGGGTAGGTAGGGGGTAAGGTAGGGTTAGGGTATTGGTAGGGTAGTGTGGGTGGGGTGGGTAGGTGGGTGGGGTGGGGTAGGTGGGGGTAAGGTGGGTGGGTAGATAAGGGGTGGTGTAGGGGTAGGTTGGGGTTGGGGTGAGGTGGGTTGGGTAGGTAGGGGAGGGTTGGGTAGGTAGGGGTAGGGTATGGGGTGGGCGTAGGGTTGGGGTGAGTAGGGCATAAGGTTTTTCATTTTTGTTAATTCCATTCCAATTCATTTGCAAACCTACAAAACTTGAAATTTGAAATTTTATTCAATTCCACGAACCAAACACACGAAGGAACGGATTCCGTTGGAATCCTTCCAATTCCAATTCCTTCCAATTCTAATTTCTTAACGAATTCCAATTCCGGTCAATTTCATTCCGCGAACCAAACGCCCCCTTAGGGTTTTGTACTATATATTTATATATATTATTTATAAATAATAGAATAGATTTGTGAAATTATGTAGACCAACACGATAAACGTTGCTTATAACTAAAGTAATTGTTCTAGTTAAAATAATAGTTTTTACTAATAGAGAAGTCTCTATGGTTATTTTTATAAGAATATAGTAAGGACCCATGAGTTGGTTGTGAATAATACATAAATTAGTAGAATTTCACATAATAAATTACCACAAGTTGATGACCATTGCCTTAGAGTAATCTTTAGTTACCTTAGTATCAAATCACTCTAACTTTTTTTATTTTTTTCATTTTTTTCATTTTTCTACCATTTTTTAGGGGTAAGTGGTTCAAAAACCGGACCGAACCGAAAAAGACCGGATTGAACCGAAACTCGAAATGTATAGAAAATTAGGCCCGAAGACCGGACTGACTAGTCCCGGTCCGGACCAGTCTCGGCCCGGTTCGGTTTGATTCATCGGTTTTTTCGGTCTTTTCTTTGTTTTATACATTGTATCAAACAAAACCGGCCTGGACCGGACCGACACTCTAAATCTTTATAAAACAAGGACCGAAGACCGGACTGACCAGGTCTATCCAGACCAGTTTTGGTTCGGTGCGATCCTGTTTATCGGTTTTTTTCGGTCTACCGGGTCCCATGCTTACCCTTACCACTTCTTAGTCATCCTTTTTTTAAAAAAACATCGTGTGTTCATTATAAGAATTACGAAGGATTATGAAAGCTTAAGATTTATGTGTTTAATTATAATCTCAGGTTTTTTAGCATCGTTTATGTATTAAATATTTTAAAGAGATTATAACAATATATACAATGTTTCATAATCTTCTAAAAAGTAATATCTTTTAAGTAGTGTATGAAAAAAGATTGCGATTGTGATAATTAAAAATTTAAAACTACCATATTATCCCTAAGCAATTAAACTTAATAAATTGCTTGTAATTGAATGACAATAGTCTAGATTTAGCTATCAATTGATTTGAAACAAGCTTTTAATTGTCGGGGTTTCAAGAGTACAGCGGAAGCAACAAGGTACAACAAAATATGCATAATGTACAAGTAAGTAAAGCATAAAACCTCATTAATGGACCAAAACTCTATGTCAAGCATTTGCAATATGAAAAGAGACAAGGATAAGAGATTATACCCTTGAAGAAGTCCTAGAACAAAGATAATGAGCTAGTGATGACAAGAACACCAAGAAAAGGCTCCCTCTAATGAAGTTCATCCCGAGTTTGTACCACCTCCTTGTACTAGCAAGCTTGTGAGAACTTCACACCTTGAATTCTCAACAAGAACAGCTTTCAAAGTTCCAGAATTTCGACCTCCTTGACTTCACACTCAAAGAACACTCTCAAAGTTCTTAACTAAGTGTTTCAAGTGTGTGTTTGGCAAAAGGATGGAACAAATGACAAACCAAGGTCTTTTATAAACGTTTAGATGTCATTTGAACTTCCTATGGCCGGCTAAAAATATTCCATAAGGAAGCCCATGCATTGGGTAAGAATGGAGGTGGAAAACACAATCATTGCATGCAGACTGACAGACGATCGCGGCGCGAACCCTTAAGGTTTTCGCGGCGCGAACTCCTTAAGAGATAGAGCCGCGATCTTAGCCTGCATACCAACCCTTTTCTATTTTGACACATTTAGTCCCTCCTCTTTTAAGGCTGTCGAGATAGTTCCCCGGTGCGTGACCCAACAGGCCCATACATTATCGGCAGTGATCCATATAGCGTATGTGTGTCAGTGGGCATACTCTAACATTAATTGCCCTCGCTAGGGGTGTTCACTAATCATATAAAACTGAATTACCGAAACAAAAATTTTGGATTGGACTATTTGGTTCGGATATTTCGGATTTTTGGATCGGATTGAATCAAAACCGAATATTTACTATAAATTCCGGTTTGGTTCTGCTTACTATAATTTAAACCGAATAAACTGAACAAACCGAATAAGAATATATATATATAATATCATATAATATAACATTAGTGGAACATAGTGATCAATACGTGTCATATCTATGTTTATTTACAACTTATCCTTTAATATAAAATAAAAAGACTAATTTGAAAAAAATTTATTAAACGATATAAATAATTCATTTAAAAAATATTAAATCTTGACCATTAATTTTCTTAAAACTAAAATATCAATTTTGACTTTTTAGAGTCAAAATTATTATAAATACTTTCATATATGCCCTTATAAAATCATACAAAATCATATTTGTCCACTTTGATTTACAAAAATCATATTTACCCTTTATAATATTTCAAAATATCATATTTAACCATTCTTAATTTTATCATTCTAAAAATTTTTATAATCATTTTAAATTCTTTTTTAATTATAACCGATAACGTTTAACTTTATTACTTTAATTGTAACAATAATGATTGATGACTTATATAAAAAATACAATCACGTCTTTTCGTATCATGATATGCGTTCTGCCGTCAAGTTTGTCCTCCCACTCGCGTCGATGTTTCCACCGTTGGTTAGAATATTGATGTCGTACGTTGTCATTTTTTTAATTCTCATTTAATTCGCGTTTTATTATTATTTAATACGTTTTTATTAATGTTTAATATCTATTATCTTTTAAACCAACCCGTGTATCACACGAGCATTTTGTCTACTTATTTAAATATTATATATTTATAAAGCCACTACTCCTACTAGTTCTTGTAACTTGGATAACTATATTTTAATCTTTATAGTATATGTATCGAATCTAGTTTTTAAAATATCTCGACTCTTTAACATGTATTTATGTAACAATGAAAAACCGAATTGTAAAAACCGATCCAACCAAATTGTAATTTGGATGGTTTGGTTCGGATTTTAAGATTGTTTGGATGGATCGGATCGCATTTTCAAAACCGAAATCCAATTGCATTTACTCAATACGATTGGATCAAACCGATCCATCCGAACGTACACCCCTAGCCCTCGCATATTGCAAGAGAGAAATTAATTAACAATTTTATTATTATAATTAAATAAAATATTGATGCTTTTATACAATATATGTATTACATTATAATAGCTCTACTTTGAGAGGAAGTAGCATATGGATGTATGGTATGATGATGGACTTTGGAATAGTTTGAGAGAAAGTAACAATATGGATACATGGTAAAAGCCTAAAAATATCATAAAAAATTAAAATTCTCATAAGATCCATATATCTCAAGTTTTTATAACAAAATGACTTAAAACATCCTCAAAATCTCATGAGATACTAGCTATTTATTTAGCCAATTGATAGATAGGATAATTAACCCTACCAAGTTCATGTTCTTCTATTATCATTTTATATATTTCAGTTTTGACTCCAGCTCCTTTACCAAATACTTTATTCCCCTTAAAATATGATTCACCCCAAGCCCAAACTCCCATCTCCATCCTAATTGTTATAACTCCTCTCATATTTGTGACTTGTATGGAGGTTCACTGTAGTGAGGTGAAGATACGGAAAAGGTGCAAGGTTGGGGTAGGGCCGTAGGGGAAGAGGCATTGGGTTTTATAAGCACACAAGTGTAGACTCTTGTATGTCTCATGAATCATGTGTGAACAAGAGAAACAATATATTCTTCTATTTTTTTTACATATTCAATTTTTTCATGAGTAAGACATTAATTCTTTTTTTCATACAATCTTTTAATTTTTACACTTGGCTTGATTAAGTGAGTAGAAGGATAAGTAGATGATAAGTAGAAAAAAAAAATAGAAGGATATATATCATTTTTCGTGCAAACATACCTATATATCTTTTTGGAGAAGGGTTCAAATGAGACCAATATTAAATTAAATCGATGGCGATTAATAGTAATGACTCGTTAATAATACATTATTGAGAGGTATTTTGGGAAAATCATGTGATGCTTATCAACGTCGGTCAACCCGGACGTATTTCACGATCGGCTAATATATAAATGAACAAAACACATTTACTAAATAGTCATTAATATTTAATATTGTTACAGGTAATTCTCGCATGAAAAACAGTTATTGTAACTTGTACAATTTTTGTTATTTCCTATTACAAGATCATGACTCTTAAATAGTAAACACGTATAGGTTATATATAGTTTGGTTTAATATTGACATATTGTATAATATATAGGTGTCTTATGTAACTTGTACAATTTTTGTATTATTTATATCAGTGATGAATGCATTTAACCTACAAAAAAAAAAAAAAAAAAATATATATATATATATATATATATATATATATATATATATATATATATATATATATATATATATATATATATATATATATATAACATGGTATCGAGCCTCAACCCTAGATACTTACATTCTTTTTTTCCGATCACTTTTTGATCGACGAGTCTGGGTCATGTACTCGTTCTTTTTTTCTTCCACCGCTTTATTTAACAAAACTAGTAAATAAAAGACGACAATGTTTGCTTAGCAGATTCCCATATATTTTTACAAAAGATTGTTTACATCGGGCCCAATGTTTTAATAACCGGGTTTTTAGTTGACCCGGTCTCATGACATGGTCGCGGGTCAACCGGTTCGACAAGCGGGTCAACCGATTCGACCAGCGGGTTAACCCGGTTTTTTTAGTTTTTTTTAAATATATGTATTTATATGTGTATACATATATATAAACTCCAAAAAGTAAAAAAAGATATAAACCTACAATATTATCAATCAAAATACAATTATTAAGTTCAACATACAACGCAAAATAAAAAAATATTTCAAACATCAAACAACAATTGTCATAAGCTCAGAATCAAACCAAATTAAAATTTTTAAACATTGGGGTATTGTACTAATTCAAGATTTGAGTTAAAGTCTCACTTAAAAAAATTGCAAACCGGGTCAATCACGGGTCAAAGCGGGTTGAAAGCACCGGTCGAACCTGTAACACCCGCGTTTAGGGCCTAGTTGTTTCGTGGCGGTGGTAAGTTATTTAATTGTTTATATTAGTATATTTGATTGATTATAATTATCTGCTATTTATTTATATATTTATTTGATGCTTACTTGGTATTTAAATTGGACCGCGGGATAAGAGGTAAAAATATTAGTTTAATATTTTTTATATGTTATTGGTAGCATATGATTCGTTTTTATACTAGGGTCCCGAATAATACCTCGTTGCTTGTTGATGACTTGAGTAGGACCGCTTTATTTAGGTTTCTGTATCTCAGATATCAGTATTTGCACTGTGTAGTGTAATATTTTCAGTCTTGACCTATATATATAGCATTTGTTTATGTTTGTTCTCATTTGTTGGTTCTGGCTGCATTAGAGAAGAGAAAAAAAAAGAACCATTAGCTCACATTCACAACTTGAGTCTGTAATTCTGTTTTCGAGTTCTAAAGCGAGGGTTAACGTTTGGATTTCGAGCAAGAGGTGATGTTGTGCTGTTTATGTCGAGTTTTGATTAGGAAATTCTTGAATGTTGAATGTTGGCCGTGCGAAGTGGAGTCCACTACGTGCGTAGTGACTTCATTACGTGCGTAGTGCTCAATTAAGAAGATGAAGTCGATGAGTTTTGGTCGCACGAAGTGAGGTTCATTTCGTGCGTACCAGTGCCCATTGCGTGCGAAGTGGGTTAGCCACTTCGTGAGTTTGAAAGATCAATACGTGCGAAGTGTGATCATTTCGTGCGAAGTGTGATCATTTCGTGCGTAGTGATTCAGACGTTAATTCTGTAATTTTATTGCTTGTAGCCAATGAGAGTTGTCGCTTTTGTAAATTGGAATGTAATCCCAATTACTGATTAAGTTATGATGTGTTTCAGGAAACGAGAAGGCTCAGTGAAATTAGAATACTGAGTGTGGTGTTGGAGAACACAGGTGAGTGGACTTTAATTCACTAGTGGTTTTAGTTGTAACTGTTATGGTTACTTGAATTTTATACGATTAATCATGCGATAGACTGTTTAGTCTGATATGATTGTTTGACTGGTTATGTGATGATTATTGAAATTGTGTCCAAGATATGAGTATCAAGGCATGAAATTGTGCTCATGATGTTTGTGGCAGAGGTCAGCTAAGCGTGGTTTTGGGCTGGGTCAGTTGCTTCTGGTTAGGCAGTTTTAGATCCTCTGTTGCATTTGTTGTAGCAGAGGGGGTTTAACTGTGCCAGTTAGCAGATGGCTATCGGTAGATCATTGCTATGGCCAGCATTGGTCGTAGGCTCGGCAGAGCCGCCAGTCCTTTGATATTTGAGATAAACTGTTCTTGTGATCGTTGTGGTTCAGCTTTAATTGCTTGTGGCTTGATTTTCATTCACTTAGCTTTGTGCTAATTCCCCACCCTAACTCTCTGTTTCAGGTTTTGAGGGCACGGTAGGTTGCAGCTTTTGTGTACAGGGAAAGTTTGACCGTAGCTCTGATATTTTGGGTTTTAGAATGATGAGCCATACTTTATGAAATGTTTTGTAACACTAAAGGAAGTACTGTATGTTTGTACAGTGTTGGTTTTAACTTTTGATGTTATTTCCTTTTTAGTTTTATAACGTATTACTTCCGCTGTGATTTAAAAAAAAAAAATATGGCTTGTATTTTTGCGGTGTTACAGAACCTTTAACCCGGCCGGGTCACTCAGGGCCGAAAATTGCCAAAAACCGGTATTAGTTGACCCGCTCTAGGGACTAGGACCGGGTCGACCCTGGTCTTAAAACATTAGTCGGGTCAACCATACGCCCCGGATCCTTTGGATCTGAACTGGCCTTCTCTAAGAACCGGCCCGCATGATTTCCATATATGTGACAATAACATTTCACAAATTAAGAGATAAGGAAGATGAATGATAATAAAATTTTCTCAATTTGGAAGTATCATGAGTTGTTTAAAAAAAATGAGTTGTAATGTAATTATGCACCTATATTTGTTCTAATTGAAATGATATTAAAATTAATCCAAACCAAAAACGCATTAAATTTAAAAGTGTGTTCAAAACTTATATATACATGATAGCTAAGAGCCTATCACTAAATGTTGGACTTTGAGTTTTCAAAAGATATTTAATTACAAAATAACTATCATAAATTATTTTGTCAAACATAGTTTTTTCAAAGACCATGAGCGGTTTTGAAATCCAGTGGACACATTGAAATCGCACGTTCCATGAAACACCCCCAGCACTTCCCAGTCGTATTTCTCTTTCTACTTTTCAATATCTAATTAATCTAATTATAATTAAATTAAATATATATGTCACACCATCTTTATTCAATTTTACATACCAACATTTTATCTAATATTATCTTAAATAGGAAATTTAATCTTCTAATCGAATTTAATTTAATCTAATCTAGACAACAGATGAAAATATATTTGAGACATTAAAGTTTTTAAATAAAAATAATGCAATAAATGAAATATCATCGAAAACTTTTAATCTTTTTTTACTTCTAACACGTGCAACGACAACATATAATTGACCATGAGGAATAAACCGACTTCTGAAAGTGACTGTACTTGGCGTTTGTTCATCGTCATAGCAAAACACAATATTAGAGAAAATTGTCTTCCTTGAAATTTAACCGAAAGTTTTGTATCAGATGAAATCATTTTCATTTATGAATACCAACTACTATTAATGTATAACAAAAAATTAAGAATATACTAATTTTTAAAAAGTGTCATTTTGCAATAAATTTACACCAAAACTTACTTTTTAAAATATAAATTAACCAATAGGAATCTTTTCTTAAAAAAATAAATTAAGATTACAAACAAATATGATGTCATCATCCTTGATCCCAATATTCACATTCCTTAAATATAACTCATATTTTAATTTACATACTTTTCAAACTTTTTATATATTTAGTTGATTTGGATTGTTATATATTAAATATAAAATAGTATTGATAACTTTATTTTTTTAGTTTTAGACTCCCGTGAGATATCATTTTTTTTAATTAATACAATATTTGTTATAAATAATTCATTTTTTTACCTAAATATACGTGACTTATTTACTTTGTTTTTCAAATTTCATATTTTTAGATGAATAGATATGTTATATTAAAGGGTTTAGTTCCTGAAAGTGTATCGAAGTTGTCACCTTTTGCTATTGTGTATACCCAACTTTCAAAACTACCATTTAATATACTCAACTTACTAATCTTACCAATTGATGTACTAAGAAACCTGAACTTTAGGTTGCAGGTAATTTCTACTTTTTGATTTATTTTTATACAAATTATTATTATTAGATTGTTGTTCTTGATACATGAACAATGAAGAACACTCGAATCTGAAACATTCAAGTGAACAAGAAATCATTCAAACAAAGATAGCAACAAACAAACAATCAAGCACGAATCTATGAACACTAATTTGGTTACACAACCGTGAATCATAAACACAAATATGGACACGAATCTGGGTTCCTAAAAACATGAATCTGGGTTCATAACCTTAAACAAGCAGCTGAGCACGAATCTGACTTTATACCACCAAATTTGGACGAGTTTTAGTACAAAAATCAAAAGCTAGATCTATTAAATATAAACCCTAAATAATCGAACTCCTAAAACCTTAAATCAGAAACCTTTGAATCACACACATGAATCAAGAACAACTTTGAAATCAAACCTAGAACGCAAATCGATGGTGGTGGCGGAAGTCGATAGTGGTGACGGCGGTGGAACGCAAATCGACTTTAGGTTTCTTCAACGGTGGTGGTGAAATCAAACCGAACCCTAAATCGATGGTGGTGGCTGCGGTGGAACGCAAATCGACTTTGGGTTTCTTCGACGGTGGTGGTGAAGTCAAAACAAACCCTAAATCGATGGTGGTGGTGGCGGAAGTCGATGGCGGCGGTGGTGGTAACAGTTCTGAAACCCAATCTATAATCGATTCACACGTGCAGATGAAGATGAAGGTTTGAGTCAACTTTTCCCTATTAAATCTATATAAACTTGAATGTATAGATTAAAAATAAGAAATGGATCTGGAAGATGCATCAACACAAACCCATTGATCTGGAAGATCCATCTTCAAATTATTATTATTATTTTATTTATTATATTTTTTTAAAAGAAGAAATGGATTAAAATAATAGTATTTATTTTAATTTTGAATTTTTTTTATTAAAATGACCTGTTGTAACCCACAATAGAAGGTTACAATACCTTAAATGGTAGTTTTTTAAATTTAGATACATTAAATGGTAGTTTTAAAAGTTGGATATATACAATAGCAAAAGGTGACAACTTCGATACACTTTCAGAAACTAAACCCTATATTAAATACCCTCCAATTGATTTAAAATTGAATCGATCAATTTTGCAATTGATTTAAAATTCCGAATCTTGCCAAAATTATTTTTGATAATGGATTAATTTCGCAATTGAGGGTTTTTATTGGTTAATTAAGATTGATTTAATGATTATTTTGAAAAATTTTGCATGTCTTTTATATATAGATATAGATAGATTAGATAACCCGTATAATTTTATTTAGATAAAAATTAATTTTTAGAAAACAAATGACCGAGAAAGGTAATATATATCAAAATGTTCTAATAAAGGTGACGTGTAATTTTTTGTGCCGAAAAAAGATTATAAATTTTTAATGTGTTATAAAAAAGGATTGCAAATTTCAATTTTGCATAAAAAGAGATAATAAATTTCAATTTTTTTATTAAAAAGAGTATCATAAAATGCTAAAAATTGGTCAAAATCCCTTTTTTGTTAGAAATCAACATTTATGATTCTTTCTTGACCACAAAAATTAAACGTTACCTTTATTGACAAATTTCGATATTTAGGTTATATTTCTCGATAATTTACCCAAATCTGTTTTCCAAAATTGAGATTTAATCTTGACCTTTTTTATTGGTTAAAATGAGATTCGATTATAAACTTAAATTCGATCAAAATTATTAGAGAGATTCGTAAATGCATATTTTAAACTAGTTTTTACTTATCCTTATTAGACAATATAAACCATTGATTTAAATAAAATATTTAATATTAACCATTCATTCACTTAAATAAAAATATTAATTTTGACTTTTTATAGTCAAATTTTTTAGAGATAATTTCATATATGCAGTTATTAAATCATATAAAGTCGTATTTGCCTATCTTAATTAATAAATATCATATTTACCCTTTATAATATTTTAAAATATCACATTTAACTAAATTTTTAGTTTTGTCATTCTAAAATATTTTATAATCATTTGAACTGCTTTTTAATTGTAACTAATAACGTTTAACTTTATTACCTTCATTGTAGAAATAATAATTGATGATTTATATAAGAAATAAAATCACATCTCTTCGTATCATGATACCATGCTTCTGCCGTCAAGTCTACCCTCCCGCTTGTGTCGATGTTTCTACGTACCACTTGTTAGAGTGTTGATGTGTACGTCATCATTTTTTTCTCATTTAATTCACGTTTTATTATTATTTCATATGTTTTTATTAATGTTTAATATTTATTATTTTCTAAATCAACTCGTTTATCATACGGACATTTAGTCTAGTTTACATATATAATATTTACTCTTTATATCATTTCAAAATATCATAGTTTTAGAAAGAATATTTGGTATATATTTTTCTTAAAACTTAAAATGTCTTATTTGATTATCTTAATTTACTAATATCGTATTTATCTTTAATAACATATTAAAATATCATGTATAACAAAATTCTTAGTTTATCAGTTTTAAAATATTTTATAATCTTTTTAAATTCTTTTTAGTTATAATCAACAAAAAATAACTTTATTGCCTTTAATTGTAATAATAATAATTGATGACTTGTACAAGAAATACAAACATGTCTCTTCGTACCATGATACCATGTTTTACCATTTCGTTTGTCCTTCCGCTCGTGCTTTCATCGGTTGTCTGGGTGATGACATTGTCTGTCACCAAATCTTCAAATTCGATTTTTTTCATGTTTTATAATTATTAAATATCGTTTCCAACCCGTCACGGGCATCTAAGAGCATGGGAGTACTCATTCTTAAGCATGCTTTCCTTAAAGCCACATTAGCGTCACATTAGCAAAACTCACTCATTGCTTAAGACCATGAGCATCAATTCCACTTCTTCCCTTTGCTACTTCAGTGTCACATGTTTTTTCCTTTCATCCCACTAACCTCCACATTCATCTCCTTCAACAACTTTTTTTTTTAAAAAGAATAAATAAAGAGAGAGGAGATAGATAGAGAGAATAAGTGAGAGAAAAGGAGGAATACAACGTGATTTTGAACCAACTAATACTTATCACTTAGAGTAAAGAGGGAAGGGCGACGGTGTGAGAATAAAATGATTTTTTTGTGGTATTTTGTTTGACTTTATTCAAAGAATTAAATAAACACGGATAGATCATACGCAAATATATATTTGTGTTCATGTTTATTTTTTTAACTTAAGAACTTACACATCTTACTCCTATATAAAGCATTTACAACCTAAAAACTCTTAATTTTTAAGTAAATTGAATATACTAAATTACCCTTCATATAAATAAATGAAAACTATTATATAAAGTAACTACAAGATGCATTTAATAAAATTCTTATATTCTATTTTAATAACTAAACCTTCCATACTAAAAAAAATCAAATAATAAATATTCAATTATGTTATAAACATTTTAATTTATTTATCAAAAAAAATGTGTATAATTAAGTAGAGCTTATAAATGTGAATAACATATAATTAGAATTTATAAACATATATTTTAATTTTTTAAAATAGCTCATACAACTAATAGTTTCAAATTAGTTTATTCTATAATCTTAATCTCTGAATTTTTAATAGTTTCAAATTACTAACTTACGCTCTGTATTGTCATGTAATTTAACCTACTTTATAAGTAGATATCGTTTTTCTTATTTAATTGTTCTCAAATTTTATTTTAAAATAATAAAAGAGTTGATTGAGAATAAAATAAGAATAAAGAAAATGGAAAAAGGATAAAGAAAATAGACATGTTGCCACTTGCCAAAGGAAAATTATTTGTTATCACTGTATTGATGAATACCGAAAACAAGTAGGTTACCGAGTAGAAATTAGTTTACGCCGCCGCATTGCGCGGGTAATATGCTAGTACATATACATACATACATATAATTATAATATAGGGATCTCTATAATATAGTAACATACTTTTAAATTTGTTCTTTTAAAGTCACTCAAACTTTTTTTGTATACAAAAAACCACTAAACTTTTGTTTTTGTTCCAATCCTATGTAATCCTATATAACTTGCTATAGCAAGTTATCAAGTTACCTTCCATTTTTTTTATTCAACTACAATTAAATAAAACCTAAATATTAAATTATACACCTAAATTACTTATCAAAATTTGGCTCTCTCGATTCCATTTTTTTATTTAACTATCAATTAAATAAAACCAAAATATTAAATTAAACACCTAAATTACTTATCAAAATCTCGATGACCTGCTCTCTTGATGCCCTGCCCCTTCGTAATCCTGATTATACGAGACCTGATGTTTCTGCCATTCTCAATTGACGACTGCTTCATCCTCGTCGACTGCTTCATCCATCGGTGCTAGGCTCCCACCATCGTCGACTGCTTCATACACCATTTTCCTGTCGCCTAACCTTCCCCTGTTACAGTGACACAACCCGCCATTGCTCCTGCAAGTATTCATCATGAGAGAGCAGGGCATCGAGAGAGCAGGGAAGCAAATGATTGAAAGTTTAGATATGAAGATGAACAAGTAATATTATATCCGCGCGCTGCGCCGGGTTCATATTTAAATAATCACATTTTTATTAATTTAAATTATGTATAATTTTACAGATAAGATGTTTATTCGAAGCTAGAATACATAAATTTTATTTAGTTAAAAAAATATATTTGTTTTATACCAACTAATTTTCCTTAACAAAAGATTAGGGCATGTAATCCTATAAATTGGAGATAAAAAATAATAAGTAAAAATAAAAAGTAGAGATGAAATACAATTTATATAAGTTAATAAAATCAGTTACTAAACCCAAATCTTCATCTTCATCGGCCATTCATCTTCGTCTTCATCGTTTGTCGGCCATTCATCTTTTTCATCATCGTTCGAACTCCATCACCACAATTGCACTTGAACTCCATCGCCACCATTGATCTGTTGTCGAGTATTGCTTCAGAGATTCAGAGATTCATCTTCATTCGAGTTTGCTTCAGAGATTCATCTTCATCAACAGCGATTCATCTTCAACATCGGAGATTCATCTTCATTTCAAAATCAGTGTCAAACATATTCTAACAATCATCTTCATTCGATTAGGGCTTTTCAAGAACAACAGATCTGGGTTTCGTTTATTCGATTTGAATTTGAACAGATCTAACTCATCGATTTCAGGCGACGAACTAACAGAAGCTTCTTTGTCAATTTCAGAACAACTAATCGTTATCGGGATTCTCAGGCGACGATTTAACTCATCGACTTCAAAACAACAAACCTGGGTTTCGTTCACAGATCGTTGTTGGGGTTCACAGATCTGGGTTTCGTTTACAGATCGTTGTTGGGTTTCAGTTTTGTTCTTCTAGGTTTCATTTAGTGTTTCGTTCGTGGGGTTTTCACATATCGTTGTTAGGGTTTCAGTTGTTTGTGTTTGAAACCCAGATCTGATTATGAATATGTGTTCTTCGATTTTGCTTAGGTGTTTGAAACCGAGATTTTAGGGTTTATTAATAAAATTTGTTTGTGTGTTTTGTATGTGTTCTTCGATTTTGAAGATCAGATTTAGGTTATGTGTTCTTTGATTTTGAACACGGATTTAGGGTTCCATTTCAGATTTCAAATTTTTATGTGTTTTGTATGGTTCATCTAGTTAAAGATGTTCTTAGAGGTTCTTGAACCAGATGAATATGTTCTTGAAGGAAGGAAGAACAAATAACACATCTTCATGGAATAGTATGAGATGTCACTAATTAATGATGTGGCATATTAGGTGGCAAATAAAAAATTAAAAATACAAATATTACTGGTTACCTGCTTAACTCAATACACCAAATGGCAGTTTTTAGGAAGTTTGATATACTAAATGATAATTTTGAAAGATTGATATACACAATAGTAAAAGGTGACAAGTTCAGTACACTTTTTGAAATTAAACGTCTTTTTTTAACAAAAATATATTATTTATAAAGGCATCTCAAAAGCAATAAGGATCAAAAGTTTAAAATTATTTTACTTATTTATTTTTTATTATATTCGAATACATTTAATAAGGACCCTTTTTTATTTTCTCGCAAGGCCTCGTATGAATTTATACCGGTTCTGTTTAAATATATAAACCCCACTACTTAAGATATTAAACTTTGTTAGAATTTAGCTTCAATGGATCTTGCCACGAACTGGATGAAATACAATTTATATAAGTTGAAGGTTATAAGTTGAAGGATGAAATGTAGAACTTATAAATGGTTATAATTTAAAATTAAAATGAATAGTTGTATCAAACAATATGAATTATGTTATTAAGTAAAATGTAATCTATATAAATTGGAGATGAGAATAATAAATAGAAAAAGTTAGTTATCAAGTGTAATTTATATAAGTTAAAGGATGAAAAGTAAATATTTAAAAAGGGTTAAAATTAAAAATTGAAATGAATAGTACTTTTTTTATAAATTGATATAAGGTGATAATTAATAATAGATGGATGACACAACCTTCTTTTGAAGATTATAATTTACAAAAAGAAAAATTCAATGGGTGTCATACTGTCATCATTAGTATGCATGCCAGTTATATATCTAATCCACCATTATTTCTATCCAATTAGTACTAATTAAGCGTCTTAATTGATAAAATAGTGAGTGGAAAGTCGGAGTCCCATTTATCAAATACATGTGACTGGAATACACTCATACACTATAATTTATTAATTTTTGGGTTCATGAAATGAAGGTCATATACTAATACATAAATAATCTTCAAATCCAGTTTTTAAAACCTTTAAACCTGATTTTAAGGTTTTTCTGGAAGGAGGGGTTAAAGGTATGAGGTAATCAATTCAGGTTAAATATAAAATCAGAGTTAAACCTTTAAACCTGATTTTAAGGTTTTTCTGCAAGTATTCATCATGAGAGAGCAGGGCATCGAGAGAGCAGGGAAGCAAATTTTGATAAGTAATTTAGGTGTTTAATTTAATATTTAGGTTTTATTTAATTGATAATTAAATAAGAAAAATGGAAGGCAACTTGGTAACTTGTTATAGCAAGTTAACTATATAGGATTAGAACAAAAACAAAAGTTTAGTGATTTTTGGTATACAAAAAAAGTTTGAGTAACTTTAGAAGAACAAATTTGAAAGTAGGTGTCATTATTAAATGTCTTGATATGAACAAACGTTACATGTCAGTGTGTTTTTACGAACATTCACAAACATTAACGAACAAATGGTACTATTATTCGTGTTTTTTTTGTTTAACTAAATCACCAAAACATTTTGTTTGTGTTTGTTTCTTTATTAAAGAAACCTTCTGTCAAAAAAATTCATGAACAGTTACATCAAGCATTTGGTTGATTTAAGCGTGGTGTTAAAAAGACATCACTTGGATCAAATCTTCTGCATAAGCGGGATCAATATAATATGCAAGCGCACTAGGACTAGATACTTGGTAGTCTCGATCTTCGCTACTTTGAGATCTTTATCGTTCATATATATATATATATATATATATATATATATATATATATATATATATATATATATATATATATATGTATATATATATGTCGTCCTACGTATTCAAAATTTCAGTTATTGATTTTTTACCATAGTTATATTACTTTTGATTATAAATATTTTAAATACAAGGTACTTACCTTAGTTGGTGAAAATCTTGTTACATGGAGAAGCAAGAAACAAAAGGTAGTAGCTCTTTGACTCTTTTAAGTACAAAAGCCGAATTCCGAGGAATTCCAAGGGGATTAACGAAAGTTTTATGGGTACGGAGGCTCCTAATAGATATAGGATATCCATCACAAGAAACTAGCAGAATTCTGAGTGACAATAAGGCAACCATCTAAATTTCAGAGAATCCAGTTTAGCATAATCGAACGAAGCACATAGAAGTAGATCGACACTTCTGTTGGAATATGCTCACTGACACACATGAGTTCATGTCATTGCCGATGAGGCATAGGCCTATTGGGTCACACGCCAAGTATTGCAACGGCAACACCTTGAATGAGAGAGAAGAAAAACCTAAAAGTGAGGTTTTGGTGGGCTAGGCACGACCATGCCTCTTGTAGGCATGGGCGTTCCACACGGCCTGGCACGAGCCCAAGGCCGTCGTGCCTAGGATGTACCCCTTTGGGGCGGCACGGGCGTGCCTCATAGAGGTACGGCCGTGCCCTATGCTTTGGCACGGGGCCAAGTCGGGCGTGACATGGGTGTGCCTGGTTGGGCTGGCACGGGCGTGCCTCGCACAGTAACAACCACTTTAATAGTTTTTAAGGCTAATTTAAGTGTGCTATTATGACCATTGATTCCAGAGATGTTATGTACGTTTCTAGGCTGCTTTAGGTAGTCTATATAATGTGTCACATGCTTTGGAAGTTAGGGTTAGCCACTTGGTTGATATAGCAACACATATTCTCTCTAAAACACACTTGGAAGACAGTTGCATTGGGCTTGAAATTGTTGTATGATTAAGGTGGTGTTCTTGGCGGCATCCAAGCTTGCTAGCACTCGGGGATCATTCTAGCTTGGTGTGGATACCGGTAGAGAGATTCTCGTTTGAGTCCTCGCATCCGAAATCATCATCAATGGAACAAGAAATAAAGATTGCATGTGGGTACATTCCTATCTTTCTTGTTCACTCTCTTAGTTGCATTGCCTATGTTTAGAGTTTGATCCATTGGGAAGTATTGGTTGGCATGTTTTAGAAAATTTTTTTATACTTGTTCTTACTTCCCCTGCGTTTCTAGAGGCCACCGATACCCAACAACTTTATCGAAGAGAAGTTAGAAGCAAAGATAATCACACTACAAAAGTGACTAAGGACAGACGACAGGGTGGTCAAAAGAAATGAGTGTGATGTGGTAATAAAGTTTAATTTTTTTTTAAAAGTCATGGGACCCGTTATTTTAGTCATTGAGACTGATTTTGGAGGAAGTCTTTAACGGGGGTGGTATTTATTAAGAAACACACTAAGATTGGTTTTAAAATTGGTTTTTATAACAACACGTAGAGACTGGTTATTGAGCAAAGCAGTCTCCATAAGAAATCTATGCAAACAGTTTCGTTATAAAAACTTGTCCTTATATCAATTTTTTATTAAAATAAGTAAAGTTATTATAACACTATAGAGACCAGTTGTTATACAAAAAAAAAAGACAATGGACTAGTTTATTGTGGAGCTAAATTTTCCACACTACAAGAAATCGGGGTGTTTACCCACACACGTTATATGTGGGTAAAACTTCCATATATGTAAGTAATTAACTTTACCAACACATAAAGTAAGTGTTACCATGTATGAGCTCATGCCTGTAGGTAAAGATCATTACTCACACATATATTATATGTGGGTAGAGATAGATGAGATTTCAGTGTTCAACTCTATCTATTTGCATCCTTAACATGTTTCCAAGCATAAGTATATATAAGCCATATGGTGTCCGGGTTGATGGAGTGGAGAAGGAGACAAAGATACTTGGTTTAATAATATTATAATAGATAAAGTAAGTGGGTGAAAGGTAAGTTAACTTTATACACAAAGTGTGTAAAGTGAACATACTTTTCAGTAAGGTGTTTACCCACTATCTATTATTATATTATTAAAGTACTACCTTTATGTCTTGGGAGAGTGAGCTTCTCTGTCCATGCTTGTACTTTTATCAACACCATGTTTTTTTGAAGACTTGACTTAACCAAGTATAGAGTTGCCAACCATACTTAGTTGTTGAAGCATATCTTCGAGATCTTCTCTTCTAAAGTATCTTTCTCTTTTTCCAGAGGATAAAGATCTATCCTTTTTGTCTCTTTGCAGATACACAAAGTGCTAAGTACTTTTACAAAGAATGATCTAAGGCATAATAAGAACAACACATGTTATGCCTTTGACTAAAGAGAATTTTATAATGAAAAACTATTAACTGAGATATCGTATAAAGACTCAGCTAACAGACACTGAATTGCAAACATAATTTTGCTCAGCTAAGGATAAAGGTGAAAGACTCGGCTACTTAAATTTGCTCAGCTGATCTAATAGCTCAGCTAACAATACAAATCAGAGTACATCTAATATACTAATTAAACTAAACTATCAGCTGATCCCAATGGCTCAGCTAATCATCTTAGTATCATCAGCTTATGAAGCAAAGATTGGATAGGTAACAAAGACCTTATCTGACAGATGGGAGGCATCAGCTAATCAATGTGATACTGTCAGCTGATCCTTGACTGCTCAGCTGATCTTTGAGGAACCCTCAGCTGATGGTTTGCACCATCAGCTGATGCTTTGTAGATGCATAGCTGATGCTTCTTGACTTGTCTTTTCTTCTTAGTTGATCTTCCTGAAGCTGGTCCTTTGGCTGATACTCAGTGTTCAGCTGACACTTTGGCTCGTCAGCTGACATTTCTTACTTAGAAAATCTTTAAGTCTAATATGAAAAACAACACATGTTGCTCATTAATCTAAGTCCAAAACTGAATATGTGGTTTTGTTAACATCAAATCCTATTTTAATTAATAGACAGGTTTGATTTAGGTATGATATTGCTATCTCCCCAACAATCTCCCCCTATTTGATGATGACAAAACCTTATCTTGTTTAAGAAGAATCAGTTTGACTCGGATTTGTAAAGATAAAACTTTTAAGTGCAATTTGGTTTCCTTGCTATCTGTTTTTGGTAACTCTTTAAGATATGTTCCCTAATATTCTGTTTTTGGGAATCTTTTTATTTATGAAGTACCATAGTTCTGTTTTTGTGGTATCTTCAAAGCCTTTTTCTATTTTTAGGATTTTTGATTTTCTATATTTACACTAGGTGAGCTATCTACTAAGAATCATCTATACTAGCAGTTTTAACTAAGTAGTCCATGATCAAAGTTTCAAGCTTGATTACAAAACAAATAATTACAGAAGAGTTTGTACAGAGTAATCTAACTAAGAATTAACTAAGTACAGAGGTTGAACTATTCTAGAAATTTAAAATACAACTAGTATAGTTATGAAGTATCAGTTCTCTTCCCACCAAGGTTCTTCCTTGACTTCAAAAGTTCTGATCTGTGGATTTTCAGCTAGAAGTTAATCAGCTCTTGATTTAATCAACTGTTCAAAGTGCTCACTTCCTATCAAATCTCTTATAGCTATTACAACATGAAATATCAGTTCTTTTTGAGCTTTACCTATCTCAGATTCTCTCAGAAATCTCCAATTACCTGCTCTGTTCATGAAGAACATTCCTCTTTCAGGTTCAGTTATATACCTGAACATTTCAGGATGAGTATTGGGAGGAAGAGCAGTGTTCAGATTCTCATAAGCAGGGAGATATGGATGATCAGGATTCAGAATGATTTGTTTAGCAGCAACAAAGGCTTTTGAAGTCTTCTTAAAGGCATCCTCAATTGCTTGAACATGAGCAACAAATTAATCATGAGTGAAGAGTCTATGATATACTGACATTCGAATCCAGTACTCAAACTTTCCTATGAATCTTTGAACAATTTCACTTTTGGACTTTAGGAGATGGTACAGGATCTCTATCATCTCAAAGAAGGATATCAGTTTGCAGTGATATAGATAGGTATCTGTATAAGTGTTTCTTTCATCTTTTCTCACTACTCTGAGATAAGGACCTTCATCTGTACTTCTGTAAGGAGTAACCCTAGAAATGATGTCTGCACATCTTCTATTCACCAAGTTTTCTTTATTATCCCAGAACTCCTTGGATTGCCTTTCAGTTTGCTGAGCAGTGCTTCCAAAGTTGAAGTTGAGCAAAGCTTGAATGGCTTCCTTGTGAGTCTTTCCTCTTTTAAGTGCTTTCTTGGTGGAAGGGTCATCTTGCTGTGGTGCAGCTTGTACTTGATGTGTTTGAGAGGACAGCATGATCAATTCTTCTTCTTAAATTTCTCTCAGTTCATCATCAGTAGCACCAATGATTGCAGCAAGATCTTCAGGAGTAGTGAAATCCTGATGCCTTTCCTTGGATTTTAAAACTTCTTCAATGGAGGTACCAAGTGCAGTAGCTAAGTCACTAAGCTCTCTGAGACTCTCATCTTCTTTATGAAGTTCTTCCTCTCTTCTTTCTTCAGCTTCAATCTCCTCAGCAGACATAATTTTCTTTCCTTTTCTCCTTGATGTACTGCTGGGAGTTGGTTGACTTGATTGTACTGGAGAGGAAGCTTGGACTGGTGGAGCTTTTGTAGAGAGACTCTTCTTTTTCAAGTTGAGCAGAGAGGACAGAGGCACCCTATCTTCATCATCATCATCATCAGAATCTTCTGACGGCACTTTGATTGGTGCACAAGATTCAACTTGTCTAGGCTTTTTGGCACTCTTCCTTCTGGCCATTTATTTTAGCCTTCTTTTAGGCCTCTGCTCATCTTGAGCAGGTTGCTCCCCCTCGGATGGATTTTCCCTCTCAGTAGTTGATTGGTTTAGAATTTCTGCTTCATTGAGGTCTGCTTGATCCGCTGCTGCCTTATCAGCTTCTACTGCTTGAATAAGATCTGGTGATAAGCTTGAACTAGTAGAATCCGAGTCTGACTTCTCCCCCTTTTTGTCATCAACAAATGAGAAAGGAAAGTTATCAGAAGGCTGGGCAGGCTTAGCAGGAGCAGTGGGAGTATGAGCTGAGAAAGGAGATGGGGTAGGAATAGAGGCAAAGGGAGGAATAGGAGAAGTGGAGGGTGAGGATGTAGGAATAGGAGGTTGGGTGAATGGTGTAGGTTGTCTCAGCCTTAGGATAGTATCAGTGATGTTGGTAAATGAAGGGTTTTGTGGGGTATAAAAACATATTATCATACATGCACAGCGGAAATCAAAACCCCCTCCAGTGATCTCATCTAACTCATACAGGAACTAAAAGAGAAGAGGGTTAGAAAGTTATACCTTTAGGGATTTAAAACTTTTCTTTTGACCTCTAGACAGCTGCAGGTTATCCACCGCTACTGCACCGCCTCGAACTGGCTGCTAGACCGCCTTAGGATTAAACCTCGGATCAAGCCGTGACCCGTGTGTGTGGGAACCCTTGCGCCGCCGTCGACCACCACCTGCGGCTGCCTGCGCCGCTGTCGACAGCCCCTTGCTGCCTTGCGCCGCCGCCGATCTTGAAGAGAGAGAGTTAGGGTTTTTCTTTTTAGGCTTATAATTGACTTATTTTTTTTTTTTTTGATTATTTAGGCTTAATTAGGTTTATATATAATAAACCCTTATTAGGCCAAGCCCGTTTAATTAAAGCCCAGCTTTAATTAAACTATTAACCAATTACAAAAACCCCTTGACCTTTCTAGTTAATTAATAATTATTAATTAACTGGTCCCGTTAATATTTAAACTAAATATTAACATCTCTCTTTTAAATAATAATTAACTATTATTATTTTTCTCTTTCTCGATAATTAATTAAACTAATTAATTATTTCTTTTCCACACAAAGGTTATAATCCAACAGGTTCTAATTGGGTGTGCAGCGGTGTGATCCTTGTACATCGTTGGCCTAAGGAGGTCCCTAGCCAGACACTTAGGTTAACCAGACTATGAGATCTCTTATATCTAGAGATATAATCCATACCTTGGATTATCTAGGCTTTTCCTTTTGCATCGCGATATTTCGTAATGTGAGTATTTGACATGGAGCAGGGATGTCATCTAATACTCAGATTTTCTCGACTCTGATTTCGACACTCTGCAGTTACGGTTTTCCCGAATGAATAACTATCATTCTAACCGAGCGCGGCCACGCATTTTCAGTAGTCTTAATCGTCGAGGAGCTCATAAAATATATCTCCTAAAAAAGAGGTGCAAATCCCATCTTGACTATTTGCAATTTGAGCACACGGCTTCCGCTGCACCTAGACAAGCCCCTTATGATCACCCTGTTACGGCGTTACGTTAGAACATGCTAAAGTACATAAGTTACCATGCCCCAAACCAAATATCTCAGGTCTAAGGACAACCTATCAAGTTTACTTATGTTAACGCTACATGAAGTAAACTCGATGCGGATCACCCCAATATTTATCCCCTGATAAATATCTATGAATATTTGGTCACAACCTTGTGCTTTTATTCATACCCGAATAAATCATCAAATATTCATAATAGTGTTACCTCCCTAATGTAGCTCCCACTACATTAAGTAGCTACGAGCATTTAGACAATTCATAACTTGACTTGTCAAGGATAGGTTAAACATGCTAAAAATGGACAACTACGAAACATTATGTAAATACCTCATATTTTAATCCCATGAAATGTAAATACATAATAAAAGGCTTCAAGTTACATCCATAGTAATAATAAAAAACACGAACTAGCTGCTATGTTTCAAGTATTGCATTCCTAAAGAACTCTCATGCCTCTCATGCTTAGCCCTAGCTAGCGGCTTTGTCAACGGGTCAGCAACGTTGTCATCCGTCGGTATCTTTTGCAGTCTAATATCATCTCTTCCAATGATCTCTCGGATGAGGTGATATTTCCTGAGTACGTGCCTTGTCCGCTGATGATCTCTAGGCTCTTTAGCTTGCGCTACAGCCCCTGAGTTGTCACAGAATATATCGATCGGTCTAGAGATACTGGCAACAACTCTAAGATCCGAGATAAAATTCTTCAGCCAGACAGCTTCCTTTGCCGCATCACTTGCCGCAATGTACTCTGCCTCTGTAGTAGAATCTGCTATTGTATCTTGCTTCTGACTCTTCCAAGATATGACTCCTCCGGTTAGGGTAAAGACAAATCCTGACTGCGACCTGAAGTCGTCTCTGTCGGTCTGGAAACTAGCATCAGTGTAACCAGTTACACTGAGCTCATCCATCGAACCTCCATATACTAGGAATATGTCTTTCGTCCTTCTCAGATACTTGAGAATATTCTTGACGGCCACCCAATGAGCTTCACCAGGATTTTGCTGATATCTACTCGTGACACTGATAGAATAAGCAACATCGGGTCTAGTACATAGCATGGCATACATAATTGAACCAACTGCCGAGGCATATGGTACCAATTTCATCTTGTCCTGATCTTGACTAGACACAGGACACTGAGCCTTGCTCAAAATCGCGCCAGATTGCATAGGAATTAATCCTTTCTTGGATCCATCCATCTTGAATCTTTTCACGACTTTGTCAATATAAGTACTTTGACTAAGTCCGATAAGCCGCTTAGATCTATTCCTATAGATCTTTATACCTAGTATATAAGCAGCTTCTCCCAAGTATTTCATCTGGAAACATTTACCTAACCAGGATTTTACTCCTTGTAATACTGGTATATTGTTTCCTATTAACAGTATGTTGTCTACATACAAGACTAGGAAGGTTACCGCGCTCCCACTGAATTTAGTGTAAACACACGACTCGAACTCACTTTTGGTAAAACCAAACTCTTTGATGCGCTCATCAAAGTGTAAGTTCCAGCTCCTAGATGCTTGCTTTAGTCCATAAATGGATTTAAGCAACTTGCATACTTTATTAGGGTTCTTTGGATCCGCAAAACCATCCGGTTGTATCATATATACATCCTCTGTTAGTTTCCCGTTAAGGAAAGCGGTTTTGACATCCATCTGCCATATCTCATAGACAAAATATGCTGATATGACCATTAGAATCCTAATAGTTTTAAGCATTGCCACTGGGGAAAAAGTTTCATCACAGTCAACGCCATGAGTCTGCGTGAAACCTTTTGCCACTAACCTTGCTTTTAAAGTATGCACCTTTCCATCCATGTCTGTCTTCTTCTTGAAGACCCATTTGCACCCAACAGCTTTACTGTGTTGAGGCAAATCCACTAACTCCCAAACTTGGTTGTCATACATAGATTGCATCTCTGCCTTCATGGCTTCTAGCCATTTCTCAGATTCTAAACCTGAGGCAGCGTCTTGGTAGGTAGTGGGTTCTAAGAGATCCCCTTCGTTTTGAGCAACTAGGAATCCCAGATACCTATCTAGCTCAATACGAGGCCTACTAGACCTGCGAAGGTCTTGTGTTTGCACCTCTTCCTCAACCACAGACTCGGGTTGAGGTTCAACAATTCTCTGTTGAACTACAGGTTCAACTATCGGTGGTGGTGTAATCTCCTCCTCTTCAATTTCTTGAAGCTCTGTTTCTTTTCTTGGAGTCTCTGAGTTTAGAAACTTCTCCTCCAAGAATACCCCTTTACGAGCAACAAAAACTTTGTTCTCATCTGGGTTGTAGAAATAGTATCCCATGGTTACCTTGGGATAGCCCACGAAGATACACTTATCTGATTTGGGACTGAGTTTATCCGTGAATGTTCTCTTAACATACACCTCACATCCCCAAACCTTTAGAAAAGACATTTTGGGCTTTTTCCCCGTCCATATCTCGAACGGTGTCTTTTCAACCGATTTGGTTCCAACCCGGTTCAGCATGAACGCTGCTGTCTCGAGTGCGTGTCCCCAAAACGACAATGGTAGTGAACTTCGACTCATCATTGATCGTACCATGTCAAGCAGTGTACGATTCCTCCTTTCTGATACACCATTCATCTGAGGTGTATACGGAGGTGTGAGTTGTGAAACAATTCCACATTCCTTCAAATGATCGTCGAATTCCTGACTCAGATATTCGCCACCTCGATCCGACCGAAGCGACTTTATCTTCTTGTCCAGCTGGTTTTGTACCTCATTCTGAAACTGTTTGAACTTATCAAAACTTTCAGATTTAAGTCTCATGATGTACACATAACCGAACCTACTGAAGTCATCAGTAAAGGTTATGAAATACCGGTATCCTCCTCTGGCTTCTGGAGTAAAGGGTCCGCACACATCTATGTGTATAATCCCTAATAGTTCGCTTGCCCTTTCATTCTCACTGTTAAAAGGCTGCTTTGTCATTTTACCAGACAAACAAGATTCGCAAACATCATATGACTCCAAGTCAAATGGTTCTAGAATTCCGTCATCTCGGAGCTTCTCTATGCGTTTCTCGTTTATGTGTCCTAGACGACAATGCCAGAGGTAAGTTTGATTCAAGTTACTCTTGGATCTCTTACTTATATGATAGATGTCATTGTTATCTAGATTTAGCGTATATAGACCATTTTCTGGAGTAGCTTTAAAATAGAAAACATCGTTTTTGAAACAAGAAATAGATTTTTCATTTAAAACATAAGCAAATCCACAGTCTATAAGGAAATCAAACGATATAACATTCTTAATTAGTCTTGGAACATAATAACAAGGTTTTAGTTCTAAGACCATGCCCGAGGGCAAACTAAGACAATATGTCCCTACAGCTTCAGCCCTAACCATGGAGCCTTCGCCTACCCGCAGGTCCATATCTCCTTGTCTCAGCTTCTTACTTCTCTTGAATCCTGACAAATGATTGCATATGTGATGACCACATCCGGTATCCAATACCCATGATTCATAAGAAGTAATAAGACGATCTATCATAAAGATATCTGACTCATTGGGCGAACCAATGTCCAGCTGATCTATGTCGAGTGAGTGCTCGCATGAATCCTTGCTACCACAGTCTGGGCAACAAATTTCTCCAAGTTCTTCCAGCCAGTCATCCTCCTGCATAGGGTCCACAACTGGTGACTCTAGCTGCTTTGGGTTCAACTCGTCGCTAATGCACATGAGGATTTCGTGCAACCCTGCGACAGTCATCTCAAAATCACCGAGGACATACATTACTCTTTTCTGGTAGTAGTCCGACAAGGAACCGAACAAGAGCATAACTAGCTCATGTGGTTTTGATTTTGACCCCAAGCTGTCATAGCAATCCAAGAGCCTTCTCATATTAATGAGATGATTGCTAATAGGCTAACTTTCTTTCATTTTGGCTGAAAGGATTTCCCTCATCAGTAGCATACGACATATCCGTTCACTAAACTTGAACTTTTGCTCCAATCCTTGAACAACCTCATAAGACGACTTCTCACGGAGATCATCCGTAAACTCGGATGATGCTGTGAGAATGAGAATCGACATAACATCAGACTCATCATCCAGATACTGATAGTAAGTGGCATACTCACTATTCTGGGCATCTACTCTTGGTCGCTCTGGAGGTAATGTCTCAATGATGTGAAGCTTCCCCTGTGCATCCAAAATATTTTTCAGATGCAACTTCCAAACAGCAAAGTTCGGACCTGAAATCTTCCACTTGCCGGTGATGAGACTTAGAGACTCTCTTGGTGAATAAAACGGAATAACAGATATAATAGACATTTACAGAAAAAGATAAAGATAAAACCGATTCAGTATTGATTATATCTTCTAATAATTATTACCTTTTTAAAATAAATAAATTATTAGACTAGGATCCATATTTCACATTTTCCGATGCAAGGTTTGGGCACTTTCCACCAGGACAATGCTATTTCTGGTAGGTAAAAACTATACCAATCGTATCCTAACTGGACACGACTCCTAGATCCGCGGGACATCGGTTACAAGAACCGTGCATGTTTTGTCCCTCTAGTGCATTTTGGGCCGGGACTGCCGATTATCACCAAAATAGATCGCACCACCTAAGACAGCATGAATTCTGGCCGGGACTCCCGATTATCGCAGAATCTTTTATGCCCTCTCCCGCAATGGTTTGAACCCGGATGCCCAAGGTTTGGGCACTTCCGACACCCGAGTACCGTTTAACAGTAGAGGTGTACCATTAGGTGGGTAGCACACTGATCTAAGATTTTTCTAAAAAGGATTTTCCAAGTTTTTAACGAGAAAAACTTTAATGCCAGTTTTCTTTTAAACATCTGTTTCAATAATTAACTATTATTAAAACCCTTGTTTTATTTCATCGTGTTAATCACAACCACGCATATATAATATGTAAAGAAATAAAACAACCACAAACAACCATGCCTTAGCCTTGCCCTTTTCTAATGTCGGTTTCGTGAGCCACACGAAAAACACGACGGTCAAAACCTAAGTGGAAAACAACACACATGGCATGGCACTAAGCTCCCACTGGCTCCAACATCCAATCCTGCTTCCTGCTCCTTGGTTCTTGAGTTAGCTTCAGATTTATTCTAATAATGCTATTTTATTCTATTATCTAAAACTAGAAATAATAAAATTACAAGATAATCAAAGGCACGCAGGCCTGCAAATTCTAGTACTTTTACAAAAAGAATAGGGGTTGTAAGTGGCACGCAGGCCTCCCCACACCATAGAATAATAAACCAAAACACAACCAAAAGTGCAGTAAAGTAAATAATCCACAAGGTCTAGGGCTTGGCTATGGCATCCCAAACATGTACTAAACTAATACATGAAAGATAAAAACAGCAACTGATTTCTAAAAATTCATCTTGATGAAAAATACTGATTTTAACAACCTGTTAAAATCCCTATATTTTTTTCATGTTATTTGCAATAAATATAGATTTCGAGTTTTATACTTTGATAATTAATCAAAAAACTCAAAATAATAATTATCAATCCTTAAATCAAAATAACAACTGTATTTTAATTTAATGTTGACCTCAAATATCTGAGCCACAAACTGGGGCCAAATATTTAAACTGGGCCAAGGGAAAAAATAAACGATCCGAGAAACAAAAAAAAAATTTGGGCCGAGGCCCACTGGCTCTTAGCGCCGCTAAGCCCTAGTCGTGAAACCCTAACTGGGCCTCAGGCATATTGGGCCGTGGTATACTGGGCCGAAACCCACCACACAGTTAGCGCCGCTAAGTGGGTCGCTAACCCACTGCGCAAGGCATCCCACGGTCGACCGTCACGTTGCAGCCGTTGCTGCCCTAGTCTCCGCGTACCACCACGTCGTCGACCACCATACTTGGTGGACCGATCGACTTCCGCCGCGGACTGCCGCCCCAAGCTGAGGCCGCCGCCGGCGAACTTGGTGTTCGGTTTCTCGGTTTTCGCAAATAACAACAATAAAAAAATCAGATCTAACTAATAATTAAATCTAATAATCTTTTATCAAAAGGTTTATCCAATAAAAAACAGAAACTTGATTTTTATTATCCTGGATAAAAACAAACCTTTTTTTTTATTGATAAAAGATAAACCCTTTTTCATCAGAATAAAAGAAACCTACCTAGTTCCCTACGAGGTTAGAAGTGGCTCTGATAATGAAGGGTTTTGTGAGGTATAAAAATATATTATCATACATGCACAGCGGAAATCAAAACCCCCTCCAGTGATCTCATCTAACTTATACAGAAACTAAAAGAGAAGAGGATTAGAAAGTTATACCTTTAGGGATTTAAAACTTTTCTTTTGACCTCTAGACAGCTGCAGGTTATCCACCGCTACTGCACCGCCTCGAACTGGCTGCTAGACCGCCTTAGGATTAAACCTCGGATCAAGCCATGACCCGTGTGTGTGGGAACCCTTGCGCCGCCGTCGACCACCACCTGCGGCTGCCTGCGCCGCTGTCGACAGCCCCTTGCGGCCTTGCGCCGCCGCCGATCTCGAAGAGAGAGAGAGAGAGAGAGAGAGAGAGTTAGGGTTTTTCTTTTTAGGCTTGTAATTGACTTATTTTTTTTTTAATTATTTAGGCTTAATTATGTTTATATATAATAAACCCTTATTAGGCCAAGCCCGTTTAATTAAAGCCCAGCTTTAATTAAACTATTAACCAATTACAAAAAACCCCTTGACCTTTCTAGTTAATTAATAATTATTAATTAACTGGTCCCGTTAATATTTAAACTAAATATTAACATATCTCTTTTAAATAATAATTAACTATTATTATTTTTCTCTTTCTCGATAATTAATTAAACTAATTAATTATTTCTTTTCCACACAAAGGTTATAATCCAACAGGTTCTAATTGGGTGTGCAGCGGTGTGATCCTTTAGTGTCACATAGTATTGGACACGATGATACATGTTATCTATCTCTGCACATAATCTAACAGTAAATTCTTTAAGGGTTTCATTGGGCTTTTGTCTGGAGTAGTGGCTTAAGTGTGTGACCTCATCATCTATGGTTTTCAGAAGAGAAGGGACTCTAAGAAGAGAGTCAGGAATGGTTACAGAAATATTAGGAGGTGAAGGTCTTAGTGTTTGAAGTTGGGTAAGAAGGTTTGAAATAGTCTGGTTTAGAGTGGTAAGTGTTTGGTTTGAAATGGTAGGAGGTGGGGTAGGAACAGAAGTAGAGGATTGAGATAGTAGTTGATCCAATTTGGTAAGAATTGGAGAAAGATCAACTGGAGCAGGGGTGGGTTGGGGTTGGAATTGGGTAGCTTTAAGTGACTCAACATCTTGGGTTAAAAGAGAGAGTTGAGATTCTATTTTGGTTTGGAAAGAGGTGAAGGAGGCTTGAAGACTATCCATCTTTTGAGAGATGGACAGTAAGTTTTGGAGTATTTGGGGTGAGGATTGAGAATAGGTAGAGGGAATGGGTTGGACAGGGATTGATTGAGAGAGATTGCCAATTATAGGAACTGATTGAGGTCCCTCACTTAGACTTTGGTGTGTAAGCCTAAGATAATTGGGAACAGAAGTTGTACCCTGTACCAATGGCTGGTTTATGCCACTAGCATTGACAGGTAGTGCCCTAGTATGTGTTAGAAGGGAATCAAATGTAGGTTCAAGTATGTGAGTGTGAGTGAGGGTTGCACTCAGTGGGGTTTCCCTTATTACATTAGTAAGCTGTTGGGAGCTTACCAAAGGTAAAGGCTGACTCAATGTAGGTATAGACACAGTGTGACCTTGGAAGAAGGTATGTCTTTCAATGGCATCACCCTGTTGAGAGGGTGATCCAGATTGTAGGAGTCCCATATTTAAAAATGTGTCCTGTTGTGAGGGCACATTCACTGGCTGTTACGTTAAATCAACATCCATGAGCTCCCCCTCAACATAAGAGGTAGCTATAGGAGTTGAGGTCAGAGGTGTGGATAACACTACCTCAGAGACTTGTGAAAAAGGCACAAGCTCTTGTGACCTTGATTCTATATGGGTATAGATGGGAGTAGAACTAGTGACTGTTGGGAGTACACTAGAGCTTGGCTGTTGTGGGGGTGTTACAACTAGAGGATAGGATTGGTTCTCACTGGTGGGGTTTACCAAGTGAGTGTCCTCAAGAGTAGTAGAGATTATACCTGAGATGTGCTGAGTTTTGCTGATCTCAATCAGTTGAATGAGATTGTCAGAGATGGTATCATCCTCAACATCATCACTATCAGCTGCACCTCCACTTTGTTGAATTTGAGTTGTGCTGGAACTGGAACTGGCAGTGGAAATTGGAATATTTTCAACAGGTATAAACCCATCACCACCACCATGGAAATCACCATTTCCTTCATCAGCATCATCTCCATCACTGTCATTACCAACTTCCATATCCTCTTGTACATCTTGATCCTCTAGATGAGCAGGATCATCTTGATGGATACCCTCAGATCTAACTAATCCTTCACTAACAGGATCATCAGTAACAACCACATCTTCCAATACCACATCCTCTGCTGGATGTGCTTCACCTATCTCATCTTGTTCTTCAACCACAAGTTCTGCTGGTTGATCATCCAGAGCCACATGCTCTTCTTCCTCATCACCACTATCCTCTGCATCATCGATTAATTCCTGCATCTCAGAAGTGATTGCAGGACCAGCATCATCTCTTACTAAGTGAAACACCTTTTGACCCATCTGTGGGATTGGCATTATATTATGTGTAACATTCAGATGTGTATATGCCTCCTACTGCAAAGCTTGTAGTGCAATCAAGCTGAGAAATCTAATGTATGGCACATGGGTCCTGGTTATCTTTTTGGCAGTGGCCAAAGTGATCTTATCCACCATCTTAGTAAATATTACCTGAGCAAAATCCGCATTTCTCCCAGTTACCAGAGCATGAAGAACCATGAGTTCAGTTTGATTCAGTAGGTCATGGCTCCCTGACTTGTGACCAAAGCATCTTATGATAACACCGACCAAGTACTTCCAAGGGTGACCTAAAACTGACAGCTTATATCGCCCATGAGATATAGGTTCATTGTAACCAATCAGTGGGAGAACCTCCAAGGTTTGATCAGTAGTGGCAAAAGGTTGGTATGGGGCAAAATTTGGTATGGATAAGGCTTGTCTGAGGGTTTCAACAGAGATGACAATGGGGGTTTGATTATTCTGGATAGTGCAAGTGATTGTTTGATTATTAGGGTGGTATCTAGCAGTGTACCACATCTCCTCAATAATGTGAGGGAAGATGAACAGAGGATGAGCAGAAAGGCAGGGAAACAGGGGATGTGCTTTTAAGAAGTTAACTATGGGTTCAAAGCCCTGATTTGCCTTGGATTGAGGTATATCGGTGTTGATTATGATGTTATTTGGGGAAATGGTGAAGGGAGAGTTAGGAGTAACATTCTCACCTGAAACAGTGTTGGGAACCTCGGTAGGGTTGAACATCACCATTGTTGCAGAGCTTGAGATCACGGAGACAGAGTTACTTGAAAGCAGTGAAAGAGAAGGATTTCAGGAAAAAAAATTAAGAATTTTAAAAGCGTAAGAAATGAGAACCGTTCAAAACATCATTTATATCTTTTTGGGAAACCGATACTGTCACAGAAAAATCTTTTTCAAAAAGTAACTGTCACTTCTGCAAAAGGTAATAAACGGAAAAGTTAATAAATACACAGACAACTAACGGACAATTAAAAGAAATTAAATACTATCTAGGAACACGTTAAATACAAATGATAAATTAATAAAATAAGTGTGGGGACACAGAGTTTTGACTTTTGAAAAGTATCAGCTGAGTGAAAACTTGGTCAGCTAACACATTTTGAAAGAAAAGAAGTGTCAGCTAATGAATGTACTTAGCTGAGCTTCTAGTCCTTAGCTAATGGTTGATCAGCTGATGCCTTTCATCAACTGATGGTTATCAGCTGACAGAATTCCTTTAGCTGACATACCATAAGTAAGACATACAGAAGCTTAGATAAGTACTTCATCTCACACACAAACAGAATTACTTTCTCACACTAAATTAACTACCTAAGAAAGGAATATGTTACAAATTTAACATGCCAAGTTTGGATATTAGGAAGTTGAACCGAGACTCATCCAAAGGTTTTGTAAAAAGATCAGCTAATTGAATATCAGTGCTAATGTAATGCATGAAAATTTTCTTTTTCTGCACATTATTTCTTAAAAAGTGATGCCTGATTTCAATATGCTTGGTCTTGGAGTGCAAAACAGGATTGTTAGAGATAGAAATGGCACTTGTGTTGTCACATAGGATTGGGGAGTTTTCAAACTGTAGGTCATAATCAAGTAGTTGGTTTTGCAGCCATAGGAGTTGAGCACAACAACTTCCAGCAGCAATGTATTCTGCCTCAGCTGTAGAAGTTGAAACAGAGTTCTGTTTCTTGCTTGACCAGCTGACTAACCTTCCACCTAATAATTGACAACCACCAGATGTACTCTTTCTGTCCAGTGTGCAACCTGCAAAATCAGAATCAGAGTATCCAACTAACTCAAAATATGAGTCATTGGGGTACCAAAGACCTAGATTAGGAGTTCCTTTAAGATACCTGAAAATCCTTTTAACAGCAGCTAAGTGAGATTCTTTGGGATCTGCTTAGTATCTAGCACAGAGACATGTTGAAAACATTATATCGGGTCTGCCTGCAGTGAGGTATAAAAGTAACCCTATCATGCCTCTATAAGCTGTAATGTTCACTGATTTACCATCAGTATCCTTTCCAAGCTTTAAGGCAGTGGATATGGGTGTTTTCATTGAGGAACAATTTTCAAACTCAAATTTCTTAAGCAAATCATTAACATACTTTGCTTGATGAATGAAAATTCCATTAACCTCTTGTCTAATTTGAAGTCCAAGAAAATAGTTTAGTTCACCCATCATGCTCATCTGATAGTTATCAGACATGAGTTTAAGAAACTTTTTACAAAGATCCAAATTTGTAGACCCAAATATTATGTCATCTACATATATTTGCACTAGAATTACATCACCCTTAAATTTCCTTATAAACAAAGTGCTATCTATGCTTCCTCTTATAAAGCCTTTGGTGGTTAGAAAAGAAGAGAGGGTATCATACCAGGCTCTTGGAGCTTGCTTTAGACCATACAAAGCTTTGTTCAAGAAGTATACATGGTCTGGCTTGCTTGCATCCTCAAAACCTGGAGGTTGTTTGACATACACCTCTTCCTTCAATTCTCCATTGAGGAAATCACTCTTAACATCCATTTGAAACACTTTGAAGTCTTTGAAGTCTTTCAGGAATGTTATCTGTTGGAACTTCTACTGATGAGGGAATGTTTGATATGGAATTAGAGTCCATTGATTTTGAATCATGATTCTCATCATTCAGTAAAAGTGTGGGTTGGTTTAAGATAGGATGTGCATTGGTTTGATGTACATTTGGAACAGTTACATCTAAATCCTCTACATCTGTTGATGGGAGTGGATCAGCTGATACTGGAATGTTGTCTTCAGTATGCAACAGATCATTAAATTCCTCACCTGTAGATGGATTAGTAGAACAGGAAGCAACAAAGTCATTTTCATTAAAACTTACATTGATTGATTCTTCTATGACCTTTGTTCTGAAGTTGTAGATTCTGTAAGCTTTGGAGATCACAGAATATCCAACAAACACACCTTCATCAGCTTTTGGTGCAAACTTCTGCAATTGATCTCTCTGGTTCAGAATGAAACACTGACACCCAAATATATGCAGAAAGCTGATGTTGGGCTTCCTTCCCTTGAGCACTTCATAAGGAGTCTTGTTGTGCCTCTTGATGACTAGGGATCTGTTCTGAGTGAAACATGCACAGCTGACAGCTTCAGCCCAAAGATTGAATCCTAACCACTCTCACACAACATGGTTCTTGCAGCTTCTATCAATGTTATGTTTCTTCTTTCAGCTACACCATTCTGTTGTGGAGTCCTTGGAGTAGAGAAGTTTTGAGATATGCCTTTATCATCACAGAAACCTTCTAGAGTTTGATTTCTAAACTCAGTTCCATGATCACTTCTGAGCATCCTTACCAGATTTCCATTTAGCAATTCCATCTTCTTAATGAAGCTTATTATCTCTTCAGCAACCTCACTCTTTGCTTATAGGAAGATGACCCAAGTGTATCTTGAGAATTCATCAACCATCACCAATGCATACTTACTTCCACCAATACTAGCAGTAGCAACAGGACCAAATAGATCCATGTGCAACATGTAGAAAGGTTCAGTAATGGAGAAGGCTTGCTTAGATGGAAAAGAAGTCTTGTGCTGCTTTCCCTTCTCACAGGAAGAGCAAGGTTTAGGTTTAACATAAGTCAGTGAAGGTAGTCCTGACACTAGATCACCCTTGCTCAGCTTGTTTATGTTTTTAAAGTTTAAATGAGAAAGCATTTTGTGCCATAACCAGTTTGTGTCAGTTACAGATTTTGTATACAAACAGGTTAACTTGGATGGATCACTTGAGGACATATCAAGAGTATATACATCCTTTTTTCTCTTTGCATAAATTATTGTTTCACCTTCTTGATTTAAAATGGAACTACCTGTCTTTGTAAATAGGACTTTATGATCACCATCACATAACTGACTTATGCTGATGAGATTGTACTTAAGCCCTTTAACATATGATACTTTGGACAAGGTTAAGTGCCCATTATGAAGTTCACCGTAGCCTTTTGTTTGCCCACAGTTGTTATCACCAAAGGTCACCCTTGGACCCTTTTTCTTCTTGTAGTTACTTAACAGAGCTTTACAAGCTGTCATGGTCCTTGAACATCCACTTTCTAGATACCATGTGTTAAGACCCTACAAAGATTAAATTGAAAGAAGGTTAGTGATACATAGGGTATCCACAACTAAGTGGACCCCTGTGGATTGCACCTAGCTATCCACTTCATATTAGGTTGTTTATGAATGATTGGAACCTCAGTGTTATCAAAATCAGTCCGCTGTCTTGAGTTACCTTCAAGAGAACAATCACTTGCCTTAGGCCCTTTGCTCCCACATTTATAACATTTTTGACTTTTGGAGCCTTTGACATGTTTTAGTGATTGCCCAGGAGATGTCTTAACTATCTTCTGATGACTATGGGTCATCAACTGACAGATTTCACCATTCAGCTGTTGCAGCTGATTCTGTAAACTAATTAGGTCTTTGTTCACAGTCACCTTAGATTGATCCTTAGGAAAAAGGAGTTTTTGATCAACCTTAGATGTGGCAGACTTAGACTTCATGTGAACATTTAGTCATTTTCTCTTGGTTTCTTTTATTGAAAGAGTTTGAAGTGATACTGGATCAGCTAAACAGTTTACAGAGGATTTTTTATCAGCTGACAGGGTATCAGCTGAGCAACTATCATCTGTTCTCTGATCAGCTGATTGAGGATCATCAGCTAATGAAATGTCAGTCAGCTGAGCACTTATATTAAATGTATCAGCTTTCAAGGTTTGACAACATAATGTCTCTTTGGTATCAACAAATGATTCCATTCCTTTACTGGTTTCCTTTAACATTAAATTTTTAGTACTTTTACTTTATGACAGAACAATAGAATTTGCAATAACTTTTAAAGTTGTTGAGTCTTTTAGCTGAGTACATTTACTTTTGACAAATCTGTTAGTGATAGTACTTTTTCCTTTTACTATCTTTTGAATGGTAAGAGGTAAAATATCAGCCTTTTCTAAGATATTTATCTCCTTACTAAAATCAACACAATTAGCAGCTTGGGAATAATTTCCACCAATAATAGCTTGAACTTGTTTAGGAATCTGCTCATTGACCCACTGAGTGGTCTTCTCAGCAGATACACACCAAGATTTTACTACTTTTTGAAGGTCATTAAACTTTATAGATGCCTCATTTGTTTCTTTTATTAAGATCTGTTTAAGTATCTTTTGATTAGCTAAATCATCTTCTAGTTTTGTTATTAGTTTCAGATTCTCATTTTTAAGACTCAACATCTCTTTTAGTGATTTTATTTCTATTTTTAACTTCTTTTCTCTTTGAATATTTGACTGAAACTCAACACACAGATAATCAAACATAGTGTTATTTTCATTATCTTCATAGTTAATAAATTTTCCAACCTGATATGAAGAAGAAGGATCCCAGTTAGGAGAAGTGCAAGCTTTAGCAGCTTTCTTCATGTCCTCATCAAAGGAACTTGTACTCCCTATGTTGGCCATCAAGCTGAGCTGAGCAGAGAGGACCTCATCTTCATCACTTGAGAGATCTTCCTCAGCCCAATCTTCTTCTTCAGCCACCAACACACTATTATGGGCTTTCTTCTTCTTCTTGTCAAGGACAGCAGCAAGAACCTTCTTGTACTTAGCTTCATAATCAACCTTGCTGTCTGAGCTTGAGGAACCCTTGAAGCATGTGTTTCCTCTGGACTTACATTCACTGGCATAGTGACCAGTCTTGCCACAGGAGAAACAACCTTCAGAAGCCTTTGGTTTGAACTTGACTTTTTCTCCTTTGAAGGGTTTCCTCTCAAACCTCTTGACACCCTTTCTTTTCAAGAAAGGTTTGAACCTTTTTACCAACATGGCAGCCTACTCAACAGCAGCTTCAATGCTGTCCATGTTCTCCAGAACTTCATCCCCATCAGCCACTTGCTCATCATCAGAAGACTCCTCCTCTTCCTCCTCATCACTGGACTCATCCACCACTGCAGCAAAACTCCTGGATCTTGTATCCTTAGACACAAGGGCAGTAGATGGAGCTTTTGCAGCCTCCTTCATATCCTTGGTAGAGAGTTTCCTTTGTTTCACTGATTGTTCATGATTCATAAGGTTTCCATATAAACCAACTAGTGTAAGACCCTTGATTTTCTCACCATGTTTCAGCACGGTGATAAAATGATCCCAAGATTCTGGGAGAGAGTCTAATAACTTGTTTACAAGCTCCTTATTGCTCTTGGGATCCTCTACCCTTCTTAAGTCATTAATAAGGTAGTTGAACCTGGTGTAGGTCTGAGTAAGACTTTCACCTTTATGAGCAAAGAAGAACTCATATTCTCTTACCAGAAGGAGTTTCTTATTCTCCTGCACTTCTTCAGTGCCTTCATAAGCAACAGTCAAAGTATCTAGCATCTCTTTTGCAGATTTGCAGTTAAGAACTTGATGATAGGCATCATTTGGAAGTGCTGAGACTAAGGCTGTCCTGACTTTGACATCAAGATTAACCAGCCTTTTATCTTCATCAGACCATAGATGAATAGCTTTAACAACATATCTTTGTACTGCAGGAGTTGAATCAGTGGCAGCAGTGACTTCCATAGTGGAGGAAGGAACATATGGACCTTCAGTAACAGTCTTGAGCATCACATCATCTAGGCTTGACATATAGAGAAGAACTCTACTCTTCCAGAGAGAAAAGTTTTCTCCATCAAACATTGGACACCTTGTGAGTGAGCCACTGTTGGAAGAACTGTTAGAAGCAGCAACTGGAGTGGCCATTTTGTAGCGTGGGGTAGAAGAAGTTGAAGAGTAAGCAAAACAGATCTTAGATATGAGTTATCTAGCCTGCTCTGATACCAGTTGTTGGTCTCGAATGGATACTACAACAACAAATGTTTGTAGAGGGGGGGGGGTTGAATACAAACTTTAGCAAATTAAAATTTAAAAGACACACGGTTTACTTTTATATAATTCTTATTGATGTAAATCAAGAATTATATGAACTAGATGCGGAAAATCTAAGTTCAATAAAAGGTGGCAATTAAATTTGTCTAACACATAGACTATGCTAATCTTAAACAACTTATGCCTAAGATGATCAACACATGAACAAGTTTGTTACACTGAAAGTAAAATGTTAACTCTTCTAATTCTCAACAGATGAGATTTCAGTGTTCAACTCTATCTATTCGCATCCTTAACATGTTTCCAAGCATGAGTATATATAAGCCATATGGTGTCCGGGTTGATGGAGTGGAGAAGGAGACAAAGATACTTGGTTTAATAATATTATAATAGATAAAGTAAGTGGGTGAAAGGTAAGTTAACTTTATACACAAAGTGTGTAAAGTGAACATACTTTTCAGTAAGGTGTTTACCCACTATCTATTATTATATTATTAAAGTACTACCTTTATGTCTTGGGAGAGTGAGCTTCTCTGTCCATGCTTGTACTTTTATCAACACCATGTTTTTTTGAAGACTTGACTTAACCAAGTATAGAGTTGCCAACCATACTTAGTTGTTGAAGCATATCTTCGAGATCTTCTCTTCTAAAGTATCTTTCTCTTTTTCCAGAGGATAAAGATCTATCCTTTTTGTCTCTTTGCAGATACACAAAGTGCTAAGTACTTTTACAAAGAATGATCTAAGGCATAATAAGAACAACACATGTTATGCCTTTGACTAAAGAGAATTTTATAATGAAAAACTATTAACTGAGATATCGTATAAAGACTCAGCTAACAGACACTGAATTGCAAACATAATTTTGCTCAGCTAAGGATAAAGGTGAAAGACTCGGCTACTTAAATTTGCTCAGCTGATCTAATAGCTCAGCTAACAATACAAATCAGAGTACATCTAATATACTAATTAAACTAAACTATCAGCTGATCCCAATGGCTCAGCTAATCATCTTAGTATCATCAGCTTATGAAGCAAAGATTGGATAGGTAACAAAGACCTTATCTGACAGATGGGAGGCATCAGCTAATCAATGTGATACTGTCAGCTGATCCTTGACTGCTCAGCTGATCTTTGAGGAACCCTCAGCTGATGGTTTGCACCATCAGCTGATGCTTTGTAGATGCATAGCTGATGCTTCTTGACTTGTCTTTTCTTCTTAGTTGATCTTCCTGAAGCTGGTCCTTTGGCTGATACTCAGTGTTCAGCTGACACTTTGGCTCGTCAGCTGACATTTCTTACTTAGAAATTCTTTAAGTCTAATATGAAAAACAACACATGTTTTTCATTAATCTAAGTCTAAAACTGAATATGTGGTTTTGTTAACATCAAATCCTATTTTAATTAATAGACAGGTTTGATTTAGGTTTGATATTGCTATCTCCCCAACAGATAGTACACTATACCTACACATATATGTGTGTTTAAAAGTAACAAATATGTGTAGAGAGAAGTGTTATGAAATTTTACTATGATGACGTGGATGATGACGTGGCATTACCATACAAGTGTTAGTGACATGTGTCTTTTAATATGTGTGGGTAACAAATTTTGCATGTGTACCTAATAGTTGTAAATGTGTTGGTAAAAAGAATTTATGTGTCGGAAATAACAATGATATATGTAAGTAAAAGTATTCATATATGCGCAAACAATTATAGATTGTGTAGGATAAAATAGATATATAAATGAACAAAATACTATTCTAAATTGAAAATTTTGATACATAATAGTGTCAACCATAAAAAGCAAATTACAAGTCTTGTAATTGAAACACTAAACAAAGTACAAAAGATAAACTAGTCATCAATACCATTATCACAACACTATACAATCATCAATAATCCTAAACGTTCATAACGTGTCGTAAAGCACACCGTTATTTTCACCACATTCATCATGAGATGTTCCACACTAGGTATGGTTAAATGAATCATTTTGAGATTGTCTTGACTCGAACTTTATCCATCAACCAATTGTAACTAAGATGATTTGACTCATTAGCATTTGCGGTCTTGCATGCAACACAATCACGATCCTACCCGAAAAACGATCAAACTTCGTCCACCTACAAACAAGCATTAAAAATCAAATGTTTATAATAAACAACAAGATTAACACATGTAAAGCAAAAAATAACACAAGTATAATAAATCAAATATTTCCTCATTAGAGTTTAGTTAGACATTGATAATGAAAATCAAATTTAAAACAAAATAATAAATAAGAATCCTAGTATGCAGATGAAAATGTTGTTTCGCACCAAATCAACGAAAAATGACAACCTCAATTTGTTCTCTACATTTCTTTAAGTCATGGCTAGCTTGCATATAAGATCGTAATTAAAAAACTCCGGTTTAAGTTACACCTCAAATTGAACGGTAAAGGTTTTCCAGGTTTACATTTACTAAAGTAACATAATCTTCATTTTATTTTTCAGCTAAAAAAATGAAAAGGGAGAGGAGGAAAAATGATGTGGCGCTGATGTTGCAGTGGGTAAGGAAAGGGAAAAGGGGGAGTATAACGGATAGCCTAAGAAACATTTACTCATAGCAAATCGGGTTCACGAATAACAACCAATGAAATCAATTGTGAGATATGCATAAAACACCATCATAACCAAAGAAATCGTCTATAATAAAAAAAATAAAAATAAAAATTGCTAAGAGAAACAACCATTTTCAGCACGTACCTTGAATTGATGAAAACTTCATCGATGCGTGAACTACAATATTTTGCTCGAACTATTTTTTTCTCCCGATCGGTTCCTTGACCTTGTATATATATCTTCTTCTTCCTTTGATATAGCCTTCAATTTCAAAACTTCCCGCTTCGTAACTGACTCCGAGTTTTTGGTTTTCAGCATCCATGATTCCACGTTGCATCATAATTTATGTTTTGCTTTGTTTTCTAAATACTATATATTAATGTTTCTAATTTCCACGTCAATTATATTTTAGAAAATTGCATTATCTTGTATCTACACACTTGTCTTTACTCTTTAGCTACACATATGTTAAATTTTTTACTATGTATAGGTAATTATAATGCCACATTAAATTATAATATTTCTTATAAAACTATTTATTTTACTAATTTTCACATTTATATGTAAATATTATATGTTCGTAAAAATTAAATAATTACCTGCACATATGATTAAATGTTGAATTTGTGTACGTAATTTACCAACATAATAATAGGACTTATCTCATGTGTAAGTAAATTAACTTGATGATTGCCAAACTTTGTGGAGGGAGATTTTCCCTCTAAAATAACATGTCCATAAAAAGTATTACACACATATAATAAGTGTTGAACCTCTTTAAAAGTTAAATTTTCCAATTACCCACATATTACAAATTATGTGTAGGTATTTACTCACACATAGAAATGTGTGACTAACCTATGTGTGGGTAAATTGTTGTTTTCACTATCCATGTCTTTTGATTTCAAAAAGGTAAAGTAATTTTATTTACACATTTATTATGTGTAGTTATATATTGTTTTAATACCTACACACACGCTATATTTATTTGTATGTGTGGGTATTCATAGTGCCACGTCATTTTAAAGAAATAATTTCCAAAATCATTTATTACTTTTTATCATCACATGTATATATAATTTTTATATGAGGGTAAAGCTTGAACAATAACCCACACATATGATCAAATTTTGTGTATGTATGGGTAATTTACTCACACATTAGTATAATATACATTATGTGTGGGTAAATTCATTTGATGTCATTGAACAATATTAGTGGGAAACTTTCCCACCAAAATAATGTGTTAGTAAACAGTATTACCTACTTATGATAAGTGCTAAAAATCTTAAAAAACAAAAAATCGTAATTATCCTCACATATAAAAATATGTGTGGGTATTTACTAACACATTAAAATGTGTGAATAATCTATGTGTTGCCAATTTGAGTTTTAGTTTCCTTGCTAAATTGACTTCTGGAACAAACAAATAAGGACCGGTTCATCGAATAAAAACCGTCTCTATGTTAGAAATTCATAGAGACGGCGTTTTTAAATCAAAACCAGTCATCATATATTTCTCACATATAGACCGGTTTTTGTCCATAGAACTAGTCTCTATTTTGTTTTTTAACAAAAACTATATAGATCGTTTTATTATGGAATTGGTCTCTATTATAAGGTTAATAAAACTGGTCTCTATTATAAGGTTGAGGTTGGAAAACTTTTGTTCAATTGTTTTACAAACTGTGTTATAAAGTAGATCTTCATGTTTCCATGTAACTTCTTATGGACAAGATCGTTTGGATATGTTTTCTAAATAATCCTGGATGCATGTTTACAACTATACACATGTGATGACAAATAAATTCGACCCGAAAAAACCCAAAATCCGAATTCAACGAGACAGGATGGATAGAATCTATCCCGTATCCATTTACTAGGCCATCTTAAAATACTTTTAAATATCATATCCCTAAAGATTGTTCCAAAAGGTAGATATATAATTTTATATAGATACACTAGTATGATAGATGACTCCATCGATACTTGCCTACTTGTTCTTCATCCAAGCTTTTTCTGGCGTGCTTATATCTCAACTTCTCCTAAAGCTAGCTTTCTAATTAGAATCATGTCAAAGATTGTTTCACTTTTTTTTCTTATATAGAGATTGTATTTCAAAAAAAAATCTTTTATAAAAGTGATGACGCATAGTGATCGGGCGCATGAAGAGTTTGAGTCTAGCACGATGTAGCAAAAGCTACATCATACTAGACTGGGGGACTTGATGATATATGTACCTGACCAACCGATCCGGAGGTTGGTCCGGACTGGAGAAAGAAGTATCAGAAGCTACACAAAGTACAAGGCTCCAGAAGATGTAATATACTACCCGACAAAAGGTACAAGTGCATTTAATTATATGTCAGAGCTGCCGGAGGAACACTGTCCAAAGCAGCCAGACCATTGGGTAAAGATAGCTCTGGCAGGACATCTGGCTGGACAACCACTGGACAAGGACCAGTGGATAAACTCCTTTGAAGATTCTATAAATATCCCCATCCCTCACATGTTCTGGAAGGATAATTCACTCTCAACTCTCTCTCTATACTAATCACTTTCTCCAGGGATCTTCATCCCTTCTCCTCTCTTTATCTCCATACATATATCTCATACATACATACATATACTGACTTGATCGTCGGGGGGTTGATCCCGGGGCTTCGGCCTCGGGTCACCTTCTAACGGGTTTCTTGATGTTTGCAGCATGTGATCCAAGCTCGGGAAGATGGAGAACGGCCCGACACAACCATCTAAACCAACCCGACGGATCGATATTTCAACAAAAAGAATAAACTATACCTGGGGAAAGTATATTTACATACTGCCCAATTATTAAGAAAATGAATACATCGAGTTCTTTTGTTGCCCGCATGATACATCATATTAAAACAAATTAATACATTTCGTTTTTATGTTTGTCAAACTTGTTTTGTAAAGGATGTAACATAATAGTAACCAAATTTTAGTATTTTTGCACAAATTAACTTATTGAAACCTTTTGTTAACATAAAAAGAAAAGAACTTTTAATATTTTTATAAAGGTGAAATATGGTTTAATAATTAAAGTTTTACTTTCTTTTCGGTTTAACAATCAAAAGTTATTTTTTGAATGATATAACCATAAAGTTTTGTTTGTTTATCGTTTAAGCCTTTAAGTTCTATTTTTTTATGGATTAACCATTTTGTTTACCTTTAACCTCTTTAGCAGGTTAATGCATTTCTTGATTTATTTTTTTGTTTTTCTAATTCATGTTCATCATCAAATCAAAAACAACAAAAACAAAGTCATGTTCAAAGATTAAATGTGTTAACTTTGGAATTATCTTCATCAATCCAAGAACAAAAATATGTTCAGATTATACAACAAAAACAAAAATATGTTCAGGCTTCATCGATTAATTATGCGTGCTCCTTCATATATTCAAGAACAAAAGAAAATGTTTAAGAACAAGAAAACCTTGAAGAACTTGAACACAAATCAGATCTAGAACAAGATGAAATCAGTGCGACGGATAAGAAATCAGTGCGAGGTGGTGATTAAAGATATGGATTTGAAATCGTTGGGGTTCATAAACAGAAGTCGATGGTGGTGGTACGCGGTGGAGGCGGCAGAGGTTGAGGCAGAGAGGGAGAGTGACGGGGAGAGAGAAAGGCGAAGAAGGAGGGTGGCGGCGGAAAGAGAGAGGGGGAGAAGGAGTGTGGCGGTGGAGAGAGAGAGGCAGAGAAGGAGGGTTGCGGTGGAGAGAGAGGCGGCTGCTACAAGAGAGAGAGTGTGTGAGAGGCAGAGATAGAGAGATTGACGCATACGGCGGTCGCTCTTCATCTTCATGGCGGCGCTCGTATCTTCATCTTCATGGCTTTACCATCTTCATGGTTTCATCTGAAATCGATTTTATGGTGGTGGCGGTAATCGATGAACTAATAGGGAGCAGGTAGACATCAGAGAGAGGGGAAGGGAGATCTGAGTTCATGGTGGTGGCGGTGGAATGTATGGTGGTGGCGATGGCAAGTATGGTGGTGTGGTGGATGCTCTTGGGGAGGTGGGGGTGAGGCTGTTAGCAGATACCAGAGAGAGAGAGAGAGAGAGAGAGAGAGAGATTAGGTGGGGGTGGCGTTTGGGTTAAGGTGTAAAAGGAAGGTAAAGAGAAGGAGGTGTTTGGATATAGTTTTAATGGAGATATGGGGATGTTTGGATATATAAACCTGTAATAGTAGATAATAATGACTAAAATAGAAGGTAAATGAAACTTTATAGTTATATAATAAAAAACTTTGATGGTTAAACCGAAAATCAAGTAAAACTTTAATGATTAAACCATATTTCACTTTTTTTACAATGAACGTTTCACATACTAAAAAAACTTAATTGCTGCTAAAGATGATAAAACGTAGACAAATGATATATCCTTGTATATTTTATTAAATTTAACTTCTTACTCATATGGAATGACACTTGTCAAATAATATATGGTGGGAGTGATAAGAAAGTAACAAGTATCATCCCATATTTTTTTAAATAAAACCAATTTTTATTTTTAAAAATGATTGTTATTATCGGTTTAATAGGTAACCGAACAAAAATGCATTAATAACTTGATTAAAAAATTAAAAAAAACAAAGATAGTATAGTTAATTACACAGTGGTCCCTGTGGTTTACCAAATGTCCCATGGGCAGTCCCTAAACTTCAAAAATTACACCTATAATCCTCGTGATTGTCATTTTGTCCAGTGTGTAGTCCATTTTTAACTGAGCCGTCAATTTGGACGTTAACCCCTTTGTTTTGAGGGGTAAAAAGACATTATTACCCCCTGAATATTTTTTAAATCATTTACATAATTATCTCAGTCAACTCTCTCTATTCTCTCTCTCTCTCTCTCTCTCCTCTCTCTCTCTCTCCTCTCTCTCCACAAATAAGCCTCCATCTCAACCACCATGAAACCACCACCTTCGCCGTCCCTTTTGAGTGATTCTGTTTATTTAAATAAGGGTGTTGAACAAAAATGCAAACCATCAGAACATGATGAAACTCAAACCCACGAACCTGATGAAACCCTCGAAAACCTCTAAAAGCAAATGTGTACATCCAAAAGAAAAAAATCCAGAAAAGAACACCAAAATAAGAAAACCCTAATCTAATGAAGAACACCAAAAGAAAAAAACATAATCTGATGAAGAACACCAAAAGAAGAAAAACCTAATCTGATGAAGAGATATCTGATTTAGGGTTTTACTTACATGAGGGTGCAATCGTGGAAGTGAGCGACGGTGTTGGTTGGTGAAGTTCAGCGGCGGCGGTGTTAGTTGATTCTTTAGATCTGAGGCGGCGGTGAGGCGGTGGTCCTACAATGGTCGTACGGTAGTGTTTGCAGATGTTCGTTTTCTTCCTGTGACGGAGGAGAATTGCAAATCGATTCCGACAGCGGTGGTTTTGTTTTTTGGGCGATTGTGCTTTTGGTGGAGAGAGTTGCAGATCGATTCCTCTGCTTGCTTACTTGCAATGGCGGCGGCGCACTCACCGTTGTCATCAACGATCATGGCGGCGGCGAACTCACCGGGTGTGAAACGGTGGCAGACGGCGGAGGACGTGGCCTGGTGGTTCGGTAGTTTTCAAAATAAATGAGTGAGAGAGAGTTGAGTTGACAGAGATTAGAGATTAGAGTGACAGTGAGGGAGAGAGAGGAGAGAGATGAGAGAGAGTTGACTGAGATGGAAATGAGGGGTAATAATGTCTTTTTACCCCTCAAAACAAAGGGGTTAACGTCCAAATTGATGGCTCAGTTAAAAATGGACTACCCACGGGACAAAATGACAACCACGGTGATTATAGGTGTAATTTTTAAAGTTTAGGGACTGTCCATGGGATATTTGATAAACCACAGGGACCATCTATGTAATTAACTCAAGATAGTAACATGTTTTGATAATTTTTCATTTTCCGTATAGAAATATAACTTATGGTTCACAAAGTCAACCTATCACATCGCTTAACAATTAACTTCAATATCTAAAAGGGTAGGATTACTATATTTCGCAATAAAGGTTGTTTACACCGGGTCAACTTTGCATTTGAGATTCTTTGGATCTGAACCGACCCTTTCCCAAGAACCAGTCCGCATGCAATGAGCACCTAACCTGCCTTGGCTGCCCAAGTAAGGGGTCGGGATTAAACCGGAGACTATTTTCCACAAAGTCTCCCTTACCGGAACCACTAAGCATTTGCGGTGGGGGAATATACCACCTCTAAGGTGTTTACCAGGAGTAGAACCCATGACCTCTATGAGGACATGAGCCCTAACCACTAGGCCACCTTGTTGGTAGTACTATATTATGTTTTTTCAAAACACATGTATTAGTTATTATTAGCATCGTACCCGCGCAATGATGCGTTGTTAAATAGTTTCTGTTTTGCAGCGTATCATTTTCAAGAATGAAACGATATGTTATTCACGGGATTCAATGCCAGGAAAAAGTTTTAGCAACATGTTCGTTTTTTGTTTAATTTTTTTTATATTTGTATCAACTATTTTATTAATTTTAAAAATAAATTCTAAAAAACATTAAAAAAGAAAAATAATTTATATTTATGAAATAAAAAGAGAGAAATTAATAAAATTTGGGAAATTATATTCAAGGACGGTCGGCCCAAAAGACTATGGGGCCTCACATATTTTAAGTCCATATATATATATATATATATATATATTAAGTTAGTCATGGCAGGCCCAAATCCCTTATTAGGTTTTATTTACTTCTGTAAGTTGGCGCCTGGTACGATACGAATTGGAAATTCCAAATCACGCCTCGACGGGAAAGTGGCGAACTGGCGATTGCGCAGCTGCAGCTTCACCGCTTAAGTTCCCAAAAACCATTGATTATCGGCTGAAGATGAAAGGCCTGAACTCGTATTTCTAGAAACTAGTCCTATACCCATCCATTGAAGATATGGTTAGTGTTTACACGAGAGTCACGAGTGATAAGCCATCTCTGTTATGCTGTTAATAAGCTTCACACAGTCGATTTTCAGAAACTATCAACCTAATTAGTAATCATCTATGTTCATAAGCCATCTTTGATCCAAGCAGTGAAGGAGAACGACGAACCGACGAAGGCATCAAGGTAACACACTCAATTTTCAAGTTTTTCTTCTCTACCATTCTTTCTTTGATTCTTTATAAAGTTAATTAGATTATTAGATGTTTAATTTTCGTTATAGAGACTGGTTCTGATTTTTTTTTCTTATTTATTTATGTTTATGTTTCTTAGATGTTTAATTTTTTGTTTCTAATTTTTTAGTACTATTCTCGAATTCTCTCTTTAATTCTTTATCTATTTCTGATTCTGTTTCTTACATGTTTTAAACTTAGTACAATTAGATTATTAGATGTTTAGTTTCTTCATATAATTATTAGATTAAATCAATTAGCCCTGAATTTGTTTCTTACATGTTCTAGACGTAGTACAATTAGATTATTAGATGTTTTAATTATAGGGCCTATTTTTGTTAAATTGTACCGGGCCTTCAAAAACTTGGGACCGACCCTGATTATATTGATGTGGGTGAATAATTGTGTTTGTGTGAGAATGTATTGTAAATTAAGAAAGTGAAATAGTTAAAGAAAGTGAAATAAATAAAAAGAAGGGTGAAAATGTATTGTTGATTGAATTTTAAGAAGGTTTAAGAGTAAGAGGAGAGAGTGTTAAATGATTTATGTAGTAGTATAGATTTGTTTATAGATATCAATGTTTACACTACAAAACAACACCCCATTTGTGTCGGACAAATCCGTGAAAAAAGGTGTTACATTTGGATTTCCCACGGAATCAGCTGTGAATAAAAGCTTCGTGAGAAAACTATTTCACTCTCGGATATGATTTCCCAGAAATTTCCCACTAAATCTATGAAAAATTCATTAAAATTTTGCTTTCTAACTCAAATATGTGAGAAATCCGTTGAAAATTTCCCAACAAAAATTTTTAATTGTGGGAAATCCGTTTCTGATATCTGATTTTCTTGTAGTGTTAGTTTAAATTATGTCTCAAATATGCAAATTTCACATGCATAATATCACTTTAATTACGGAATTTAAATATAAATATTTTATTTCTATCTTTGTGAAAAAAGTAAAGAAACAAGAAACTCGTCATAAGAGAAACATAGATTTGGAGGGAAGTTGATTGAATCATTGAATGAAGAATGGTAAAAGAAAATTTATCTTTCAATATTCATGAGAATCTCAGTGATCTAGTATCTCATGTATATTCATCCTTCTCAAACTTATGTCCCATGGATTCAATGAGAGTTGTGTATTGCATGACAATCGGCGAGATAGCCAATCATCAAACTAGATAGCCAATTATTAACGTGCCCTAAAAATCTCATGATATCTTACCTATTTAATTTGTTAATAGAGTAATATCACCCACTATTCTTGCCAACGTTAGCCAGATGCTGGCTTGTAAATGTCACTTGATGGCTTTATGGTGTTAAAAAGGACAAAAAAGACAATTTATCTCGTGCATTTGTTAACCTACGTACTAACTTAATTTTATAACAATCCGAAGTTCGGACATTTAATGCAAACATTTACTTAATGAGATGTATTTATGATAAAATTTTATTTATGTTGTCGGATATTAAAGTTGTCTCGTAGGTAGTACTATAAGAATAAGAAGTTGTGTGGTGGTTTTGTCAAATAAATAAATTGACTTGAGATAATTAAATCAAAAGGATTAATCAAGGAAATTAAGGTAGTTAAGGGTGTCTTGGGAGTTACAAAGACTATTCACTTGGTTTGAAATCTTACGTGCTAGTGTGTGTATTCTGTTCTTTGCCTAAAGAGAAATATTAAGCAAAGGACAAACACTATGAATTTTTTTTGAAGTCTCGGCTGCAATCGATCGCTGGTAAGTAACAAACCCTTTGTTGTATAATAATTTCTAGGTTAGTTGATGAATTTTGGAGTTTTAAGATTGAAAATGTCATATGGTTATGTGTTCGTGAAACCGAATAGAAATCAATCAATTGGATGTTCATATGATGTTAAAAAGTTAAAGTGATGATTTAGGTTTGTTAGTAATGTGTTTATGATGACTTTGGTATAAGAATCGTGAACTAAAAGCAAGTATTCAAGCGGATTGATGATTTATGATTGTTAGAACAATGTTCTTGATGAATTGCGGTTCTGTAGTATGAATTGTAATTGGATGATTTTCGATTTAGGGTGATTTGCGATTTGGGTATATGGTTTTTCGTATGTTGAGATTTGCGATTAAGGCGTGGTTTACAATTGGGTTTGACCAAAATGTTGGAGTCCCCTAGTGTGATTCATGATTTGAACCCTTCGATTTGAGGTTTCCAATTGAACTTTTTCGATTTGCGATTCAAGGTCCGATTGGGATTCACAATTGGAGTGTATGATCACGATTTGTGATTGGGGAATTAGTTTTCGATTGTTAATTTATGGTTGGTGATTTTTGATTGCCAGTTTTTTGATTCCGAGTGTGTTTTACAATTGAGTGTTTTACTATTGGCTTGATTTGCGATTGGAGGAATCGGACACACAAGGGGATTTGCAATATGTGATTTGCGATTGGGTTGATGAACAGTGATTGGTGTACTGCAATGATCTGAAATGCGATTCAGTGATTTGCAATTTTGATTCGATTGCAGGGTATCCTATGAGCTCGGTTCACTTTGCGAGGATTTTTTTAGCGGCTGCTATATCTGGATTATGGGTGACTAGACCTGAGGTGAGTTCGGTAATTTTTAAAAACCGAGTACAAAGACAAAATCGTTTTCAAAAGGCTTAATGATTTAAAATGACTTTTTAAAGAAGTACATGATGGATCTAATTTAATTTATTACTTATGTTGAAGTTTATAAATTACTTGACGATGCTATATGATTGACTTTTACGATCATTATGATGCAAATATATTTATGTTAATGATGATTATATTATGATGACATGATGACTTGGGGGTGGGGTATACATACTCCTAAGATGTTATGATGATGCCTAGTAGGAAGAGAGTGCCTTCTAGAATTTGCTAGCATGATGATGGTTAGTTATCGGGTTTTCTATACAACCTTGGCAACATAAGGTGTACCTGTGCTTTAAGTGTTTGTACACAGTAGTGGTGTTTGACCGAAGATGATGAAGTTAACGCTCATAACACCACAAAGGTGGAAGGAGGGCCTAACGATTTGGGCACATGTACTTTCACCTAAACAACATATGTCGAAGTAACTACATTGGAGGGACCACGGAGTTTGAGTACAAGTAGGAGTCACCCCCACTTGGTACCAGACTTGTTGTGCACGCTTAGTCAACTTACGCCAGCGTTGACAGATTTCAGGACTTAACAGTTGTTGGGCATCCATGTGGTACAAGTACGGACGGACCTTGGAATCTTAGTGGTTTCCTGGAACGCATATGGTAATTTGGGGTAGCGATGGTAACGATGGATGATGATAGACCCAACTAAGAACAATGAACATGATGAGTAGAGATGAAATGATGTCTAAGAAGTTAACAAAGACTATAGATGATAACGTTGGCTTGTGATGCTAACATTGTTATATCATATACTTAGCGGTGTTAAATGATGTGTTATGTGATGTTAAATGACGATTCTTGACCATGGAGGGGTATATGATGTATGCCGGTGGGTAGGTTGAGATTTATTATATCTAAACCTGAACATATTTTAAGATTGTTTTGAAGTATGATTTTACTGTACCTACTTATGTCTCACGAGACATAAGCTGACAATTATTTCTTGAAATGTAAGTGGTTTGGTGAGAATGGTCACTGCGGGGTATGTGCTAAACTAAATTTATTATTCAGAATTAATGTTGGTTATTTACATGGGGTTACTAAAAGGAACAAGTAATAAATCAATTTCTTTATAAGTGGGTTTGTTCGATTGAAATTTTCTTGTATGTATCAAGAAAAGCTTGTGTTGATTTTGGCAGGAATTACTCTTCGATTCTAATTATATTCTATGTTTTTAAATTTTAGATTTTGAGAAATTTAAAAGAGCGTGATATCGTGAATTTAGAAGCAAAGTGCGGGACATGATTAAAAGACGAATAGCCCCAAATAGTCATTTACAAATTAATTAATTTTTAGACAAAGGATATTTTAATAAGATCTATTTAATTCAATGGTCGGAATTCCATTATATCCTTTTTACTAAAAAATATTTTTACTTGATACTTATCCTATATTAGTAAGTTCTTTAGAGTGTGCTACGCTCGGGTTGTGGTCCCCTCAAAATTTTATGTGCTTAGTGTGAAATTTATACTATATATGTTTGAAAAAAATACATATGTTCTTTTGATCTCCTCTATAAACTAGGAGAACCAACGATATAGCTTGATAAAATAATAATAATAATAGGAGAACAAAATTGAAAGTTTGAGTGACTTTAAAAGAATAAAATTGAAAGTTTGAGTGACTTTAGGAGAATAAAATTGAAAGTTGGTTACTATAGAGTTATCTCACAAAAGAAATAACTCTATAGAATAGTAACCAACTTTCAATTTTGTTTAGATATATTAAGTATTATCTAATATTTAGGTGTTAGTTAATTGTTATTTAAATAAAAAAATTAAAGGTGACTTGGTAACTTGCTTTAGCAAGTTAACTACATATGATTGGAAAAAAAACAAAAGTTGAGTGGCTTTTGGTATACAAAAAAAGTTTGAGTAACTTTAAAATAACAAAATTAAAAGTTAGATACTATTATATAGAGTTATCTCACAAAAGATATAGTTATTGATAAATGATAATACTAGAAAAAGATAAAGGGAGAATGAAATAAAAAACGAGGAAGAACCCTAAGGGCTAGGCGGCGAACAATCCTTGCCACCGCCATACGCCTTCCCATAGCTTTCCTTTGGCGCCTGTGGCCTGCCCACCTGCAACTCTACGAGAAACCGCCGCCCGTTCGGAGTCTACACACTCGCATACACTAACTACAATTCATATTAGATATACTTTAGCCCCCCCCCCCCCCAAAAAAAATAAGTTCAAGTTCCGCCAACGTTTGTACGTTTTTATTCTATTTCATACTTAGCGAATCAGAATCCAAGTGATTTTCCTAAGCAAAGACTTAGTGTAAAAAGGATGTATTTACATTAACTTAATGTAGTATAATACAACTATTTAAATGAGATTATACCTGGTATGAAACTAACTAAATGTAGTATAAAATACACTTATATATTTGGTATAGAAATCGGGAGCTGTCAAGGGATACTTCTACCACCTTTTGACTAATAATATCTCAGCAGATCACTGTAAAGTACCACAAAACAATATTAAACAATCTTTGCTTTTGTGGTATGTATGCAAACGAGGAAATGAAACCCGTGCGTTGTGGAGGAAATTTATGTCATACATTTTATAATAACTAAATTAAAATATAACATTTACTCTTTATAACCAAGAATGACAAACTATTAGCCAAAGTTCAAAGAGTGTATATGATGTACCTTGTTAACAACAGAGAAGTTGCATCCAAATTAAATAAGCACCGGATCTTGACCATATTGCAATCGTGTTCGGTTCAAACAATCCAACATCATCATCCTGAATTCCCGTTTATATACTTTCACCCCATAAAATGGGTACATCATTGATATGATGCAAGAATATAGGTTCATGTCTAGAAATTCATATACAAAAACAAAAGCACAAAAATTTTGGAAAATTGAAAACAAAAGCTTCATTAATATCTTTATATGAAACCACAGGAACTTCATGGCATCAAAATTATGTCAAAGTTTTTAGTGAAGCTATAGAAATAAATGCAAGCATATACATTGTTAGGAGTGTAAAACATGAAAAATCATAAAAACGGAAGTCATTCGCTTCATTTTTAAAGCACTGATCCAACTTGTTGGATTTCCCATTATTTATAAATAAGAATGAATGAAAAGGGTTTCTTATGATTATCACTTGTCAATTTACCCCAAACTAAAACTTATATCAATATAATTCAAAACACACATTTGTTCTATACAAACTTTAAGTTAAGCAAGTAGAATACTATATCTGCATATATCTAAAAAAATATGATGTTGGTAGAGAAGAAGAAAAACAAATTACCAAGCACACAAATGATAAGAAACACCATTTCAATAACCAAAATCAATGCATAGCAAACAACACACATATATAGAATATATGATAGGCAATATAATAGATGTGCATAATTCACACAAAAAATTATATATGCATGAATCATTAACAATCCAACTAACTTAAGTTATAAGAAACTTGATAATTTGGTACTTTAATTATCCGATTTATTGGTTAAAATCACTAATCCATCAATTAAAAATCAACCCAATTAAACACAACTAAATAACATAATTAAGGTCACGATTAACTAAACTCAGATTGGTACTTCGGTCCCATATTACACTTACTGTCGCTCCATACTGAAACATTGAGGTTATTCTCTATTTATGTCTTGAATGACATCATTTTAAGTAGGATAAAACATGAATCTTATTATTGACCCACAAAGTGTTAGGTTAACTCAAGTATATTCAAAGATTACTCTGAATTTTCATCAAATTGGTGATCAAAAGATCTGTACAATTGCCACATCTAACATGTGATATCCACGAACAAATAAGTAGCTTAAAGCTATTTAAAGGTCTATTAATAAATGGGAAATATGGTATTATCAAGAATTGTCATGATTCTTATAAAAGCTACTTTAAAAAGAGAGTCTAATTCTTACCTCGGATTAGATATATTAGTCTTCACAAATACACTCACAGTTTGGAAATCTTCATTTACCTGCACCAAAGTAAAAGAACTATCATGGTTACTGAATGGCAGCAAATTATGGTATACTCATATAAGTTATTTTCCTTCAAATAAAATCTTCTATAATCTCCATACACAATTCAATTCACACAACCAAATAAAACATCAACATTATTTCATAACTTATACAACCATTGTCTATTGTATCGAATAAAATGGCTCCTATGTATCAAGGTCGGTATTGGCTCAAGCCAAATCAACAAATAAAGGCAAAAGACAACGGGTCATCTTGGCTCAAGCCAATTTAAACGCCGTATCAACTTAACAGAATCGCTTCAAATAACCCGAATTCATAAAAGAGTGTTAAATAGTATATACATAGCACATAGGGTTCTATAAAACTTCAAAAACTCCATAACAGCTCATTCAAGCGTTTTATCGAACACGTGGTATGCACTGTATCTACCACTTGTTATGAACCCAAAAAAACGTATGTCAAACTTACGAAAACAAAGAAAAAAAAAATTAAATTGAAGGGGAAGAACAGTATAGTTATTATTGCAGAAGAGAGCGTACTTTGAATTACAGGATTGAGAAACACAATGGCGTAGAAAAGGATAATGAAGATCATAGCATCGAAGGGTTAGCTAGGAATCATTTTTGATTGTTTGAAACAAACCCAAATAATTGATTGGTCTCTATTCGATTATGAAATAGATCTCCAGCAAGAACTTTTATGAACACAGTTGTAAAGCAGATGAATGAAAAAATAATTTACCTTAAATTTTTTATATATAACACAGCAAGAACAAGCAGAAAGCATACAAGAATAGTTATTTCTCAAGGATGGTGTGTGAAAATGGAAAGAATGGAGCAGGTGAAGCAAAGTATGGTCTCACACTGTCATAGATTACGTGTGAGGATGGATAGAATGGTAGCTGGTGAGACAAGCAAAGTGAATAGCTTGAACTTATTTTGTAAACACGTGATGATTTTTGGGGATGAGAGTTCTTTTATTATATATATATATATATATATATATATATATATAGAAAATGTATTAATATAAAACCATTATTTAAACATAGAATCATAAAATCAATCTGGACCATTGGATAATCAAAATCAATGGTTGAGATTAAGGATGACATAATTGTAATTATCTCTCAACAAACTCACGTTTTTAATAAAAAAAATACCCCCAAAACTTTAAATTGTCATAACTTTTTAAGTTTTGTGAATTTTAAAAAAAAAAATTATACCAATATTTTAGTTTTTTAATCCTCTTTCAATCAAGACCACTCTTGCCATATTTTTCAAATTTTTTTATGAAAATGCAAATTTTGTTTTGCATTTTGGGTTGCATTTTCAGTTAGTTCTTGTTTGCATTTTCAGTATTGGTTTCAAAATTTGCATTTTTGGAAGCATATGCATAACTTGCATCTTCGATTTTTGCATTTTCGGTTTTTGCATTTTTGCATTTTCAAATGAAACCCAGATGAAAAAGAAAATTTTGAAAAATTTGCATTTAAAAAAAATAAAGTTTCAAAAATATATCAAGTCTGATCTTGTTTGAAAGAGGACGAAAAACTGAATCTAACGATATACTTTTTTTGTTAAAATTTTTAAAAACGAACGAGTTATGATCATTTAAAGATTGAGGGTTTTTTTTTTAAAGTTTGTTGGAAGGGAGGGAGAGGACAGGTGTCAACCTCTAAGGTGGTTCTAAGGGTTCTATGTTTAAGAAGGGTTCTATGTGTATCCTTACCATATATATATATATATATATATATATATATATATATATATATATATATATAGAGTTAATTACAAAGATGGTCCATGTGGTTTGCGCTAAATTTCACATTTAATCCTTTAAAATCGAAAATTACACTGGTAGTCTTTATGGTTAACGTTTTGTTTCACTTTCGGTCCTTTAGCTTAACTTCTGTTAACTTTGACCATTAGTCAAAGGGTATTTTGGTCTATTCTGATCTTATCCTTGTTACCAAACATATGTCACATATTATTGTTATTACCAAACACTCATTCCCTTAAGCTTATTGCCAAACACCTATTTTCCTCTCACTTATATCACCTCTCTCTCTCATCTCCCAATTCTCTCTCTATGCTTTAGTCTCTCTCTCTCTCTCTTTAATTAACACTAGCCGCCGCCTTATTCTCTCTCTTCTCTCTACCCTGGCCACCACCACCGCATAAACACCACCACCCTCTTGACTGCCGGTTTAGGGTTTTCATTTCCGGATAAGCATCGGCGCCGCCGCAGATCTCCGCAGATCTCATATGATTGTGTGTTTATTTCCGATTTAGGGTTTTTACTAGGTGTTTAATCGAGTTATTACGACCAAGATCTTCTCATCTTCCTCATCCTTTTCTTTTCTTTTTTAATGATCTGTCCCAGATCTGATTTCCAGATCTGATTTCTACATCGAATGTGCAACTGTTGTTTGTTCCAGATCTGAGTGTTGTTTGACCATATGGAAGGTGAATCGAGTTCTTTTTTCCGATTTAGGGTTTTTACCATATCTGGGTGAATCCTTTGTTCATAATGTGCTCAGAACTAGGTTGTGTTCTTGGTAAGCAATAAGAACATAAACCCTAAAAAAACGACGATGAACATCAAGAATATTAAAGAATAATGCTGAAAAATAATTAAAAATAAAAATTAAATTTTATAAATGCAAACCACATAATAAAATTTACTTAACATTATTAGTTATAATGTGTTAGTCTTTTTTTATGACAGGAGCTAAGTATTGTTTAAATAATACAAGTTTGTATTTTATTTTACTAAATAATACATTTAGTATAATTAATTGTAATTAGAAAGTTAAATTAGAAAAAAGGATAGGAAAGAGGCATTAGACTGTTTGGTAACAAGGATAAGATGGAAAAAGACGAAAATACCCTTTGACTAACGGTCAACTTTAACACCAGTTAGTCTAAAGGACCGAAAGTGAAACAAAACGTTAACCATAAGGACTACCAGTGTAATTTTCGATTTTAAAGGACTAAATGTGAAATTTAGCGTAAACCACAGGGACCATCTTTGTAATTAACTTATATATATATATATATATATATATATATATATATATATATATATATATATATATATATATATATATATATATATAGAGAGAGAGAGAGAGAATGGATCAACATAGAACCACCTCTTAACCATAGAACCTAAAGAACTAATATGGACCATTAGATAATCTAAATAAAGGGCCGAGATCAATCTTTAATTTTCTATTATTAAAAAAGGAAACAAGCCAATCATATTAACAAATAAGGGCATATTTGGAACTAAAAAAAAGTCTCCATCCTCTCTTCCAACACAATATCGTATCTCTCATTTCTCTCTCCTGCTACAAACAAAAACTCCAGATGAATGTTGATTAATCATCTCTCTCCTGCATCTCTCTCTCTCTCTCTCTCTCCTGCTACAAACAAAACTCCAGATTAATCAACAAACGTCCTGAAGCCCTCCCCATCGTTTGATTTCTCCTCTTGTGAAGACTCATCTCCGGCGGATGAATGTTGAAATCGACATAGTTGATGAAGACCCAGATCCCCATTATGGTTTTTCCCCAGTTCGTTTGAAGTCCTCCCATCGTTTGGCTGTTTTTTCTTGTCAAGAACTTCATCTGGAAGTTGAAGATAAGTGGGTAAGTGTGTATTTTGGTTTTTTTTTTAATCTAGATTGTGTTTTAGTTTTCTTCTTTATCTAGATTGCATTTTGATTTCTTCATCTCGATTGTGAACAATAAGTAGATGAGATTCTGCATATTTGAATTTTTATAATGAAAATGCATATAATTTTGTTCTTAAAATGTAGATGGATACATATAATGTTTATATGTTTGTACGAAAATGTATTAAAATGCAATTTATACAATTTTTATGGTGAAAATGAACATGCAGATGATATGCATTTTAGTTGCTTTAAACTTTGTGGGTCTATGTTTCTTTTGATATATAAATGCAAATGATGAATTTTGTATCCAAATCATACATTCATGTTCACAACAGATAGCATTTTCTTAGAATTACACAACATGATTATTGTAGTGGTCTAAAATTGGTTCTTCAATTATAGATGTGAAGATGTTGTTGCTTGAATCAGAGAAAGGGTTTTAATATCTGGGTTTTGATGTTGTTTTTTGCATTTTCAGTATGTAACGTTAAAATGCATATGATTTTTAGTTTGCATTTGGTATTGTGAGTTCTTCATCTCGATTGTGGTTTCTGCATTTTCGTCATACTGGGTTTTGATTTCTGGTTTTGATGTTTTTTTTTGCATTTTCAGTATGAAACTTTGTATAAAAATGTATAATTTATACTAATATGCAGAAAGATTTAGAATCGTTAACGATTTATTTGAGAATTAGCATTTTCAGTTTTTAATTATGAAAATGCAGAGATGTTGGAATTACAACACTTTGTTTTGGTCTGAATCTGCATCTTCGTCTAGAATTTAGCTTTTTCAAATTTTACAATGGATAGTCATAATGTAGTATGTTGTTAAGAATGAAAATGCAGATATGTTTGAAATCACAACAGTTTGTTTTGGTTTTGGTAAAGCATTTGGATTTTTGTGTTAAAATGTAGTTACGGTTTCATAATCCTTGTATAAAAATATATAATTTATACCAATTTTGTGTAAAAATATATAGTATATATACCAGTATGCAAAGACATTCAGAACTTTATCATTTTCTTTGAGATTTAGCATTTACAGTTTTTAATTATGAAAATGAAGAGATGTTGGAATTACAACACTTTGTTTTGGTCTGAATCTACATCTTCTTATGGGATTTAGCATTTTCAATTTTACAATGGATAGTCATAATGTAGTATGCGATTAAGATTGAAAATGCATATATGTTTGGAATTACAACACTTTGTGTTTGGTTTTGGTGAAGCATTTGGATTTTTGTGTTAAAATGTAGTTATGATGTCATAATCCTTGTATAAAAATGTATAATTTATACCATTCTTGTATAAAAATGTATAGTTTATACTAATATGCAAAGAAATTCAGAATCTTTATCATTTTCTTTGAGATTTAGTATTTTCCATGTGTTTTTTCATCTGGGTTTCATGAACCACCTACATTTTCGTTTTTTGTATTTTCATCTTTGTATTTTGAAAAAATACAAGTTTTTAACATATGTTAAAGCTGAAAAAGCTTGTCTTAAATTAAAGAGGAAGAAAAAATATTGTTGCTTTGCATTTTTAGATTGTTTGTTTGTTTCATTTTTTATGTGAGAATGCCAATTTAAAAAATTTTGCGTTTCCAGATGTATTTTTCCAGTTAGTTCTTGATGGATATTGGTTTTTGCATTTTCAAATTGTAGTTTGTTTGCATTTCATCTGGGTTTCATTTCTGATTGTACTTAAGTTGCTTTGCATTTTCACACTGTAGTTTGTTTGCATTTTAAGTTAGTTGTTTAGTTTGTTTGCATTTTATTTGGGTTTCATTTCATTGAAAAATGCATTTAGATTATGGTGTTCAACTGTTTCTTATGATACTGAAAAGTGTTGTGAATGGAATTTGTATTTTGGGTTTGAATATATAATTTGGATTTTGGGCTGTATTTTGCATTAAATCAGTTGTGAAATGCAGATAAAAGTTGTTGCTTTGCATTTTCAGATTGTTGTTTATTGCTTTTGCATTTTCAGAATTTGCATTTGCATATGATGTGAAGATGGTATTGCTTAATTTGTATTTATGATATGAAAATGTTATGTGAAAATATTGTGAAATGCAAACTACAATTTGCATTTATGTATCATGTTGGGTTTTGAATATCATGTTAGTATGCTAATTAGACTAGTAAAATTTGTTAGTAAATTTTTTAGATTAGTGGATTATACACCCCTATGTTCCTTCATTATCTCTTTTACAATGGATAAGTCTAGATTTGTTTGCATTTTCATGTGGGTTTCCTTTCAGATTGTACTTAAGTTGGTTTGCATTTTCAAATTGTAGTTTGTTTGCATTTCATTTGGGTTTCATTTCTAGTTAGTTTATTTAGTTTGTTTGCATTTCATTTGGGTTTCATTTCAGATTGTACACATAAATAAACATGCAAATTTCATTGAAAAGTGCATTTAGATTATTGTGTTCAACTCTGTTTATGATGATATTGAAAAGTGCTGTGAATGGAATTGCATTTTGGGTTTGAATATATAATTTGCATTTTGGGCTGTATTTTGCATTAAATCAGATTGTGAAATGCAGATAAGAGTTGTTGCTTTTGCATTTTCAGATGGTTGTTTGTTGCTTTGGAGTTTTCAGAATTTGCATTTGCATATGATGTGAATATGGTATTGCTTAATTTGCATTTATGAAATAAAAATGTTATGTGAAAATATTGTGAAATGCAAACTACAATTTGCATTTAAGTATCATGTTGGGTTTTGAATATCATGTTAGTATGCTAACTAGACTAGCAAAATTTGTTAGTAAATTTTTTAGATTAGTGAGTTATACACCCCTCTGTTTCTTCATTATCTCTTTTACAATGGATATGTCTAGATTTGTTTGCATTTCAGTTTTTGCATTTTCAGTATGCAACTTTCGAAAAGCATATCATGTTAAGATCTTGTTGCTTTTTTGCATTTTCGATGTGAAATATAGTCGCTTTACATTTTCAGATTGTTGTAACTTTTAAAAAAATGCATATCATGTTCTGGTTTTTGATGTTTTAAAAATGCATATCATGTATGTAACTTTAAAAATACATATGATATGAAGATGTTGTTGCTTGAATCAGAGAAAAAGTTTTGATTTCTGGGTTTTTATCCTGTTTTTTGCATTTTCAGTATGTGACTTTGAAAATGCATATGATTTTTGGGTTGTATTTTGGTTATCTTCTTCATCTATATTGCATTTTGAGTTCTTCATCTCGATTGTGGTTTCTGCATTTTCGTTCTTGATATGTTGGGTTTTTGCATATTCTTTGTTGATATGTTGGGTTTACGCATATTCGTTCTTTATTTGCTGAGTTTCTGCATTTTTGTTCTTGATATGCTGATTTTATGTATAATTTAAAAATGCAAATATTTTTCTTATGTAAAAATGCAACTACTGCTTGAATTCCTTTTGTTTATAAATTGTATTTGCATTTTCATTTATCAATATTGTTTGTGTTTCTTGTTTGCATTTTAAGTTACACAGTTCTGCATTTTATTTATTCTAATTGGTACTTTGATCTGCATTTTTGTCCTTGATATGTTATGTTCATGTGTAATTTTGAAAATGCAAAAATGTTTTTTTGTTGTAAAAACGCTACTTCTGTTCGAGTTCCTTTTGAGGCTTTGCATTTTCGTATTTGCATTTTCGTGCTTGATATGCTGTAATTATGTATCATCTCTGGTTTTTGCATTTCTAAGTGTATTTTCCAGTTTGTTCTTGTTTTGCATTTTCAGTGATGGATTTGGTTTTTGTATTTCCAGTTCTGTGAAAATATTGTTGTTTTGCATTTTCAGATTGTTGTTTGTTGCTTTGCGTTTTTGGTTTTTTGCATTTTGCATTTTGGAATGAAACCAAGTTCAAAATGCAAACTTTGCATTTTCAACAAAAAAAAAGTTTCAGAAATATATCAAGCCTGGTTTAGTTTGAAAGAGGACGAAAAACTGAATCTAATGATATAATTTTCGTGCTTAAACTCTAAAAAACGAACGAGTTATGATCATTTAAAGATTAAGGGGGGTTTTTTTTTTTATTAATAAACTTGTTGGTTGGAGAATGTAGAAGGAGGCGCGTGGGTTTGATTTTTTTTTTAGTTTTCCAGTTTTGCCCTCCAATCAACATGCCACGTGTCATCCTCTAAGGTGGTTCTTTAGGTTCTATGTTTAAGAAGGGTTCTATGTGTATCCTTACCCTATATATATATATACACACACACATAGGGGAGGGTGCATGCGAGAACCGTTGTTAGTGCGATAACCGCAAGAACCAATCTCAGTCGTTCCTTGGATATGGGAAGTTTCATGGATGGAGAGCGTGGAGAGATAGAGTGTGGCAGGGTGCATGTGAGGAATTCATGGGTGGGCAATGACATTGAAGTAGGGGGATTGGACGGCTCAGATTGGTTCTCGCGGTTCTCGCATTAACACTAGTTCTCGCATGAACTTTTGTCTATATATATAGTAAATGGATCAACATAGAACCACCTCTTAACCATAGAACCTAAAGAACCAATCTGAACTATTGGATCATCAAAATTAATGGATGAGATTAACGATGGCATAATTGTAATTACCATGTATTAGTTAACATGCAAAAGGGCAAAGATGGAAAATCCCCTGCCCCCAACAAACCCACGTTTTTAATAAAAAATACCCCCAAAACTTTAAATTGGTATAACTTTTTAAGTTTTGTGAATTTAAACAAAAAAATTATACAAATCTTTTAGTTTTTTAATCCTCTTTCAATCAAGACCACTCTTCCCATATTTTTCAAAAAAATTTATGAAAATGCAAATTTGTTTTGTATTTTGGGTTGCATTTTCAGTTAGTTCTTGTTTGCATTTTCAGTATTGGTTTCAAACTTTGCATTTATGAAAGCATATGCATGACTTGCATCTTCGATTTTTGCATTTTCGTTTTTTGTGTTTTTGCATTTTCAAATGAAACCCATGTGAAAATGCAAATTTTGAAATATTTGCATTTTCAAAAAAAATAAAGTTTCAGAAATATATCAAGTCTGGTGTTGTTTGAAAGAGGATGAAAAACTTAATGCAACGATATACTTTTTTTTGCTAAAATTCTTAAAAACGAATCAGTTATGATCATTTAAAGATTGGAGGGGTTTTCTTTTTTTTTTAAATAAAATTGCTGGAGAAAAAGAAAGGGGCACGTGAGTTTCATCTTTTTTTTTTAATTTTCTAGTTTTACCCTCCAATCAACATGTCACGTGTCATCCTTTAAAATGGTTCTTTAGGTTCTATGTTTAAGAACGATTCTATGTGTATCCTTACCATATATATATATATATATATATATATATATATATAGTAGGAGGTTCAAATGAGAATCTTAAATTATTTGAGAATGAGAGACTCAATCCAGCCGTCCAATTTCCCTCCTTCAATGTCATTGCCCTCCCATGAATTCCTCACTTGCACCCTGCCACACTCGATTCCCCCACGCTCTCCATCCATGAATTCCACTTACAAAATGAACGGCTAAGATTTAGTCTCACATTCTCAATTAATTTATTATTCTCATTTGAACCTTTCCATATACATATATATATATATATATATATACACACACACACACTAAGATTACATATAGAACTAAAACTACCATTATATATTGAACATTTTATATATACATAAACTATATAACTCGTGTGGTGATAAAATGTATCATTGATTAAAAGTGTAAAAATGACAATTTAGCACTTTTCAAATACACTCCACGAGCCTAGCACAATCAACTGTATGTAGTGACGTACTTGGTCGGATAGCGCTACTGGGTGAACACTTTGAGAAAGTTGAGGTACGACACTTAAGTCGAACATACAATGACGAAGCGGATCATCTTGCCAAGTTCGGCATTTATAGACCAAAACTTTGGGTTGTGTGGACCTAAGGTGCCCTGAGATATGTTTTAGACTTTTTTTCCTTGTTTTTGTCTTAAACCTTGCGCAAGTGGTGTCATGATTAGGGTGGACGGTATGATAGCTTAACCTCTTAAAACAACCGTGGATAATGCTTCTCAAGTAGTAATGTGGGCGCATCAAAGTTGTGTATGACGGTAGTGTTATGTTTTTTTTATATATTTTCCGTTGTTTTGTTTATTGGGCCTGGGCAGGGGTGGGTGTGTGCTTATGGGTGACGAATTACATTTTCTTAGGTGCAATTGGTTTTTGATGTACAAGTTCTGAATCCGTATACTAATATTTCCTGGTTTGTGATCTCTTAGGGGGTATGGGTGTGGAGGATGTTAGATTATGTGCAGAGATAGATAACATGTATCATCGTGTCCAATACTATGTGACACTAAAGGATCACACCGCTGCACACCCAATTAGAACCTTTTGGATTATAACCTTTTTTGTGTGGAAAAGAAATAATTAATTAGTTTAATTAATTATCGAGAAAGAGAAAAATAATAATAGTTAATTATTATTTAAAATAGAGATGTTAATATTTAGTTTAAATATTAACGGGACCAGTTAATTAATAGTTATTAATTAACTAGAAAGGTCAAGGGGTATTTTGTGTAATTGGTTAATAGTTTAATTAAAGCTGGGCTTTAATTAAACGGGCTTGGCCTAATAAAGGTTTATTATATATAAACCTAATTAAGCCTAATTAATCACATAAGACAATTACAAGTTAAAAAGAAATAACCCTAAGTGCTCTCTCTCTCCCTCTCTCCTTCTTTCGGCGGCGGCGCAAGAAGAAACCGACCACCAAGGGCGGTGCCCGACGGCGATGCATACACACACACACGTGGATCTCGATTTTGATCCAAGGGTTTAATCCTTAGGCGGTCTAGCAGCCAGTTCGAGGCGGTGCAGTAGCGGTGGATAGTCTGCAGCTGTCTAAAGGTCAAAGAAAAGTTTTAATCCCTAAAGGTATAACTTTCTAATCCTCTTCTCTTTTAGTTCCTGTATGAGTTAGATGAGATCACTGGAGGGGGTTTTGATTTCCGCTGTGCATGTATGATAATATGTTTTTATACCCCACAAAACCCTTCAGAGGATACTGGGTTGTTTCTCTTTTGACTATGGAATGTGATATAAGAGCGGGGATGGATAGATATGGCAACCCATCATTTTCTGGCAGTAATAAGGTGGCACAAGATTAGCACATACAGGCACATTGTCCTCCCGGAACCACATTTTAACCTGTAATATGTGCGGTTAGGGTTGTGCAGGAGGCCAACAGTCCTAGATTGTTTGGTATGGTCAAATCTATGATTGATGTTGTTACACTAGTTTTCAACTTCAATAATGGGTGGGAAAAGCTGGGTGGTTATACTTTTAATGATTATGGTAGTGTCCTGGTGATGAGGGGTGGCTAAACTAGGATATGGTGTTGTATGGGGGGTGCAACGGGGTGTCCACGGTGTGTTGGAGGTTTATGGAGGTAGGCTGGGATGTATTTTGGGTTTCCTTCCCCTTGCAACCTGTTGAGCCACTGAGTCTTCATTCTAGTTATTTAGTTGCTAACGACGATATTTGTTTTGATTTAGTGGGATAAATCATCATTTGACACCTTTTCTTTGACATAGGATACCCTGTTGAGCCTCTGAGTTTCTTGGTCAGTCGTTGCTTATTCCCCCATATTTTATGTGTGTTATTGAATAAGTAACACTGACAGTTTCCATACTGATTAATGGTCGAAAGTGGCCACGCATTATGTATAATGTTGTAGGTCTTTAAATCGCCCAGGGGTATATCTCCTGCGTGACTGGACTTGAAGTGGTACAACCTTTGCGACTGGATGTTACAAACTGATGACTCCATCATTATTACAAACCGTGTGTCTCGACTCTCTATAATGTGGTAAGTGGGTTTGGTTTACATAAGTGGGCTAAAGCAAGGAAGTGGAATTGCTACACGTGACAAGCTTGAGCTGTGGAGTGCGACAAAGGATCTGTTGAGGACGAAGGCTATGGGCTGGAAGCTGGGCGACACAAACCTAAGGTCGATGAGATTTATGGAGCTCTGATGCAGGGAAGCAATGGGTACGGTAACGCAGTACAGTGGTTTGAGTGCGATGATAGCCTGTAACAATTTGATGTTTCTTTTCTAATGTTCTGGTGTGTACGCCTTTAGGTGGATGTGTATCAGCAAGAGTTTTTGCATATGAATGGAATTCAAGCTGTTAATTTTTTTTTTGAAAGTGCGAGTTACCTTACAAAGTTGTATATATGTCTAAAATAAAATTAAAAATTAAAGAAACTAAAGAAACATAAGTCTTGTTCAACAATTCAAAATGTATGTCATATCTCAAAGCATCAATTCCAACACTTTATTGTTAAAATACAAATACTTAATACTTGTGTTTAAATTCACAAAATGTACTCAAGACCTATACAAACCAATAAAGATGAGACTAAATGAACATCATTATTTACTATCATAATATATTCAAAATGCAAACTACATACCATAAAATGCACAAACCAGATTCTAGAAACAAAAAACTAGTGTGAATGAAAATGCAACGAACCAAAAATGCATCCCCAAATGCTATACCTGCATACTCAATTCAAAGAAGAATTCTTGATCAACTTTGTATATTTGGTTGATCCTAAAAAATGCAACAAGATTATTCCACCGAAGCATTTTTTGAGTTCCCCATCACCAAATCGCCCTGTAAAAGAGGAGGTTTACCTTCGAAGACAAAGATGATGATCTCTTCAAAAACTCATCTCACATCAGTTTGAAGTTTTTGACCCGTGCTTCTCTGTTTTTCTCCCTTGAATTCAACACAATGGCAGCCAACATTGGTTGCTTTGTTAGAGACAACCACAATAGCAGATTTGAATGGGTGCACCCGATATACTGATTTGCAAATTCAGCCTTTTTTTTATGTATTCTAGTCTTTCTATTTGTGTTGTTTTTACTTGCATAAGATGAACCCTTAATTTATGGTTTGACTTTATGGATCCAAATATTTTAGTAATTTTATAATTATCAAATTTTGTTTACAAAAATTAATGTGTTAAAGTTTCTAAATTTATGATCTACTGACCGAATTTGCATAGGTTAGATAACCATTCTGCCTATGTTTGCTCGAATGATGTTTTTATAATGACCACTAGGGGTCGTGAATAGTGATGGATCAAATTCTAGAGTTATATCGTATTGTGAATAAGCTTTAATGTGTGTGTGTGTGTGTGAACAATTGCATTCATCGACCATTCGATGTAGTTTCTAGATTGTATGATCGAGAAGATCAAGAAAACTAAGTCTTGTATGATACGAATTTATAAACTAGTTATGAATAAGGATGGCAATTTGGGTCAGGTTCGTGTCGTTCGGGTTCGGGTCAGTTTCGTGTCGACCCAATTTCAACCCAATTATTTTCGTGTCGGGTTCGGGTCGTGTTTCGTGTCGACCCATTTCGGTCAAAAGTCTTTGACTAGTCTTTTTTTGATTTGAGATTATGTTTTTCAAATACGGGTTTCGGGTACAGTTTTTGATTATGGGTTTCAAATACGATTTTCGATTACCGTTTCAAATTTGGTTTTCGAGTACGGTTTTCGTTATAAAAATTTTGAATTCCTTGTCTATCTCCAATTTTCTCTACTAACTAGTGATTAAAATATCGAATACCAATACAATTTAATAGTTTTAATACAAAAGCACTAATAGCTTTATCCAATTTCAAAATGCAAGTCTTTTTTCTTCTTTATCGTTGTATTCTCGGAAGGAATATCGAGTTGGTGGGTTCCAAAGGGTATTTAAATCATCATCACTATAATATTGTTTAGGTCTAAATCGTACCAACTTGACAAACGTCAAAGTACCAAAAGTCCAAAACAATGTCAAAATAACAAATAGCAAAATGATATAATATTGTTTAGTTTTACATCTTTTATTATTTATTTAAGTTTTTAGTTTTTAAAGGTTTTGTATTTCTGTTTATCGGATTTTATTGTCTAGGATGTCACTCCCTCATTTTTTCACAATCTTCTTTTTGAAAATTTAATTTTAAGTATTAAATTTTATTTATAAATTTTAATTTTACCCTTATACGGGTCACTTTCGAGTTGACCCTAACCCGACCAATTTATTTTCGTGTCAATTTCGTGTCGACCTGGTTTTGACCCATTTCGAGTTCGTGTCACTTTTTTCGTGCCCGGTTCGGATCGTGTTTCGTATCGGGTAAGAAGTTGACAGCCTTAGAAGTTGATTATCATGACCATTAGGTTAACCTCTTCATAATTATAATGATCTACTGACCGAGTCAAAGGGGACGCGAAAACTAGTCGTCGTTTATGGAGCGGAGCGATAATGGCAGCAGCAAGCATGACATAGCAACCACTTCACCCCACTCACTCACCTCAACAGCGTTGAATCTACGCACCGCCCTCCCTCAATTTCCCAAATTTCATCTCAATCTCTATGTAATTGCAACTCAATTTCTCTGTTTTAATATTATTGTCTCTATCATTATCCCTCATCCGCTCATTCTTTTATTCTCAATTTGTGGTTTTCCTTCCAAATCCACCCAACATAACATAACCCACTTCAATTCTTCATCTTTCCTACTTGGGTTTTGATTCATATCTCATATCAAACATGTCGTTCAGATTCCGAGGAGGGGTATGCCCAATTTCTCTTCTTCTTCCATTTCCTTTACTGTATGTATATCTCTGTTAATCAATCATGGAATCAGCTTAGTTCCTCGGTCTTCCTACTTTTCTGTATCTGATTGTTGGAGTTTATGAGATTCTTTTTAATCGATGGTCGTGTGCCTAAGATCTGTTGATGGTTTATCGTAAGGGTTTTGTAGTCGATTTGTAAATCGACTACCTTTTATTTTGTACTAAACTGCTATGCATTTTCTATGATTATGTGTAATATATCTTGTTTATGGCCAATTAATTGGGAACTTTGGTTGGTGTGAGTATGTACTACTGTACTCTGTCCACCATTGATAAATCTGGTTATGATTTTAAGGGGATCTTGTTAAAGATTTGAAGTTTTGCAAACTGATCTAGGAAACTCATTTTCACATCTTCAAATCTTGAAATGGTGTGATTCGGGTCATCTTATAATCCAATTTCTAGATCATGGTTTACACTACCATGCTTGTATGTAAATTTTCCGTCTTTCTGTCTAATGTGATTTGCAGAACTATTGTTCATATGAAATCTTACACATACACAGGCAAATGCTTCTTCTGGAATGGGTGTTGCTGATCACTGTAAAGGCACTTTCTTGGAGCTACAAAGAAAGAAGACTCACCGTTATGTGATCTTTAAGATTGATGAAAAGAAAAACGAAGTAGTTGTAGAGAAGACTGGAAGTCCTACTGAAAGCTATGAAGATTTTACATTGGCTTTGCCTGAAAACGATTGCAGATATGCTATCTATGACTTCGACTTTGTCACCTCTGAGAACTGTCAAAAGAGCAAGATTTTCTTCATTGCTTGGTTAGTAGCTTTTGTTAAATTCTTATATGATCCATATGAATGTAAAACATGTTGTTTTAGTGCATCTGTTAAAGAAAATTTGTTATGTATTTAGGTCTCCTGCATCCTCTAGGATTCGAGCCAAGATGTTATATGCAACATCCAAAGACAGGCTCAGACACCAGCTTGATGGTGTTCACTATGAGATTCAAGCTACTGATCCTACAGAAATGGATCTTGAAGTGCTTAAGGAACGCGTATACTAAATCGGTTAGATCTCTTGAACAAGTGTTTCTAGCTTCTTGAAAGCTTCTTTTTAGCAGAAGAAACTTATGTTTAAATAAACAGTACTCTTATGACAATAATACTATGCTTCAACTGATTACTGTAATCTCCCATTATTTCCACTTACATATTATTATGTATCTACTGGCCCTTCAATTATATATGTAGTTGGTTTCTGATTCTTTAGTTCTTCTTGATGAGATTACTTTGTCTATCCATGTTGTTCTTTGAAGATGATTCTTAAAAAGATAGAGACTTTATTAAGAGGGAAAATACAAATCAAACATATAACAAGTGGTAGGCATGCAGAAAGATTTTATGTTGAATTTGGTTAATCTGTTAATCTTGCTTTACTATTTGATATGTCTTCAAGTGCTTCTCCTTCATTGTTAATGTCATCATTCTCACCCGACATCTCCTCGAGTGATTTCCCTTTAGCTTCAGGTACCAAAAGGGTAAAAAGCGCGCCCAAAAGATTAACAACAGCCAAGATAATAAGTGCGTTTTTGACCCCGATTCCCTTAGGATATCCTGGATCGGGCTTTGTTTTGCTTTGAGCCAAGTATAAGAACCCGAAAGCACCTACAATTGCCCCGAGCTTCCCTGATGCTGCTGATATCCCGTGACAAGTTGATCTCAACCTCGCGGGAAAAATCTCGGCTGGCACGATAAATGTGGTGGAGTTCGGGCCGAAATTGGCGAAGAAGAAAGTCAACGAGTACATTACTACAAACCCGATTCGGTTGTCTTCTTTTGTCCAGTGATGATATGGGATTGCTAGTGCAAACATGAAGATTGTCATCATTGTAAAACCCATTAACTGTATCTTAAATCTTCCCATTTTGTCAATCAGAGCAACTGTAAACCAGTACCCGGGAACCGTGCTGCAAAGCGCGATTAGGGTTTGAGCTCTTGCGATCCTGAAAACCTCCTCGATCGCACTCATAGTCTTTGCATGAGGAATCCACCCGATCGCACTGAAAACATCCTTTTGGAAGAGATTTTGACTGTAAAACGCGATATCAAGCAAGAACCAAGTGGTTGAGGTAGCAAGCAAGTGAAGCCCGTGGCGTCTAAGAAACTCCTTTGAAAATAACCCGAATGTGTTCGTCTCCTTTTCTGTGAGCTGATCAAGTTTCACTTGCTCTACTTCAATCTCAACCTGCATAACCCGAGCCATATCCTTAGCCGCCTGCTCGGCATTCTTTGCAACCAAAGCAGTATATCGAGCTGTTTCCGGCATCTTCATCCTCCAATAATAAGTCAAACCCGCGGGAATCGCTCCAAACATTAATATTATTCTCCATATGTAATCAGCTTGATGCGGGGTCGAACCAAGCTCGTCTTTCTCATATGGAGGAACATTATACTTGGCCCGAAACGATGATGACACGATAATAGCAAAAACACCCCCGACTAAGATCCCGAACCCTTGCATGGCAAAAACCGCTGCTATGAACGCCCCTCGGGTCTTCTTGTTTGCATATTCAGACATGATTGTAGCTGAAAGCGGGTAGTCACCACCAATCCCGAACCCTAACCAGAACCGAAAGAAGCAAAGGGTAACCATAACCGCCTTCGGGTCATTACTGAAAGAAAGCCCGGAAGCTATGGAGCAAATCACCATCACCATAAGTGTCATACCATACACTTTCTTTCTCCCCATCTTATCCCCAAGCCACCCGAAGAACAACTGGCCCGTAAGGGTCCCGCAAAACGCGACACTGTTGACCGCAGCCGCGACTTCCGGGGGCAACGTGCCCGGGTTCTCATGGCCCTCGACATGGTAGTATATCCTACCGAGCAATTTAGTGACGAGGGAAATACAGAAAAGATCATAAGCATCTGTAAAGAAACCCATTCCTGCTATAACAATTGCAGTGAAATGGTACCATTGTGTTTTAGCAAGATCAAGTGCATTAAGCACTTGAAGTTGATCTCCGGCCATTAATTAACAGACGGTTAGGTTAGTTAGTTAATCGGAAACTGTGGCCGTTAACTGAGAGTGCAAATGAAGGCGTATATATAAATAAATAATAATATTGAGAAACCGCGTTGTATGGACGTTAGAAACAATAGATACGGGAGCATATCCATTTGACATGGAGACAGGTGTAGAATTTCTTGATTCGAAAGAAACATTTTTGTAAGGTGGGAAATTATGGAAAACGTTAATCATGAGTTTAGTAAATATCGATCGCATGTTGAGGTTTCGGGAGGTCTTTTGTAGGTCCAATTCTTCAGTTTAGTTGTATGCCGGCGGCATACTTTGAGTTTTCTGTCGTTTAAGATTTGGAAACTGCCAAATGGATACATTTTCGGAGAAATTATTGACCTTTGTTTCTTGAAATACGATTCCAAACTATGATTTCTTGATCAAGTGTTGTTAATGAGGATAGATGTTTAAGTTTCATGGTATGCTTCGAAAACAATCACTGATATACCGATTATGTCTTGTACATCTGAGGTAAATAATTGTTGTATTCCGAATAACTTAAAAAAAACAATACATTTATCCATCTGTGTGAAAAATGTGCATGGAATGGGAATTTAACACATCTTATCTTATCTTATAATATTATTAAAAGGAAAGGTTGCTTACATCATTTCTCAAAAAAATCTTCACCAATCATAACTCTTATTTTTTTTTTAAGTTAAAAAAATAGAAATTACCAAATGATTACGTCACAATTGCTTCCGCAACTTTAAAGGGTTTTAAATGTAAATTTAAAGAGTTTTAATGTAAATTATTAGGGGTAAGTATGCAATATGTGAGGGGTTTTAAGATAATTGTATATTAATGTAATTAATTATAAGTTGTTTGGAAATTATCTTTAACAAATTGTAATATATTTAGTTTTGAGAAAAGTTAATTATATATTTGTAATAGTCTTATTTTTATCTACGTTATGATATAAATTTTATCGGAATATGAGGTTTTTCTAAAAATTAGTATATTTTAATTGTTTTATCCATCGGGAGCAACGTGTCGGTAATTATTGAACATTTTATTAGTATATTTTAATCTACATAATTATTGGGTAGTGAAATAACTGTCTTGTTAGTGAGTTTTGTAACTACACATACGATTTGGAATATTATATAAAAAATTATTTGTCTAAGTTTTCTTATTTTTTTAACTAATAAGTTGGTACATCAAATAAAAGTTATAAAATGGATATTTGAATTAAGTGAAATCTTGTGTTTTCAATTATATTTAACTGAATAATAAATTACATTTAAGTGATTTATGTATGTATAGACATAATTTATTCTATGCTAGAATTTTATTTTTATGTGATCTAATTTCATATACTTAGATGGATGTCATTATTATTTAACTTTTAATAAACTTAGTTTACAATTTCAAAGATTCAAATATATAATTGGCTAATACAATGTCGGGATAAAGCTCTATAACGATAAACATTAATATTATACTAAAAACCTTTTAGACGTGTAATATAACTCTATCTTTATCAAAAAGAATATTTATAAAAAATACTAAAAATACACATTTTCACTCATTGACAGTTATATGTGACGGTTTCTCGAGTGAAGAGTAAGAAGGAGTTAAAAGTTTTAATTTACGATGATTAAGGAAACCATACTAATAAAACCATGAATGTTGTTTATAAAGAGATGTTAACGAAAATCTAATGATAATCTTATGTATGAATTTCAAAATTCCGTAATGGTTATTAATTTCTTACGAAATTTTATATTCATATCTATGCTTTGTAATTATTTTTACTATACGTGTTAGTACTCTTTAAAGCTATATAAATTTAAAATTAACTTATATCATCTTGTGTCGATACACGGGTTGCTTAGTAAATTAAAAGAGAATAAAAATGAATAATAAACAACACTTATCTTAGATAGGAATAACGTTCGAATTAATGACCTTTAGGAATGAAAAATCAAAAAAGTTGTTTATTGAACAATAATACTTATTTATAAATAGCAAAGTAATTTAAATATTTTATTCCTACAATATATCAAATTTTTCACCATTCTTTTCCGTGCTTTATTAATAACACTTAGGATCCGTTTGGTTGGCAGACATCCTTATGATTCTAAAAGAATTGGAATCGAATTCCTAAGAATTCTTGTGTTTAATTCATTTTATTACCTCACATCCTTATATATATATATATATATATATATATATATATATATATATATATATATATAATATCTTCCTCCCTTTCGATTGAATCCTTCGACTCTTCTCTTTCTCCATAGCCCTGTGTCGCCGCCGTCACCTTCGACTCCTCTCTTCCTTTACATGTAGCCTTCGATTGTAGCCCTTCGACTCCTCAGTGCCACATCTGTTGACCGCCGCCGACTTCCTCCATCTTATCACCTTCCTTCGTCTCAGCCACATGTAAGTTTACTCTCTCTCTCTCTCTCTCCATCGCCTTCGACTCTTCTCTTCCTTCATCTGTTTTTAGAATATCTGATTTGTGGAATTTGTGTGTACCAAACACATTGTTGAATCTGTAAAACCCATCGTGAATTTGAGAAACAATGATTTATGTTGAAGCTATAGAACCATATAGAAATTGTTGAATCTAGGTTTTTTTTTTGAAACTCTGATTTGTTAATCTATGTGTATGAATTTATTGAACCTACTGTTGAATCTGTAGAACCCACAGTGAACCAAACAAAAGGGCAATTTTTTCATTTTATATTACTGAAAACAAATTCATTTACATTGTCTTCGAACCAAATAGAATATGAAATTGGATTCCAATTTCATTTCCTGTCAAGCAAACAGAATATATATTGGATTTCATTTCCTAATGCTCCCTGACTCGCCTGATATGACCAATATACTCTTTTCTATATAGTTTATTATATTCTTTTAACATGTATCCAATTCAGAAATACTATTATTATTTTAACTCAGTTAATAATTAAATAATTAAATCAATATAAAAGTTCTAGTTATTACTTAATTATATTATTGATAAAATACCAAAAAGCTTATAGCACAACGGTATTTGGTATTTTTGATGCCCCACAAGGTAGTGGTTTCAAGTGTGGTAGTAACAAAATAGTGTAGTATTTGGTTTCAGTTATAGGGAGTGTGTTTAGCCTTCAAAAAATTTTTATTGATGCAATCACCACTAAAGTCACCCACCACGACCACCAGTAACTACCATAAACCGCCGTCTATTGCCACCCACCACCATAAACCACCACTAAAAAGTCAGGAATCACCATAAATCAACTATAATCGTGATAAAGACCAATATGTACAGATTAAAACCAAGAATTAAATATCATACCTAAATAAGTTGAAACCCAAAAGCCTAAAACCCTAAATCCAAGAACCAAGAACCCTAAAATCAAAACAAAAGTTTAAACTTAAGAACACCAAGATCAAAGGCCGATGAAATTAGGGGCTGAGGAGGGCGAGAAGGAGTGGCCGGAGGGATTAAGAATATAAAATGCTTATAGATTGAGAAGCAGAGAGTGATGTTAGAAGGTAGTGATGACAACTATAGCAGTATCGACACTATGGCTGCATAGGAAGCAATATGATGTTTAGACCAAAAAGAGGAGGTTACATGTGGTGTTGATGCAACGGTGATGGAGGTGGTATTGTTAGGATATGACTTGAAGTGGTTGATTAGAAACTGAAAAACAAGGTGCTTGGCGTGCAGCAGGTGTGCTCGGCGTTGAGACATCGAAACCCAAAATTTTGGGTTTTTTTCTCGGAGGCTCCACGTCATGGGCCCTTGCTCCACGGCTTGGAGTAGGCTGCTTGTGCCTCAATGTTATTGGTTTTGTGTGCGGCTGCCATAGTTTCTAATTTTGGTAAATTAGGGATTTTTTAATTAAGTTTTTGGTTACTTGTTTAGTTATAAATATCAAGCTAAGATTTTCCTTGTCGTTCAACCTATGTGGTTCATAAACACCTTTTGGGTGACATCTTCTAAACACTTTAAATCATAATAAAGAAGTCTTTGATTCTTGCACCTAGATGTAGGTCGTGACCTTGACCGAACCACGTTATATCTTGGTGTCATGTTTATCTTGTTTTATTATCCGCATCTTCAAACATGTTCTTGTTGAGGTTTCAAGTTCGATTCGTACATGGTGGTGTGTTTTGATCTTTACAGGTATCATCACAAGGATCATGATGGTAGTGGCCTGATGAAGGTGGATGAGGTCTTTTATGGTGCCAATCTTTAGTGGTAGCCGGATGAAAGTGATGGTGGTAGGCCTGAGGAATCGAGCGTGTGTGTGTGTGTGAGAGAGAAAGAGAGAGAGAGAGATAGATATGAGTGAAGGTTAAGTTAGGAAAGAGAGGCTAATAAGAATTTTATATTTAAAAATATTATTTTCATGTATTCAAATTAATAAAGGTTAAAAGAAAATAATAAGTTATATAAAAAAGTATTTTTGTCATTTTAGGATCCGTGGACCAATATTTTAATATAACTATAAGGCTAATTTGATAAAATTTATTAGACGATCTAAATCATTTGTTTTAAAAAATGTTTAATCTTGACCATTAATTCATTTGAAATCAAAAAACCAATTTTAACCTTTTAAAGTCAAATTTATTAGAGATAATTTCATGTATGCTCTTATTAATTCATATAAAATCGTATTTGACCACCTTAATTTACAAATAATCATATTTACCCTTTATAATATTTTAAAATATCATATTTAATCAAATTCTTAGTTTATCATTCTTAAATATTTTATATTTATTTTAATTTCTTTTTAATTATAAAACAACAATAAGAATACCTCGGTAAAATAATGAAAACATAAATTATAAACGCCACGGGCTCTTTTGTTTGTAATCTCCTGAAAATCGCATAGTTTCTCTTGCGCCAAAAGTATATATGTATATTTTAAACATTTCAAACTGCAATTTCCAGAAAGTAATAATCCTATTTCCGGAACTTCAAGGGGTTTTAATAATATATAAAATTGACCAATCATCTAAAATTATATAAAGAGTTAATTATACAAATCGTCTATGTGGTTTTTGCTAAATTTCACATTTAGTCATTTAAACTTAAAAATTACACTGATAGTTATTATAGTTGACATGTTGTTTCATTTTTGGTCCTTTACACTAACTTCAGTTATCTTTGACCATTAGTCAAAGGGTATTTAAGTCTTTTTACTACTTATCTTTGCTTCCAAACAAGATTTACCTATTAAAACAGTTTCCAAACACTAATTTGCTTCTATACTTGTTACCAAACACTAGGTTTCTAATTCCTACTATAACCCCCAAACCCCCCTTCTGTCTCAAATCTCATTATGTGTCATCCCTCTCTATCTGAAAGACCAAGCCACCACTGCCGTCAACCCTTTGGTTGCACCACCGCTGTCCACTACCGTTCATCTTTGATGGCCCCACCGTCACCGTCGCCATCACCATCGCCATCCACCTCTCTACATCTCACTTATTCTCCTCCGCCGGACGCCTCCGCCACCACCACTACATGTTCCGATCTAGGGTTTTTCGCTAGGGTTCTTCGCAGATCCTAGAATGTGTTTTCGATAGATCCTGGATCCTGGAGTTTGTTCTTCGACAAGATGGCAGATTCATTTGTTTTCAAAAGCGACAAATGCGTTTGTTTTGAACAAATTCAGATCTGTGAATAACTTATTGGGGTTTTCGTCTTGTTCTTGATTAGGATTTCTATTGTGTTTATGTTCATGATATATAGAGAGTTCATGATACACAAAATGTATAAAGTTGATTATAAACACTGCAGCCACTGTAGTAGGTTTTTGATTTTCTTGTTCTTCGATTTTTTGGATTTGTCTTTACAGATCTATATTCCTTGTTCTTATCAAGTTCTTCGATCATTCTGTTGTTTGGATATGTTGTTTCCAGATTTGTGTTAATCAATTAATTGAGTTTTTTTTACCATCGTTTGTGGTTTTTGAAAGGGTTTGAACGCTGAATTGATAAGTTTCTGGTTGAAGATGAAGATCAAGAACACCATCTTCTAATATATATAAAAGAGTAATTTGAAAAAAAATATTAGATAATCTAGACTCTTTATTTAATAATCGATTTAATCTTAACCGTTAATTTTTTAATTTTAAAAGTTTGATTTTGACTTTTTAGAATCAAATTATATGAATTAAATAAACTAACCCATAATCAAAATAATGATAAATATCCAAAAATTATAACCAATTAAACAATCGTAAATGTCAAAAAAATTATAATAAATTACAAATAAAAACGTATTTTTTTCTTTAACATTTTTCATATAAATATTAATAATAAACATTTTTGAATTAAATGATATATTTTACCTTTTAGCTAAGTTGAAAATTTAATTTATTCTTGATATGTAGAAGTCAAAATTCTTTAAGTTGATCAAGATTATTATAAATAATTTTGTATATATCATTCTTAAACTTTCAAATAGCGTATTTGTCCATCAAATTTATAAATAACATATTTATATCTTATAAAATTTTAAATGATCATATTTAACCAAATTATTAGTTATATCATTTTAAAATATTTTATAATTACTTTAAATTCTTTTTTCATTATAACAATAAACATTTGACCTTATTGTTTATAATTGTAAATATATTAATCGATAACATGTACAAGAAATTTAATCACGTCTTTTGTTATCATGATAACACATTTCTTCAATCACGTCTCCTCACTCCTTTCCCCGTGTTTCCATCATTGGTCTTAGAATTGATGCCGTATGTCGTCATCTTTTATGAACTCTCATTTTTCCGTGTTTTAGAATTATTTGATATAGTTTATAAATGTTTAATATTTATTACTTTTCTAAATCATACTGTGTATTACACGGGCATTTAAGTAGTAATATGAAAAAGATACAACTAAAATTAAAATTATTTTTAAAGAATCAGTAGTTAATATGTATGGAAATATTAATTAACTTTAGTAATAATTAATTAATTATTAGTTAATTTTGACAAAAAATTATTTAATAATTAATTGATAAAAGACTAAATATGAAATTTAGCGAAAAATACAGAAACGATCTTTTTAATTAACTTATATATAAATTATAAGAAAAAAACACTCGGTTCTTGGAAATAAGATGCCTGATTTTGTTTATTCAAATCAATGTGGAAATTAGGCTTGTGGACGGCAAGCTTAGCCCATAATAGCAAATCAGCATAAGCATGTGTACAGGGCCTACAGGCTAAATAAACCCTCCAACGGTCAACGGGCCATAGGGCTACAGAGCCGAAAATAGAAGCCCAATAAGTTGGTTTATTGGATTTGGATCTTAAGTTTTTAAATCACTATTAGAGACGTGTATAATCAGATTTTTATCAGATCCAGATTGGATTTTTTTACAAACTTTTTTAGATTTAAGACCTTTTAAATCATATTTTTTTCAGAAGATATGAAGTAAAACATAAGATATTTATGTCTTCGAAAACAAACAACACCTAATACTAATTACGGTAGGTATTGTCAACTTGGAAACACTTTATGTATCAACATACAACACTCACATAAGTGATGCTAATTGCATAATTTTTTTTAGAAATAATAATGATAAAAGGAGCCGAAAAATAAGTTTAGGAAACAAAATCTGTTGCAATGTTTTCAACTAATTAAAATTAAGCAAGTAGCTAAATGTTTTTTTCTTCTAAAATAGCAATTACCTAAGTAAGGTGACATCTCACCTCCATTTAAAAGATAAAAAAAATAAAACGAAAAAAGAGCCACTCTTCTTCACTCCGGCGGGACATTTACGCTCGTGTCTCGCCGGCTTCCTCTTCCTGCTCGCCGGACATTTCCTCAAGAGATTTCCCCTTCGACTCCGGTACCAGAAAAGTACACAAGAATCCCAAACCATTAATCACTCCCAAAACAATCAATGAGTTCTTCACTCCGATTCCCGGCGGATACCCATGATCCGTCTTCTTCGGATCCGGATTCTGAGCCAGATACAAAAACCCAAACGCCCCAACTATCGCTCCCAACTTCCCCGACGCCGCAGATATCCCGTGACAAGTTGACCGGAACCTCGCCGGAAAAATCTCCGCCGGGACAACGAACGTAGTAGCATTCGGTCCGAAATTCGCGAAAAAGAAAGTCAACGAGTAAATCACGACGAACCCCATATTGTTCTTCGGTTGGGTCCAGTAATCGTAAGGAAACGCTAGAACAAACATGAAGATCGTCATCATCGCAAACCCGATCATCTGAATTGTAAATCGCCCCATTATATCAATTAGAAATACGGTGAACCAGTAGCCGGGGACAGTACTGCAGAGCGCGATTAGCGTTTGTGCTCTGGCGATTTTGTAAACTTCTTGAATAGCATTCATGGTTTTCGCCGGCGGGATCCATCCGATTGCAGTGAAAATGTCTTTCTGAAATAGATTTTGACTGTAGAACGCGATGTCTAACAAAAACCAGGTGCTCGTAGTTCCGAGCAAATGACTCCCATGACGTTTCATGAATTCTTTACTCAAAAGCCCGTAACTGTATTTTGAACTCTCCATTGCTTCGTCAAGCTTTTCTTGCTCGGATTCAATGTCCACCTGAAGAACTTTCGACATGTCGGCAGCGGCTTTTTTGGCGTTTTTCGCCACTAAGGCGGTGAACCTGGCGGTTTCCGGCATCTTCATTCTCCAATAATACGTCAACAATGCGGGAACAGCTCCGACCATTAACACAATCCGCCAAACATAATCAGCTTCCGGGACTGTTGATTTTACCGGATCCACTTCATACGGCGGAGCTTTGAACTTGCTATCGAAAATCGCCGCCATCAAAATCGCAAACACTCCCCCTCCCAAGATCCCGAACCCCTGCATGGCGAAAACCGCCGCTATAAACCCGCCACGTGTTTTCTTATTGGAGTATTCCGACATGATTGTGGCGGAAAGCGGGTAGTCTCCGCCAATCCCAAAACCTAACCAGAACCGGAAAAAGCATAGAGTAGTCATTACCCCTTTTGGGTGGCTACCAAACGATAATCCCGAGGCGATTGAGCAAATACACATAAGCATCAGCGTGATACCGTACACCTTTTTCCGTCCAAGTTTATCTCCGAGCCACCCGAAAAACAACTGCCCGGCTAGGGTTCCGACAAGTGCCACACCGTTTACGGCGGCAGAGACTTGTGGTGGTAAGCTTCCCGGCTTAGGAGATCCTTCTTTGTGATAATAAATACGTCCGAGCAGTTTAGTGACCAGCGAGATGCAGAATAGATCATAAGCGTCGGTGAAGAACCCCATTCCGGCGATCACAATCGCCGTGAAGTGGTACCATTGTGTTTTTGCTCCATCAAGCGCGTTTAAAACCTGCAAATTCCCCGGTTGATCCATCGATCTCAATTTTCAAAGAATGAATCGATCGATCGATCCTGCAAGAAATCAACACAATATTATATGAAAAAATGGTGTTTCATTGATTCATACATGCATGCGTGTAACATAAATAGACAAAAAGATCGAAAAATTTGGTACCTTTACTGACGTCTGTTCGTTCTTGTTGTTGTTCTTGGTCCTCTAATGGAGATTGATACATGTGTATGTGTATATATAGTATGAAAAAGAGTATTGAAACTAAAAATAAGCGGCATATTCTCACCATTTTCGCTACTCCAATAACCCAGTCAAATATAGGAAAATATAAACGGGTCGGGTAAAGATCATATTCGTGCCCGTAAATGGTTGTATCCAATGGGATATGAGTATAAACTACTTTCAACTGAACGTGGGATTAGGTGTCCAAATAGAGAAATATATAGACGTACGTACCAGATAGTATCATATTCGATCGATCATACGTGTAGTATATATATATCTATTTTCATGTTTCTGGTAGGTTTTAAAATTATGAAATAACAATAAGTTTACTAAATTTAGTGACACAAAACAAGATGTCCATGATCATAACTTTTTATCAAAAATATTTCAAAAAATTATATACTTGTCAAATAGTTTGCTATTATTTATATATACTAGCATGATAACCGCGTAATACGACGACAACAAATAATTTTCAAGACGTAAAGAGTATGATATTTATTTAATATGGCGATGGCGAATAATTTTCGTTTGGTGACATCTCAATTTTCTTTATGTTTTTTTTATTTCCTTACTTTTTTGTTCTCCATAATTTAAAAAAAAGTTATGAAAATATTTATTAGTAATTAAGTTAATTTAAATTGGCTTTGACTTTACAAAAAATGTATTGACTTTGATTTTCTTAAATATGTAAAGTTTAGTTATTAAAATGGAATATAAGAATCTTATTAACTATATCTAATAGTAACTCAATTTAGTTATTATGAGGGACAATTTAGTAATTTTAAAACACTTAAAATTTAAGAGTTTAAGTAAAAGACTTAAATGCTATATAATATAGTATAGATATAAAAAAAACATTACATTACAATATATAAATAGCTAAGCCATTTTGGTACATTCTATGGCATTTAGATTTACATGTGAGCACCAAGGACAAAAATGTGTAACAGATATACATGTGAGAATGTCTATTTAAAACAGATGATAATACACCTCTACTAGAAATAGATGTAAAAAGATCTACAAAGCTCTTTTCTGATTGCAAAAACAAACAATCTATTCTTTAAATGTCTGCATGTCTGTAGACATCAGAGGAAAACAGATCTGTTTTGAAAAAACAAACAACACCTTAATGCCACTATATGATAGTTATAATGGCAATTACAAATGCACGCCATTGAGACTCCACCATCTCCGGTTTCTTTGCTCACCGCCGACTCACAACATCTCCAATTTCTGGGTTGTTGTCGACACTCTGACCTTTGTCGATCCATTCCACGTTGTGTTTCTGATACATACCCACGATTGCTATCTCTCAAGTAGAAGTACAAGCTTCTAAGCCTGTATTACAAGCATTCAAGAAACCGTAGTGGATATATGGAGCTGGTTATGTGCATGCATGTTTAGAATTAGTTACCCATGTCCTTGTTAGTTTCCATGTTGACCATGTTTCAATTCGTAGCCATAAGTTTAGGATGCATTTCATGTTTATTGCTACATATTAGTGTAATGTTTCTGCATAAGAAAAATAATGAAGAAGAAAATTAATATCAAATTGTTGGTTTATTCCTTATCTTATTCTTGAAATATTGAGCCATCTTGAATCGGTCTCTATCATTTTCTTCTTCGATAGACACTATAACACATCATTACTTTGATTGACTAATTAAGAGTTTCACTCATACTGTCGTACCCTTGTTTCATCAATTGTTGGGCTATAATATTACTTGTATGGTCAAGTTATGATAAGCCTATGTCGCAACATAACAGATGTCATGGTCCAGTAAGTTCGTGTATGATTTAACTGTCGCGACGCGAAAGAAACCTAACGCGATGCGTCACTACAGAAACTTAAAATCAATGAATTCAGCCTTATTGATTCTAGCGGTTCAATATTATGTTAGAGAGCTTCCGAAAGTGATTTTTGAAGCCCGAGAGAGGATTGAGAGCTTAAAAATGAAAAATTAGAATTGAGAAATCATCGGCTTTCATTCAATTCACTTCATTATCTATGTTTAGCAAACTATCTATACTTCCAGGTGTTCTTTTATTCTGATTATAGCTTAAATACCATGGTTTTTACCTATATGAGATTACCTTTGTTTTATTGTTTGATTTCAATGAATTGGATGTTTTAGTAGTTATATATATTTATCATGTTTTGCTTGATCTAAGATCCATATGTGTTTGAGTTTCAACTTTTGTTGTTTATTGACTGAGTTTGCATTGGTTTGAGGACCATTCTAATAATGTATGCTTTTATCATGATTATCTAAGATCATTTGGTGATTGTAACTAGTTATTGACCAAATCTAAGATTAAGTGACATAGTAGTTGGCTTTAATGTGTATAAACAATTGTATGTGATGATCATTATGTGTGATCAATTGATTGAATTAATGATAAGAATCAATATTGATTGTCTTGCATGATTAGAATTTATTGACTAACTGTGATAGTATTTGCCACTTAAGTTGTAGCCTAGTGGTAAGCACTAAGTGCTTTAGTATGATGCCCTATTAACCAAAGTTCATGGGTTCAAGTCCCGTTAAGAGCAAAGTGGAGTAGTTTAGGAGCCGTACAAAAAAAATTGTGAGAGTACTTGATCTCATGACCATAGGATTAGTGTTTTCATGATGATAGGGTTATAGTTTCTGACCAAGACATCCAACCAATTTAGGAATCGGTATATGATAAATAATATCAAATGCACTATCTTGAAATCAACCATAAATTAGGGGTAATCAAACTAGGTGAAAACATTTCTTTTCTTGATCAATCTCATTCTAAACACTTGGCTTTATCTTACTTTTGAATTGTTATCTCTTTTCTGTAACTAGTTTTGTTTATTGCATTCTACGATTTATTCCCAAATTTCCTATTTACTCGCTTTTTTAGCCTAATTAATAATTAAATCTTTTAAATTTGAAATCATACTCGTTTCCAGTGTTTGACATCGGTCTTATCGAAACTATACTGTGATACGATTAATTACATTTTCCTATTTGTGTTGTAGCTGATATTTTGGTGATTCAATAATAATAAAAACCTGATCTGGTTTACACACATCAACTGTTTTCGATTAACCCTAAACACAACGAATAACTATCTCCCTTCTGACTTACATTTTACAGTATAAGGCTCACCCTCGATTTACGATTTATAGAACTCAAGAACGTTCACAATTTCTGATTTTTAATCGGTCCTAATCCACTCTGATTCGAGTCAAATCTTAACTAAAATTCGTGATTTCAATTGCACTAGATTCCACACACTCTAAGAACAAATCCCTTATGATTAATTGAAATTTTTAAAGGTTTAATGGTTCAAAAATCATTTAAACTCACCCGTTTTCATACTAGTGCGAACAGTAACCAAAATTCCTCATAAAACCCCATAAATTCCAGTCAACTACTAAGATAATGGCATGTATTATCAGCACCCCCTAACCGTTGCAAAAATCTTCCGGTGATTAGCTTAATTAATAAAATTAAAACTAAAAGAAAAAGAGTTAGTAATGGAAGAGAGCAGACATTGAGCGGAATATTTGGAAATGAGATGGGGTTTCGTGAAAGAAAATATTGATTGTTTCTGATTTTGTGTTCCAATAGAAGTGGGTTTTACAGAGAGAAAAAAAGCAGTTTTAGAGAGAACAAAAGAGAAATGTGTTAGGTTTACAGATTTCAACTAGCTTATGGTTAAGAAAGAGAGATTACTTTTACAGAGGAGGAGGAACAAAGTAATTGAAAAATAAGTTGTGGTGGTATTTAGGGTCCCCGGAATATGAAGTTGCCGGAGAGGAGGAAGGGCCAACAAAGGGTTTTGGTGTTTAGTGTGTATTAGAAGGGTATTAAGGGTATTTTAATTGTAAATAAAATTAGAAAATATGGTTTTTAATTTTTAAATAATTTAACTATTATTAAATTAGGAAGAAAGACATATTTGAGAGTTTATTAATCTATACTTCTATACTATTATATAAAGCATTTAAACATTTTTGCTTAAAACTCTTAAACTTTAAGTCACTTAAAATTACCATTATACCCTTAGCTTTAATCTACAACCAAAACACTATTCAGCCCAAACCTACGACCAGCTCACAGCTTGATCTTTAAATATAATATGATTCCAATACCAAAAATAAATTGATTCAACTACTATAAAAAATAACAATGCAATGATAACTGGAAATCAATAAGAGGAAATGATTATTTCATAAATATATCATATCCCCTCGGCTCAAACCTATAACTATAATACACACAGGTGGATAATTAAATTGAAAATTAATTGATTGCAATACCATAAATAATATATCCTATAGGATATGCCGGAAAGTTTCACCAAATAACAAAATCTTTCAGTCTTTCACCTCATGCTGGAAAATACGTTTTCCTGCTGGAAAATCACAGATTACAAAATAACAGAAAATCAATAAGTGATTGTAAAATAAATGGAAATGATTATTTCAAAAACAAGCAAGTATTGTGCTTAGACCACTATATATAGTTAATAAGGTCCATTGTACATCCATTTTTCTCCACCCAATATCCTATATACCGAGCAATAACCACTATGAGCACTAAAATGAATGTCAGATTTTGGTGGCCAAGATGAGGTAAATTTTACATTATATAAAATGATTAATGTTCCGATTTCTGAAATACCTTTGAAGCATATTTACCTAAGTTTATAATTAGTATATCTTCTTTTTGTAATATCCTGCTTTCTTCATATGGACAGTTTCGATAAATTGCAAGTGTAGAACAACATCAAGGAACTGTGACGTCATTTTTTGAATATGTATGAGCCAAATAGGTGTTTAATATAAAACTATATATGGTGATGTTATAGAAGCACCTACACCTCGTAGTTTAAGTATGAATGTAAATCTAAATCATGACTTCATGAGCATGTTATTTCAGTAGACCCTTTATCAATCCTAATTTGTCGAATCAGTGTGAAGGTTGAAGGTGGCTTACTATTCTTATCTTGTCTTTATCTCTTGTTCTTTAATCAGCAACCCTTCTCAGCAACTGTCTGTTCACACGATTAGACAATTAGCTTCAAACAATGACCAATTAATCAATTATCATTTCACATATCAGTTTGTTTGTATATACTTGTCCAAAATGTTGAAGGTAATGCAAGCGAAAAAGTAGCGTATAGAGGTGTTATCTGCAATTTCATCTTTTATTTTTTCTCGAAGAGTTATAATGCCCTGTATATTAATTGTTTTTTGCACCCATTATTATCTTATATTTAATTAGACTAACCATATTAACGAAATGAAGGTCGATCTTGTCAACCAAAATGAGGTAAATTTTACAGCACACTACAATCTGTTATAACTATGTATTAAATACATTTACAATGTCGTTAATACATATAGTTTATTATTTGAACAGATTTTTAAGAAGTCAAAACCCATTTACCGTTATAACTATGTATGGAATACATTTACAATGTTCATTATATGTGAGAACTGTGCTTAGTGTTTTTTCTCATGCAAAGTACACATGTTTATACGGACCTGCTTTACAAGGTTCTTGAAGGTATAAACATTAAAAAGAAGACTTTTCAAGGTTCCTAAAAAAGGGTAACTTTATTTCTCGAAACCTTTTTAGATCATAAAGAACAGAAGTAGTTCCACACTAAAAGTGGTATAATTATATCGCTTTTGGTCCCTCTTTTGTTGGTTTCTAAAAAATACTTTTGGATTAACCAGTTTAAAGAAATGAAAAAGACAATTTATACCATTTAATTTGCTTTTTTAGTTTTAGGCTTAGTACAAACAAGAGTATGTTCCACATTTAAGTGGCTTTACATGTAGATAAGTTAAGCTTTATGCAAGTTATATTGGTATCACTTAGACTCATTTTAAGTTTTATGCAATATGTAAGTGTATACAAATTACAAAGTCATGAATAACCATCGTATCAATTATTAATGTTTGTTATGATGAATAAACAAACACGTATTTATAACTAATTCAGAAGTAATAGAGTAAAAAAATTAACTGACTCCTTAACATACACCCCCTATCTTAGAACCACCCCCAAGACCACTACGACCTACCACCTGCAGCTAAACGCTCTGCTTCATGTGTTCATGCAGTAAACTAGAAAATGGACCAAATACAACTATGTATGAGCTTCAGTTACACTCCATACCACTCATACGACCAAAACACTATCTTCAAATTATTATTCAAAGCTTATTTAATCTCTAATATGTTACTTTTTATTTATTATACGATTACTTAATTTTTATTTGCCTTTCAAAAATCTTGATTACTTGATTTGGGACCTCAGTTGGTACAAATCATCATTCAAAATTTATTCAAAAAAGTAACAGCCGTGGAGGTAAGCTGTTTGTTTGCACTCCAAATGTTTGTGGTTGTTTATTGAAATAGTTCACAATATGTCATCATAATATGATGCAAGAATATCTTTGGAGCTTGAAAATTGCAATATAACTTCTAATTTTGTACACACGATAGTTACAAGATATTTTGCATGAGGTATAGTTATGGATTAGAAGTTATATCGAGGGCTCACTTACCATTAAGAATATCTGACGCCGGAAGTTTCTGCGTCGGCACCGTTGTTGTGACCGGAAATCGATCACCATACTTACCTACATGCCCCCATCGTCCAGGTGGCTGGAAAACCGTGGGTTGTCGGCAGTTGTTGATTAACAGCCGCAAAAACCCCAAAATCGACACCCAAAGATTAATTAATCGACAGCCACACCACCACCACCACCACCAATTCGAATGGCAGCCATCTCACAAGCCCCGTGAAAGGCTATATAGTCCCGACCGAAAAACACCCCAAATCAGTCCCCAAATCACCAAAGTTTGTGGTTCTTGATGCAACTCGAATATGCAAATTTCGAAGAATTAGAAGAAACCCTAGGCAGCTTCCGGAGAATTCGAAGGAACCCTAGGCGGCTAAGAGACAACCGACACTGTGAAAACGTATTCTAATTAAAATACGTGAGTGTGAAAATGCAATGGGCTGTAATATAAAATGGATCTTAAATTGAAATTAAAATAATGTGGGTCAATTGGGCTTAAAGCTCTTCATGTTCTGTTTTGCTTCAGGCTTTAGGTGTCGTTGTGTCAATTTGAACATATTTGTAAATAAATAAAATAAATGTTTGTGCTTTTGTAACTATCGTTCAACACATAAAATAAACGAACGTCGGAGTAATTTGTTGTTATGTTTTACTTTGCCTAAACTCTTACGAATTAAGTAAATGAAATCGAACGATAAATTTTAAATATTTTTATAGTTTTTAAAAAACACACACCTATCAATACATTATCTTATAATAAAATAATTTCTCATATATATCAAAACAGTTTTCAATGTCGTTAGTAAATTTTTCAAAAGTTATTTTAAAAATTAACATATGGCAAATGAAAATGAACATTCTGCAAATAAAAATTAATCTATGTCACCATAATGCGTAAATACAACCTTACGTTATTGAAAAAAGATGTGTTATCGAGTAATAATTATTTATCGCCGCCGCATTGCGCGGGTACCAGGCTAGTTTTAGAATGATATATAAGTAATATTGATTTTTGTAAGGATATATATGTAATTAATAAAGTTTACAAGGATATATATATATATATATATATATATATATGAAATTGTCCCTACTTACAAAGGTGTAAGAATAATTACTTGATGATTCTTCTTCCAAAAACATATCGAAATGATGGTGTTTGGGTCCAATTCCTTCTCGGCTGAGCTCCGATACACACATAAGAACACACAGTGAGGAAGTCTCTTAACAACGGATTCAGTAATTCGTTATTGGGCTTTGTGCCCAAATTAGCTCTTATACGTCCCAATTCCTTAATAATCATTTTTAGTTCCCTGTGGCCTCATCTAATTTATATCTATCTATCTATATATCTATATAAAAGGTATACAATTTTTCCTAAAATAACTATAAATTGAGTCTTAATCAATCAATCACAACTTTCAATTTTAAAATTACTTCATTCTTAAAACAATTTTTGAAAATTTTCTATAACATTTAGATAATTAAGAAAGATTTCTATAACATTTTGATAATTAAACTTAATTTAAATCAATAGGTAGGGGCTAGATGAAAATTGTGAGAGTGTTTTATAAAACATCACAACTTTCAATTTTAAAATTAATCAATTCTCAATTTTATTTTAGAAAGATTAATCCAATCCGAATTCAATTTGAAATCAATTTGGAGGGGTCTAGATGAAAATTGTGAGAGTTTTTATAAGTGTTTTTAAGAAAATATGAGGGGTTTATATAAAAATTGTATATTAATGTAAATAATTATAAATTTTTTATAAATTATGTTTAGTAACTTTTCATATATTTTGATTAGAGAAAAAATAATTATACATATATACGACCGTCACATTTTTATTTACGTTTTGATATAAATTTTATTGTAATATGACACTTTTTTTAAAATTAGTTTATTTTTAATTTTTTGTTTTCCATTAATAGTAGTGAAGAGAAAATTTATTTAGCTGAGTGAGTTTTTTTGGGATTATGGTGATGAACTGAGTAGTGAGCTTGAATATCCTATTTAAAGTGTTTAATTATTGATTTTAAAACATTTTTAATCTTATTAGAAAGATGTATGAAACTTTTTATAAAAGTTGGTTAATGTATCATTAAAAGATGATATATTATATATTTAAAAATCTACATTCAAATGTGTAAAAATAGTTATTCTTGATGGTCCTGAAACTATATTATTTGTGTAAGTAGTTAGTCAAAGATAACACTAAAATAGAAGTGTTAATTTTTTATACACAAAACAGGAAACCGTTCTTGATTTTTTAATATTTAACACGTTAGTCATTATTTATTTATTTTTTACTCGTAAGGTGTACGAAATTCGGCTTTAGAGTGAAAATGCATTAGAGTCCGTTCAAAAGGTAAGACATGTGGTCATTAGTAGTGAATTTAAACATGAAGATGAGTCTCTTTATCAACAAATTTGATTAGTTAAATTAACAAACAATTCTATACTGGATTATGTTGTATTTCAGGTTTAGTCATGTAGTGCTCGTGTGTAAAAATCAGGATGTATATTTTCTTTCTCTTAAACCTGTGTGTTTAAATCATCATTTAGTTAGTAGTTTGGTAATCCTTTCACGTGTTAGTAGTAAGAAAAGATAAAAAGTTTTGATTTGTGACAATAGTGGTAATGTTACAAACAAAACAAAAAAAGTAGTCTACAGAAAAGTGTTTCAAAAAATTTATGTATTTTTTTTGTTACAAATTATGACATGTAAGTTTTCGCTGATATTCTATTTATTGTATTATTATTGTCTGAAAATTTTAATATCTCAAATATTTTTCCGAAATACCCGTGCGTATACGGGTCAATAAACTAGTAAACATCGTAGTTAGACACCCCTAGCCATTGTAATGATTCATAATTGTTATAATTATATCATAAATATTCAATATAGTCCATATTTAATTCATAGTCCCGAATAACTAATCTTAGATCAGACCTATCAATGGTACATATTGAATTTTAAAAATTTTGGGCGGAGTGACATTTTCGTAATTAACATGTGATACTTTTACAATCACATGTGATTGTATACTGAATCACATGTGATTGACTATTAAAATTTCAGGACTATATTTTTATACGGATTTTATTGAGCACAACTCATAATTATATAACAATATTATATTAAAAAAGGAAACAGGTATTACAATTTTTCTATTTAAAGGAAATAGGTATTACAATTTTCAATTTAAAAAATAAGAATGTTTGAAATAATCGACATTATTCTTTTATTTGTATTTAGTGATATGGTAAATGGTGGGAAAAGTGAACAAATGTTAAAAGGTGTTAATATCATAATAAACAGCAAAATTAATATAAAGATGATTGATAATAATTAAGGTTTTATATCACAAAATAAAAAAGACTTATATTTCTATTTTTACAAAAATGAGTCTATAGAAAGTTATTTATAAGGCAGTGAAAATGATAGAATAACTCTAATGTATAGTGTAATCCTATACGAGGGTAGTGAACGTGAAATTTAATATTGTTTGGTTTGGAATTTGAATTATAACAAGTTTTATATTGTTAACGTGTTGTGTCGGGAGGAATAAATTAATATATTAGCTTTTTACATGGCTTTAGTTTGATTCTTTTAAAAAAGAATATCTAATAGTAAGCAAGTTTTGCTATCATTACACAAAACAAATTCAAACTTCAAAAAAAAAATTAATTGATATAAATTTTTATCATAACTGACTTACACTTAACAACGTCTGTACAACAACTATATAACTTAATTATTGCATACTAATTCTATTTTTTAGATGTTCAATATTCGATTAACATCAACATTATCGATCGATACTAAATATGATCAAAGATATATCTTAATTAGGTGAACACAACGGGTTCGAATCAAACAATCTATTGTAACAATTTAATTGTTTTCATTAAAAATCATTTATATAAATAGAATCATGCAAACCTTTTCTAAGAATTATTTTTTTCAATTAATTATTGATTTTATGATCTCCCAAATATCTAAAATTGCTAAAAATGTTTGTTATAGAAAAGAGCAATTTTGTTTCAAGCATTTTATGGGAAATTATAATAATCTAAAGTAAAAAAGAATATAAGCTACAATGGGTATTCCATAATTTCCATTACATATAGAATTAAAGAAAAAAGATTTAATTACTGATTTGGTCTTTGTGGTTTACATTTTCTATTGTTTCAGTCGTTCACTTTAAAAAAAGTACATGGATGGTTCCTACTGTAGCAAACTTGTTCCCTAAATGGTCCTTTAACCATTAAAACTAACGGTGTGACTGTCAAACTTTCAAAAATGACCATTTTGCCCTTTTGAACATGGTGTGCAGCCCGCGTACGGGTATTTTTAAGATGATTAAAAGCTTTTTCACACTGATGTTTTAAATTTATAAAGTGGAATTACAAGATAAATACTACACACGACTCAGGCAAGTATGACCTGGTCAGTAGTAGTATAGATAGGGTAAGACCGAGTGTCGAACCACAGGGATAAAGTGACTTTCTGATAGTTACTAGAACTCAAACATCATTATTGTTTGGTGAAATAAAAACATGTGATTTTTAGATTTTGAATTAAAACTAATAAAAGAAACAAGTTACACTAGTAAAATAATAACAAGCAATTAGACAATCAGAGAAAGGATCACTTAGGCTTCAGAATCATCCTGGTTAATTATGGCAATGTTTATTTCGGTTTAAATATTGATGACTTGATGAATTGCATTAAGCTCACAGTATGCTGTTCTATCTAATACTCACAATTCATATTATCATGTAAATCATCACTCGAGTTATCAAGACTCGGATTTACAATCAAATATAGCATGTAAGCATAGAATCATAAGACAATCACGATCCACATAACTATGTTTAAATCCAGCTACAAGCCATACATTCTTGGTCAAAAGATATGTCTCATAGCTTTCAAAACATAAGAAAGGTGTTAAAGTGATTTAAGAATGGTTAGAATAAAAGAAACAACAAACTGATCTGGAACAGGGTTCATGCGATCGCATGTCAGGGACAAGCGATCACAAAGAATGACAGACCCATGCGGTCACATGCATATGTCATGCGATCGCATGGTATCTAGTTACAACAGATTTCACTTTTACCCAAAGATTAAACACAAACAACCTGGACTTTCATCCAAGGTTATAAGCAGATGGTAAATGAACACTATGATGTTATGAACCTAACAAGACTCAAACCACGTGTGTTGGATTTAAGATCAAGCCTTATGTTATTTCTTTTAGATATCATCATGTTATGTACCATTTCTAGCACATAACACATGCAACGCACAAAATACATAAGCATGCATATAGAATCAAAAGATCATACTCTTAATGACATTATGAAATTTATTTCAACCTTAACATGTTTAAAAACATCTTATTAATCCTTTTTATCCTTTTGTAGTATTAATGATCAAATAATATACGTACACAATTAAACTTTCATTTGAGATGTGAAACATGTGAGAAACCAAAATATGATAAACATGGCCAACTTGTTAAGATCTTAAATGATCAAAGACAAGTTCCAAAAAATGCTTTTCAAATGACAATCTTGCTTGTTACACCATTTCTAGTGATAACTACACAAGATCTTAAGATTAAACCAACATTCTTGAATATGCATGCAATATAACCTTGAGGTTTTCACACAAAAGGTTATCAAAACATGAACATGAACAAATATATCACATGAATATGATTAAACACATTTATATTAATGATCAAAACATACTTTTATATCAAATCATCAAGAAAAGGTTTATATTGAAATAACTTGGCCAAGAATCATCTTGGTCCAAGTGAAAGAGTTTAGTTACACATGGTTACAAGTAAAACAACAAGATCAACAGTTGGATATATATTAAAAACAGATAAGTTTAGATTATACCAAGCTATCCCGAGTTGTATACGTGATCAGAACCTCCACTTAGTTTCTACACCTTTGGAACGGAGTTTGGGGTGTTTAACTACCACCAAATCGAAACCCAAGTGTGAAGACACCTTAGTATGTGTGTTGTGTGTGTGTGTGTGTTACAGAGAGAATTCGTGTGTGTGTGTTTCTGTTGCTGCTTCTGATTGATTTCTATGAGCAGAGAATGAGCTTCCTTAAATAGGCCTGATTCGGGGGTCTTTACGATCGCATGGACCCTGCCATGTGATCGCATGGCTTAGTTTTGGGCGGTTGACAAGACAGCCTAGCTTGCAGAAGCTGCCAAGTGCCAAAGCTAGATCCGTCCCTACCTTGCGATCACATAGTAGGTACATGCAATCACAAGGCATGGTAATTTTCACCAATTCTTCGTTTTTCATCCGTTTTGCACTCGTTTGACTTGATATCTTCACTTTAGGTCCTATTAACCTGCAATGGTGAACATTAAGCATTTTAGACAATAATTTGTATAATTCACCTTGATTATGGATTAAATGCGAGGGTTTTCGATGCGTAAAACATGTGTAATTACTAATATATCAGAACATTACAAGCTAAGCCCTTGTGGTTTTCAAATAGTTTCACATTTAGTCTTTTAACATTTTTTCTTAAATAATTTACTATAATAACCTACACATCTACGATTATATTTTATAAGATTTTTTTAATAATTTACTATATATATTTATGTAATAGTAATTATTATATTTATTTTTACTATTATTATCATTATTTTATTTTAGTATTTTTAATATGGATCGTCACCCTGTTATTGTGCATCAACTTTTTATAAATTGGTGTTATAATACACTATTATATATTACGCTTAATTTTTTTATCATTTTTTAACGATCAACATCAATTTTAATTGCCACTCTATTCATATTTATTTATAGCAATCAATGAAAACTTGAAAGTGAATGCCCACACAATAAAATGTATGTAAATACATGCACACTTAGACCACACTTAGTGGGAGCCAGAGCTCGTTATCGACGATTATATGAATAATCCCTTTCACACGCACGTCGTGATTACATCCCATTTATCATGTGCTCGTCATCCTCATAACGATCTTTAACGACAGGTAAATTTGTCAATAGTAACATGCACAAACACACACACATATATTATATATATATATATATATATATATATATCATGGATATTTCTAAAATCTGCTAATTTGACCCGTGTGGATAAAATATTAGTCAAATAAAGCCACATATTTTTTTAAGTATAAACTAATACTATATCTATTTATTGAGAATGATGCAACTAATCAATATAAATCACAACTATTCATCGGGTTGTTTAATTCTTTTTAATTCTTAGAAAATAATAACTAATCATGTAGTTGAATTCTCAATTATTCAAAGTATGCTCTAGAACAATACAAAGTTCTTAAGAAATAATAAAGTATCAAATAATGTCAAGTTAAACATAAAATGAAAAATGTATAACATGTTTTATAAATTGATTATGCATGCATGCGGTAACTTCTATAGATTTTGTTTGATCTGGTTCACCACTTGATTAGAGACTCGATCGGGGTATAAGAAAAATAACTGGAACACGCGAGTTTTAAGAAAAACAAAATTTCAAAAATTATATATATTATTATGTGAAAGATAATGTAAGATGGAGAAAAAACAAGGTGTATTAATAAAGTTTGAGATTAAAGAGGTATTTATATCAATAAAAAATAAAAATAATGTTGATTGTTGAAAAATAGTAACAAAATAAAATTAAGCGTAATATATAATAGTGTATTTTAACACTAATTTATGAAAAGTTGATGTACAAGAAAAGGGTATAACGGTCCATATTAAAGATATTCAAATAAAATCATGATAATAATAGTTTAAATAAATATAATAATTTCTATTACATATATATATATATATATATATATAGTAAATTACTGAAAAAATCTTATAAAATTTACTGTATAAGATTTTATATCAATAAAAAATAAAAATAATGTTGATCAATAATAATGGTAAAAAAATAAAGTGTAATATATAATAGTGTATTATAATACTAATATATGAAAAGTTGATGCACAATAACAGTGGGACGATCTAAATTAAAAATACTTTAAATAATATAATGATAATAATAGTAAAAATAAATATAATAATTACTATTACATAAATATATATAGTAAATTATTAAAAAAATCTTATAAAATATAATAATAAATGTTTAGGTTAATATAGTAAATTATTTAAGAAAAAAGGTCAAAAGGACTAAATGTGAAACTATTTTAAAACAACACGGACTTAGCTTGTAATGTTCAATAGGGAAAAATGGTCATTTTCAAAAATTTGACAATTACATCGTTAGTTTTAATGATTAAAAGACCATTTAGGTAACAAGTTTGCTACAGTATGAACCATCCATTTACTTTTTTAAAGTTAACAACTGAACTAGTAGAAAAGTATAAACCGGATCAAATCAATAATTAACTCAAGAAAAAAATTTAAATACTAGAAAAGTAATAATGATAATTGAAAACATATGGCTAGAGGCATTGGCATAATAATGACACAAAAAGTTGTTTGCTAAAGGTTTAAAAATATCACGAGGAGTACATTCTCATGATATTATGTTAAATTACCAATTGCCCTTCAACATATAAGTTGTCCATTCACTTTGTGAATTGATAGAATAAGTAATAAAGAGGATAATGATTATAATTATTATAGTATAGGGTGTATATGGGTTGAAGCATCTTATGCGTTATACCTTATCAACATAACTCAAATCATATTTCAAGAATGCTTAGAATTAAGAAATATTCATGCTTCGTAAACTTCAAATTCTTTTACTTTTAAAATGATTTTATATTATCTGAATTTTCTTTTAGTACAACAAAATTTAATTAAAATAAAAAAATTACATGCACTTAAGTAGATAGGAAAATTTACAAATAACACAGAAATATATTACAGTTAATGAAATAGCATAGATAACTTATTTTTTAACACATATTATTTTCTAATAGTGTCTTTTGCCCCCTTAACAATCTCCAAATCTTCGCCTTCCAAACCTTTGTCAGATTGTTGTAGAAATTGTAATGCCTTTCGAAATTCTTTTTCTTTTGGTAGACAGAGCCTGCGTCCATTCTACTCAAGGAAGGTTCACATTTCTCGTGTACAATACAACTTCAGAAGCAGCCAAAGATCATTGAATAATTGATTAGATTATTCCGATGAAACCGCGGATGAAGTAGAAAAAACCGGTCTTTATCCTTTCTTTTTCCCAATCGGGCGTGACGCTTCTACAAATTCCACCTCGTTTTCTTCTTTGGTGAACTCTTCGTTAAGCTTGAGGTCGAGCGGATGTGTTTGTGTGCCCAAGAAAGTGTTGGTGCTTTTGTTTGTATGCGAAGGCGGTGGTGGAACAGGGGCCCATTTTGGAGAAACTCGAAGGATCTCTCAATCGTGTTCAAGGATAAAGATTGTTTTGTAAACCTCTGTATATTGTATATAGGTGCTTTTCTTGATGTCTCATTCGCTTTGTCCGCTTTTACGGCTTGTGAACAAGTTGTATATTCCATTGAAAGCTGCTAATTGCTTGTTTAACGTTTGCCATTTTGAGTTGAGCTGGAGGTTGATAGGGTGAGTTTTCCCTGTTTCTTTGTGGATGTAATCCACAACGAGGTTCCCAAAAGAAATTTTTTTTTACGAATTCTCAACTTGATTGTCTTGGGTCTCCGGTATTGCGTCGAAACCGTGCTGGGTCTTCGGTTTGGTTTCGGGATCGGGACATATCGTTAGCATTAAACCGAATCCGGGTTTCATCGCCGTCATATTTATTTATAGCGCGATAAAAATAAAGAAAGGTTTTTTAAATGGTCAAATGACCAATGCTTTTCTTGAAACGATAAAACAATGTAATTTTAATCTTTAAGAATGCTAACTTTTTTCACTTAGAGAATTAAAACTTCGTAAAAGGTAAGTATAAAAATTAAAAAAAAATAATTATACAAACATAAGTTGTAATATATATTTTATCTAAGAGTTTTAAAGATTATGATTATCATTTTTTTATTAATATCTGTATAATTGAAATCGACGCACACGATTTGTGTAATTTAAGTTTTAGTTAAGAAGCGAGAGGGTGGCTCGTTACAACATCTACACTCGATAGGGTTTCGGCTGGGTTAAAAACTAGCATCAAACTTTGGGACGTCGTTTCAAGAACTGCAGCGTATTGCATCTGGATCAACAGGAATAAATTGGTTTTTAATGGTGAAAACAGAGTGGAGGATCTTACATTTCAGATTCAAGTTTTATCCTTCCAATGGATAAGGGCAAGACAAAGAGTTGTTACAAGGATAAGCTGGGATGGGTGGTTATTGTTGCCATCGCAATTCAAGTAAAATTGCTGTTAGTTTTTGGTTCCTTATTCCTTAGTAAGATTGTATGGGCTGTTATAATTTTAATTGATCCATTAGTGATCCAATTAGCATGGTAACAGTGTAACTGGGCCTCTCCATTTCTTATGGAGGGGTGGTAGCCTGTAATTATTGTTTATAAATATATATATAAAATTTGCCTTTTAAAAAAAAAGTTAACAAGCGAGAAATATACAGTTGAAAGATGAAAGACCCGAAAAGGAGAGAGTATATGCGAATCATTAACTGGTTGTCATTTGGTCATTTATGGTGTGTTATTTAAATATATGTATATTTTCTTCGTATTAATTTGGAGTGGGGTCTTGATGACTTGAGAGGGTTCACGGTCAGTTCAAATGTAATAGTAAAGTAGGACCGTATATAAATCATTACAAATATCTTATATACTAAAAAAATATAGAGGGTTATATTGAGCCCCTCCTTCCTAGTCTAGATAACACTTCTTGATATAATATTATTATATGAGTGTGTGATATACATTAAAAGTTGTTATTGAATGATTTAATATATGTGTTATGTGAGATGAGAAAAACTAAATAGTAGCACCCAATAATATATAAAGACCTGGAACCCGTCACGGATCTGTTAGTCGGGTCAATGGTAGACTGTACGACAATGCTATCTATCAAATTTTATGGGTGGATTCAATGATAATTTAAATTGACTTATGATATGATCTAGGATTGTATTTTGATATGAATTTTATTGTGATATTATATTTAAATCGTAAGACGTATCTTTTAAGTCGAAAAGAACACTGTACTTGTATATGGTGTTCGAGTTATATACATTTTGTTTATTTTTTTTAAACTTTCATTATTACGCCAAACTTTAATATTACGTATATATCCTTCTAAAACCTCTAAACTCTCATATATATCAAAAAACATATTTTATTATTATTTAATAAATTTTAAATTCATTGATAATAATAATTAGATATACTTATTTATATATTTACAAGTTTGCCCTTAATCTCACTTTTTACCCAAACCACACATTACGTATCTGATATACCCAAATTCCCTTTACGTACGTGCCCTAAGTTCAAAATCGTTGAGACTGAAAATCGTAAAGGGAGTTCTAGAAACATCAATGAAAGATTCTTACGGACCTTATAAACGGATGTGGATTCTACAAATGAGCGCCGCGGTGATAGGAAATCAGATGAAAGGAACCAGCCGGCACCTTGGTAAACGAAATTAGTTCTTGAATATGAGCTTTACCGGCAGAATTCGTCCGGAGATCGGAACTTTGTCAATGTATTATTAAGCATCTTATTAGAGAAAGTCAAACTTGTAATATATTATAGATTATTATTATTATATACTATATTATATTATTAATAATTTGTAAGCATCGTAATAGTAAGAATCTTTCATTGATGTTTCCAGAACTCCAATTCCATGGATTGAATCTGAGCTAGATATGAATCATCTGTTACGTAACTAACTTCAGTTAGTTGTTAGCTAACAAATTAATAACATATTGTCATGTATTAGCTATAAATAGAAGACAATTTCATGTAATCAGTATCAGATATACATATGTACTTCTAATTCTTCTATCATACTCTCAATAAACCTACCAATTACCTCCAATGTTCTTCTTTGACTATGAATGTTTTGGGTAATTGATTCATACCTTAACAATTGGTATCAGAGCATCGATTCTGACTCAATTTAGGAATCGCTGCCTGAGATTTTTCAAATATTCTATTTTGATTGATTCATGGTATCAACAAGGTCGATGGCAATGGACGACAACGTAAAAGCTTACGTTACAGGGGAAATTGCAGCAGCGATGGAAGAGATTAATAAATCGATGGCAGCAATGAGCAATTCAATGGAAGCAATGAGTAATTCCATTAATGATGTTTGCTTACGGCAAAATTTCTTGGCAAGTGAACTACAAAAGGTAACTGGGGAAACTTCGACTTCTACTAACAGACCCAACCAAACTCGATTCAGTCGTATGGTGAAAATTGAAATTCCAAAATTCAATGGAGAAGATGTACAGGGTTGGATTTACAGATGTCAATAGTTCTTTAAGGTGGAAGATGTAGATGATGCACAGAAGGTTAAAATTGCAGCGGTGCATCTTTATGATCGAGCTCTTGCATGGCATCAACAATTTGTCAAGATACATGGGGATTTCATCGATTGGGAGTTCTATATGGAAGCAATTGTGAGACGTTTTGGTTCTGTCTATGAAGACCCTTTGGCAGATTTAAAGAATCTTAAACAAGAAGGTAATGTTCAAACTTATCAAGATACCTTTGATGTTCTACTAAGTAAGGTAGAATTAAGTGAATCACTAGCAGTTAGTCTGTATTTGGGAGGATTAAAGCCTGAAATTGAAATGGTAGTGAGAATGTTTAAACCACAGAGTCTTAGTGATGTTTTTTGTTTAGCAAAACTTCAAGAAGCTAACAATGATGCTACTAAGAGAAATCATAAACCTCTATCATATTCTACCAAATATAACCAACTCCTAACCGTTCATCAAACAAATCAACCCATATTATCTTTACCTGCTAACACCTTTCATTCGACTTCAAGATCAAAACCTTTAATTCATGGTGTACAAACCAGGAGACGGTTAAGTCAAAAAGAAATTGAAGATAAAAGGAGTAAGGGACTTTGTTTTTGTTGTGATCAGAAGTATGCTCCAGGGCATAAATGTGAAGGTTAACTATTCTCATTAGAAATAATATCTGATGAATGTGTGGAAGAAAAAGACCGGGAGGATCAGTTGAATGAGAATGATGAGAACAATTCTACTTGCTACAACACTTCTACTCCATTGATATCACTTAATGCTATCTCTAGATTACAAGCATATCAAACGATGAAGGTTAAGGGTCACCTTAATAATCATGCAGTGCATATTTTGATAGATAGTGGCAGCACTCATACTTTCTTGGATTTAGCAATAGCCAAGAAGTTAGGATGCCAATTAAAGTTAACTTATCCTTTATCTGTAGCAGTAGCAGATGGAAATTCTATTACCAGCACTTATGAGTGTAAAAAAGTTAACTGGCAGCTGCATGGAGAAACATTTTAGTCAGATATGATGGTGTTACCGCTGGGGGGAAGTGAAATGGTACTAGGAGTTCAATGGTTGTCAACTCTAGGTTATATAAAGTGGAATTTTGATACTCTAAGGATGGAATTTAAGTACAAGGGCAGGAAGGTGTCATTGAGGGGTTCTACAGTGAAGGAAATGCAATGGTTGGAAGGGAAACATATTTCAAAAGCTGTTAGGACTGATAAGGCACAACTCTCGTCGATGATGGTATGTGTTTATCCTGGTATTCTTATGAATATGCAGGCTGATGGAAATGCCAATGTAGTAGTTGACAAGGAATTACAATGTTTATTGAACCAATTCGAAGGTGTTTTTGCTATGCCAACTAAACTACCACCAAGAAGAGAACATGATCACCGAATTCCACTTAAAGAGAATGCACAGCCAGTAAATGTTAGACCCTATAGACATCGTCCTACTAAAAAAGATGCTATTGAAACTATGGTGCAGGAATTATTGGATTCGGGTGTTATTCAGAACAGCAACAGTCCTTATGCATCTCCGGTAGTGATGGTAAAGAAAAAAGACAATTCTTGGCGAATGTGTATAGATTATAGGAAACTTAACAAACAAAATGTTAAGGACAAATTCCCTATTCCTGTTATAGAGGAGTTGATTGATGAATTGCATGGGGCCAAAGTGTTTTCAAAGCTTGATCTTAGGTCAGGCTATCATCAAATCAGAATGTTTGAAGATGACATCCAAAAAACAGCTTTCAAGACTCATCATGGTCATTTCGAATTCTTAGTGATGCCTTTTGTCCTTACTAATGCTCCGTCATCATTTCAATCTCTTATGAATGAAGTTTTCAAGCCTTTTCTAAGGAAGTTTACGTTGGTGTTTTTTGATGACATATTGGTGTACAGTTCTACACTTTCGGAGCATTTGTTACACCTTAAATCGATTTTGGAAGCAATGCAACAACACACTTTGTTTGCTAAACGAAGCAAATGTGTGTTTGGTACAGATCAAGTGGAGTATTTAGGGCATGTTATTTCGGGTCAAGGAGTATCAACAGATTCTACGAAAATACAAGCTATGAAGAACTGGCCAACTCCAACTAATGAGAGGATTTTTGGGTCTTACAGGTTATTATAGAAGGTTTGTAAGGAACTATGCTTTGATCAGCAAGCCTCTTACAGAACTTTTAAAGAAAAATTCTTTTACTTGGTAACCAAGAGCACAATCTGCTTTTGAAGATCTTAAAAAAGCTATGGTTATTGCTCCTGTTCTCAAGCTACCAGATTTTTCAATGGAGTTTGTGGTAGAGACTGATGAAGGCAGATTGGAGTTGTGCTACAACAACATGGCCACCCCATAACTTTCCTAAGTAGATCTTTAGCGCCCAAACACCACGGCTTATCTACTTATGAAAAAGAATTAATGGCAGTTGTGTATGCACTTGAAAAATGGAGAGGGTATTTGTTGGATAAACATTTTAAGATCAAAACTGACCATTTCAGCCTCAAGTATTTGATGGAACAAAGAATACATACTCCATTCCAGGCGAAATGGCTTCCAAAACTTTTAGGTTTTGATTATGAAATTTTGTACAAGAAAGGAAGTGAGAATAAGGTAGTTGATGCTTTGTCAAGGCTACCCAATAGTCCAACATTACTTGAAATTACATTGACAGATATTCATAACGAATTAATGGTGGAGATTCAAAAGAGTTATGAAGTTGATGTTACATTGAAAAAGCTGATTTCTTTAGTCCAACAACATCCTCAGCAGTTTTTGAAATATGAATGGAAGCAAGGGTTCTTGAAAAGAAAAGGAAAGATAGTGGTGGGAAATGATCTGCAATTACAAACCAAGATAATAGTATTTTTCCATAATGATTCAATGGGAGGACATTCAGGTGCATTTGCAACACTCAAGAGGTTGGGGTCTTTATTTTATTGGAAAAAAATGAGGAATTGTGTAAAGGAGTTTGTGAGAACTTGTTTAACCTGTCAAAAGAACAAGCCTGATTTAGCAGCTTATCCTGGTCTCTTACAACCATTACCTATACCTCAACAGGTATGGACTGATGTTACAAATGGATTTTATAGAAGGCTTGCCTATGTCACATGGTATGTCAGTGATTTTGGTTATTGTAGATAGATTGAGTAAATATGCCCATTTTATACCACTATCTCATCCTTTTAAGGCTGCAAATGTAGCTCAGGTCTTCCTTGATAATGTGTACAAGCTGCATGGATTGCCTAAATCTATCACAAGTGACAGGGATAAGGTATTCCTTAGTACTTTCGGGCAAGAATTGTTTAAAAGGTTGAAGGTTGACTTAAAGATGTCAACTTCTTATCACCCTCAGACAGATGGGCAATCAGAAATTGTCAACAAAAGTTTGGAATGCTACTTACGATGTATGACAGGAGAAAAACCAAAAGAATGGGTTGAATGGTTATCTTTGGCTGAATATTGGTATAATACCAATTTCCACAGTTCTATTCAAGCTACCCCTTTTGAGGTTCTATATGCTCAAAAGCCCTTCTCACATGTAGCATATGTAAAAGGGGATTGTATGGTTGATGCTGTTGACAGATCGTTGAAGGCCAGATAGGACACTATCTCATTGTTGAAATTTCATTTAAAAAGAGCACAATATAGGATGAAAAGTATAGTTGATAGAAAAAGATCTGATAGGACTTTTCAAGAAGGAGATTGGGTGTTGGTTAAGCTGCAACCTCATAGGCAGGTTACTTTAAGGCTACACAGACTGGTACACTGTCTTTCACGTTTCCCAACTTAAAGAGTGCAGGGGACAACATTTGCAGGCTGGTACACTGTCTCAATGTGATGGAGAAGGACTTATAGCTGCTAATCCTATAGCTATATTAGACAGGAAACTTTGTAAGTCCCACAATAAAGCAGTTGTATACTGGTTAATACAATAGGCTAGAGGAGATAAGGAAGATGCAACCTGGGAATTGTCAACCAATATACAAAATCGTTTTACCCAATTTTGTACTGATGACTAAGAAATTCTTGAGACAAGAATTTGGAGAAGGGGGAAGCATTGTTACTTAACTAACTTCAGTTAGTTGTTAGCTAACAAATTAATAACAGATTGTCATGTATTAGCTATAAATAGAAGTCAATTTCATGTAATCAGTATCAGATATACAGATGTACTTCTAATTCTTCTAACATACTCTCAATAAACCTACCGATTACCTCCAATGTTCTTCTTTGGCTATGAATGTTCTGGGTAATTGATTCATACCTTAACATCATCAATTATAATTCAGATGGACGGTATTGAATGAACCTACGATTTTGAGCCTTGATTTTGAACTTAGGGCACGCATGAAAAGGTATTTGGGTATTTCAGATACGTAATGTGTGGTTTGTGTAACACCCGCGTTTAGGGCCTAGTTGTTTCGTGGCGGTGGTAAGTTATTTAATTGTTTATATTAGTATATTTGATTGTTTATAATTATCTGCTATTTATTTATATATTTATTTGATGCTTACTTGGTATTTAAATTGGACCGCGGGATAAGAGGTAAAAATATTAGTTTAATATTTTTATATGTTATTGGTAGCATATGATTCGTTTTTATACTAGGGTCCCGAATAATACCTCGTTGCTTGTTGATGACTTGAGTAGGACCGCTTTATTTAGGTTTCTGTATCTCAGATATCAGTATTTGCACTGTGTAGTGTAATATTTTCAGTCTTGACCTATATATATAACATTTGTATATGTTTGTTTTCGTTTTGGTTCTGGCTGCATAAGAGAAGAGAGAAAAGAACCTTTAACACACATTCACAACTTGAGTCTGTAATTCTGTTTTCGAGTTCTAAAGCGAGGGTTAACGTTTGGATTTCGAGCAAGAGGTGATGTTGTGTTGTTTATGTCGAGTTTTGATTAGGAAGTTCTTGAATGTTGAATGTTGGCCGTGCGAAGTGGAGTCCACTACGTGCGTAGTGACTCCATTACGTGCGTAGTGCTCAATGAAGAAGATGAAGTCGATGAGTTTTGGTCGCACGAAGTGAGGTTCATTTCGTGCGTACCAGTGCCCATTGCGTGCGAAGTGGGTTAGCCACTTCGTGAGTTTGAAAGTTCAATACGTGCGAAGTGTGATCATTTCGTGCGAAGTGTGATCATTTCGTGCGAAGTGTGATCATTTCGTGCGAAGTGTGATCATTTCGTGCGTAGTGATTCAGACGTTAATTCTGTAATTTTATTGCTTGTAGCCAATGAGAGTTGTCGCTTTTGTAAATTGGAATGTAATCCCAATTACTGACTAAGTTATGATGTGTTTCAGGAAACGAGAAGGCTCAGTGAAATTAGAATACTGAGTGTGGTGTTGGAGAACACAGGTGAGTGGACTTTAATTCACTAGTGGTTTTAGTTGTAACTGTTATGGTTACTTGAATTTTATACGATTAATCATGCGATAGACTGTTTAGTCTGATGTGATTACTTGACTGGTTATGTGATGATTATTGAAATTGTGTCCAAGATATGAGTATCAAGGCATGAAATTGTGCTCATGATGTTTGTGGCAGAGGTCAGCTAAGCGTGGTTTTGGGCTGGGTCAGTTGCTTCTGGTTAGGCAGTTTTAGATCCTCTGTTGCATTTGTTGTAGCAGAGGGGTTTAACTGTACCAGTTAGCAGATGGCTATCGGTAGATCATTGCTATGGCCAGCATTGGTCGTAGGCTCGGCAGAGCCGCCGGTCCTTTGATATTTGAGATAAACTGTTCTTGTGATCGTTGTGGTTCAGCTTTAATTGCTTGTGGCTTGATTTTCATTCACTTAGCTTTGTGCTAATTCCCCACCCTAACTCTCTGTTTCAGGTTTTGAGGGCACGGTAGGTTGCAACTTTTGTGTACAGGGAAAGTTTGACCGTAGCTCTGATATTTTGGGTTTTAGAATGATGAGCCATACTTTATGAAATGTTTTGTAACACTAAAGGAAGTACTGTATGTTTGTACAGTGTTGGTTTTAAGGCTTGTATTTTTGCGGTGTTACAGTTTGGGTAAAAAGTGAGATTAAGGGCAAAATAGTAAATATATAAATAAGTATATCTGATTATTATTAACAATGAATTTAAAATTGATTAAATAATAATAAAATATGTTTTTGGATATATATGTGAGTTTAGGGATTTAAGGAAGATATATACATAATATTGAAGTTTGGAAGAATATATACGTAATAATGAAAGTTTGGAAGGATATATATGAAATTATCTAATTAAAAAAAGTAGACGTGGTAAAGAGTGATGGTGTAAGTGAGTGATTAGATACCAACCTCTTATTATGAGAGAGAAGTGTCCCAATTCTCTCGAAAGCATTCAAAATCTACAAGATGAAACAATTTCTTGTCAAAAAACATTGGTCTAGCTAATGGATTGACTATTTTGTTTATTAAATTTTTTTAAACATCTTTTTGCTCACTTGATTAGAAAATGTGTAGGAGTAATTTGAGTTAATAAATTACAAGTATCATACTTTAGTAGAGAGAAATATGTAGTAGAATAATTTGATAGGAGAAAATGACATTTCTAATACTAAGAGTGAATTTATTGAACTATCATTTTGTGTTTTGATTATCTAACACTAAATAGTACTTTAATTACTAAATATAAAGAAAAATAAAAGTCATACATCATTATTGAAGTCAAATAATCAATAAATTAGCTTTCTTCGTTTACTTTTTTCTACCTTATGAAGACTATGATCCTAAAATACTGTTTATAAAAATCTTAAAGAATATATAAGGATGAGTATGGTATTGGACTGGTACAGGTACCGATTTTATCGAGTATCGAACTTAGTCTTAAGGTGTTACCGAATACGTGTACGTATTTTACCTAGTCAGTTCGGTATTAGTCCTGAATACCGAGTCCCGAGTATAGATTTAGCAATATTTCAAGTACCGAGTACCGAACTGAAGAGTCTAAACTGGTACCGGTACGGTTCGATATTTTTGATATTCACGTTCACCCCTAATACAATTATACCTCTTCCTCCCTGCGTATCCTTACCAAGTAGCCATTCACATGTCACAAATTTTACATACTAATACTTCCATCAATACCCGTTAAATTCGACTTATATGGTGTTCTAATTAAAGGAACATAATTGATATATTCTCCTACTTTTTCATACTATTTCATCCTTCTACTTCTCATAATATGACATGTGTAATTCACTAGTTCTTATTTTTCATCTCTTTATTAATTTTAACACTTGATTTTATATTTATGAATAAAGAAATAAGTAAAGAATAAATTAGGAGGATATGACACCTCTTTAAAAAGAATGCTAAATTTACAGTAGAAATTGATTGATGGATCAATTAATGTGACATATGCTGCAAATATGTCCATCATGTGAACCCCACTTGTAGTTGACTATTAATCGGATCATAATTCATATATTTTGTGTAATAGACCAAAACAACGGGAAACAGTTGGACCTAGGAGACTTAACTCCATGATCTTAAGAAAGTAAAGTATGGATAAAAAAGAAATGTTTTGTCTAATGTACTTTGAATATTGCTAAAAGTACTCTTGACTCTGTATTCGAGACCAGTATTGAACTAACTAGGTAAAATAAGTGTCGGGTACATGTATGATGTATGAATACTTGATACAGTATTTGATACCGTCTTTGAACCAAATTTGATATTCGGTAAAGTCGGTACCAGTACCGGTATAGCATCATGATCACCTCCAGTCAAGGCAAACAATGATTTGTTGGACATTTTGTACATAGACTGTTTAATTTTGATTGAGTGTACGATTCATCTTCTGTTGACGGTCCATATCACATGTTAAATATACATGTATAATACAAAAGCATCCCATCAATTAAAGGTTACGGGTTCAAATTTTTTAGCAAGCTTATTGTATTAAGTAATAGGCAATTAATATAAAACACACATAAAATATGAGAAATAACTATAGAGAAAATTAATGGCTCAAAGGGTTAAAGCTTAACATCATTTGCCCTTAAATTGTTTTTGACTAATTAGAACCTTTTAAACACAATAAAGTGCGTCCAGAGTGCATGAAAGACACCACATTGTAATATGTGAGTTGTAAATTGTGGTCATGGATAATTAAGCATCATTGAAGCTAGAAGTGATTCATTCATATTATGTGCATTTAAATATTTTAACCTGCTAGTCTTAGATTTGGAGTGTGATAAGTATGTGAGGCCATGTGTTATGGGAAAAAAATAGACGTGGTAAAGTGATGGTGTAAGTGATTGATGAGATACTAATCCTGTTATTATAAAAAGAGTTAATTACATTTTTTGTCGCTGTAGTTTATCTAAAATTACGAAATTGGTTCCTGGGTTGTATTTTTTACGGGTTTGGTCACTTCCGACCCGTTTTACTTGCATGTTTGGTCTCTGCTAAACTTAAATGACTAATTTACCCCTCTCCTATTACTTTTTTCATTTTCTTCAATTATTAATAAATTTTAAATATTTTTCTAACATTAAATATTATTTTAACATTAAATATTATTTTAAAATTAAATGCTTTTTGAAAGAAAAAAAAATATCAGGTTAACCCCCTCTCTCTCTATTGTGTAGCATGCCTCCTACCCCCCCCCCCCCCCCCCCCCAACCACCACCAGCTCCATCGAACCCCACCTCCACCACCACCTCCGACGAATTTATCCATTGCCCTTCCGTCGCTTAGGGTTCCGACGTTGCCACCGCACTTAGATTTTGGCGTCGCCGCCCACTTAGGGTTTTAATGGCTTGAGCCACCACCAGCACCTCTCTCTCACCCCTTCTCTCTCTCTCTGCCGATTCACAATACCACCGCCTCCATCTCCTCATCTTTGTCCTCCCTCTCTCCTGCTCCACCGCCATCTCCAGAAATTATAAACGAACACCCCTAACCTAATTGAATGAAACCAAATGATTCAAGGGATTCAAGAAACCGCCAACGAACACATCTTTCAAAGCCTCCACTTCCTCTGCACATTTTTTAAGCCCTAATCCGATTTAAGATATTCAAGAACAAAAACCTTGTGTAAACCCTAACCATTCAAGGGATTCAAGAATGAGATATTCAAGATATAAAGCCCTGTCCGATTCAAGATATTCCAAAATGAAAACCGTAATTAAATCCTAAGCCCTAATCTGTTCGATTTGGTGTTAAGAAATTGGTTGTCTACAGTTCAATTTGGTGTTTGGAGGTGTTCGATTTAGGGTTTTATATTGGTGGTTGTTTTCATGAAAATGGAGGGAGTTGGTGGTGATGACTGGAGATCAAGAAGGAGGTGATGATGAAGAAGTGTTTGTAGTTGAAGATGAAGGTGCCGGTGATGGGGGTGAATATGAAGGTGGTGGGTGAAAATGAAGGTGGCAGCGGTAGTTAACTATGAAGGTGGCGGCGGTAGTGGTTAAGTATGATGGTGACAGTGGTGGCGGTTGAGTATGATGGTGGCGGTGGTGGTGGTGTGAGAGCGTAGGGAGAGAGAGAGACGGGAGAGAAAGATGTAGATTATAGAGAGAGAGAGAGAAAGATCTAACAATTTAGAAGGTTTTAATATTAAATAATATTAAAAAATTCAATAAAATTTAATGAAAATGGAAAAAATATAAGAAAAGGGTAAATTAGTCATTTAAGTTTAGCAGGGACCAAACATGCAAGCAAAACGGATCGGGAGAGACCAATCCGTAAAAAATGCGACCCATGAACCAATTCCATAATTTTAGACAAACCACTGAGACAAAAAATATAATTAACTCTTATAAAAAATAAGTGTCCTAATTTTCACAAAAGCGTTCAAAACGGACAAGATGAAACTTCTTGTCAAGAGAAATTGATCTATGGGTTGGTTATTTTGTTTGTAAATTATTGAATGAGATGTCTCATATCCTTTTATTAAATCTTTTTATCTATCATTTTATTCTTTGAATTTAAAAAAACGTAAAGAAAGGAGGAATTCGATTTAATAGATTACAAGCATCATCATTTAGTAGACCGAATGATGCACTAGGATGATTAGTGGAACAAAATAACATTTCTCGTACTAAGAGTGAATAATTAAGGTATCATTTTATGTTTTAATTATTTAACGCCAAATAATATTTCAATAACTTAACGTAAAAATGATACTTTAACATGTTTTAAAAAGATTATACATTAATGTTGTATGCAGGCCCGGCCCAAGCTATGTGCGAGTTGGGCTTGGGCCCAGGGCAGCAAAACTTAGGGGGCATAATTTTATATGGGCCATAGGTAATAGGGTAGGTTCAGTTGGGCATCCCATATTCCATATTTTCAATATACGGTCCAGTAGGTTTTATTTTTTCATCTGCGATTACACAACAGAGGCAACAGCGAATCGAGCGACTAAGGGCAACGATTACGAAGAGGTTTTTCAAATTTCGAGGAGATGGGAGAGGGCAACGAGGCATCAAGAGATTCGGAGTCGATTACACAGCCGGTTGGAATCAACGTTTGGTGTTCTCGATGTATTCTCCATTCACGATGTCGGCATGTCGATTACACAGCCGCCCAGCCGGTTATTTACTTATGTTTTGCAGGTTTGCTATTTCGATTACAATTCCGATTCTTGGTTGCTAAAAAAATTTCAGTTTTGCTATTACTCTATTAGTCGATTACAGATTTACAGTCACGATTAGTATATTTCAGTCACGAATTCACGATTACGGTATTACACAGTCATCTAAATAGAAATTGCAAGTGCTGATTGCCATCGTCCCATCTGGCCATCTTAATCCGAGACTCCATTCCATTCGTGTTTGTGTTTGGCGTTTTACAAGTGTTGATTGTTGAACTATCACTGCTGAAACAGGTTTGTTTCATTGTTTGGTTTTTCTGTTCTTTATATTTTGTGATTATTTAGCTATTTCTGTTTCTGATTGTTGGTTCTCTTTGGTGTTTGCTTTTATTGAAATTATTTTTGCACACATAACAGATTTGTGAAGTACTGAAGTGGTGATTTCGGTTTGGTTTTTTACAACTTAAAAGTGCTGAACTATTCACTGCTGAAACAGGTTTGTTTGGTTTTTCTTTTTTTATATTTTGTGATTATTTTGCTATTTCTGTTTGTGTTTGTTGGTTTTCTTTCTTGTTTGTTTTTACTGAGATTCGTTTTTGCACAGATAGCAAAGTTGTGAAGTGGTGATTTTTGTTTGATGTTTTGCTGTTTGATTTTGGCCCTTTCTGTTTGCTGAACTCAGAACTGGTATGAACAACTCTGTCTACTTTTTTCCAACTTTCTTGGTTTTCTTGGTTAATTCATAACTTATTTCTCATGAATAACAGTCAAATGTTCATTTGTTTAAGCTGAAAATTTGTTTGTTTATTTTGAAAAGCAGATAAATACAACAATTAAATCATAAAAAAGATTGCAAAGAGAAGGGAAAAAGGTTGCAACCATTTTGATCAGGTTATATCTTTCTAAACTTGAGTATAACTTATTCTATTTTCACAAATCAGTCATTACTAGTTTCTTTGCTTAATGCTTAGTTGTTAGATTTCATGATTGATTAGTTTGATTGCTAAATGCTTAGTTGTTTGCTTTCATATTTGCTTTATTAATTGTATAGTTGTTTGATAAAAAATATAGCATGCCTCCTCGATCTCAACCATCGGGTGCTCAAAATAGAAAACGTAAAAAAAGAGAACAAGAAATTATTAGTTCATTGCAAGGGTCTATATATAAATACTTTGTTAGAGAAGAAACAAATGTTGAAGTAGATGCTCAAAACACCATAGGTAATGATTTTGTCGAGAACAATGAATTTGTTGAAAAAGAAGGTGAAGAGCATATCAATAATGTTAATGATTTTGTCGAAACCAATGGATCCGTTGAACATGAAGTTGAAGATCCTATTGATAGCGAAAAAGATGAATTTGTTGATAAAACTACTGATTTGAACATATTTGATCCTTGTGTTTGGGATGGTCTAGATGCTAAAATGAAAGATTTACTTGTAGAAAAAGGACCTACTAGGGAAGTTGAGCCCAATTTTACCTTTCCTACAAATGCAATTGGTAGACGTTTTTCTTATGATTTTTTCTCTCGTAAATTAAGAAATGGTGATTTAATTGATAGGAAATGGTTGGTTTATTCAAAAAAACTTGATAAGGTTTTTTGTTTTTGTTGCAAGCTGTTTAAAACTTCTCGGTCTAGGAGTAATTTGGCAAATGAGGGTATTAATGATTGGAGACATATTAGTGAAACCTTACACTCACATGAAAATAGTCCCGAGCATATGATAAATTTCAGAACATGGACTGAAACACGAGTAAGACTTCATACAAATCAAACACTAGATAAAGACTTGCAAGAAATTATTAAAAAAGATACTGAACATTGGAAAGATGTTTTGGTTAGAATCATTGCTGTGGTAAAATGTTTAGCACAATATAATTTGGCTTTTCGTGGAACAAATGAAAAAATTTATGAGAACTCAAATGGTAACTTTCTAGGTTTAGTTCAAATGATTGCCGAGTTTGATCCCGTTATGAAGCAACATTTCCGGCTTATTCAAGATAAAAAAACTCATAATCATTATCTTAGTCATAAAATTCAGAACGAGTTAATTGAAATGTTGTCGTTAGAAGTAAAGAATGCAATTCTCAAAAAAATCAAAGAAGCAAAATATTTTTCCATCATTTTGGACTGTACACCGGATGCAAGTCACAAAGAACAAATGACTTTAATTATAAGGTGCGTTGATATGGTAAGTGGTCCAATTAAAGTAGATGAGTTTTGTGTTGAGTTTTTAATTGTAGATGATACATCTGGAAAGGGTCTTTTTAAAGTGTTAGAAAAGGCTTTAATTGATCTTGATTTAGATATAAATTGTGTGCGAGGCCAAGGATATGATAATGGATCTAATATGAAAGGCAAGCACCAAGGTGTACAAAAGTTATTACTTGATAAAAATCCTAAAGCTTTTTATATGCCATGTGGGTGTCATAGTCTTAATTTGGTTTTATGTGACATGGCAAATTCTTGTCATAAAGCGAAAACATTTTTTGGAACTTGTCAAACATTATATAATGTGTTTTCTAGTTCTACAAAAAGATGGAACCTTTTACTTGAATATATAGATGAATTGACACTAAAATCCTGGTCTGCTACACGTTGGGAGAGTCATGTTGAAAGTGTTAAAGCAATAAAGAGCCAGCTTTCTCAAATTAAAGAAGCTTTAATAAAATTAGTTGAAGTAAGTGATGATGGTAGAGTATTGTTGGTGTACCCTATGTTTGGGCCTTGGGTAAGCCCAAACATATGGTATACCCAATGGGCTTGGCCCCATTTTACCCTAGACACCTCACTATATAAAGGGGAGGGCACCAAGGTTTAGAGGCTCTCTCATTTTCCTGTCAACACCCACATATGGAGATCTCTCCATACACACATACTTCCTCTATCCTCTTACAAAGGACCATGGAATCCATATAAGCATCACCATGCTCTTCATCTCTTCCTAATGACCATGGTTCCATAAACCACGAGATCCTCATGTCACCCCCGCTATGGACACCGTTTCCTAGCTCGGGGTTAACCACCGCAACGGGAGACTAAACATCCAATCCTCCTTCACTCCGATCTGCTGCACAATATGTACCTGTGCGTTCTTACGTGCAATGCATACTCTGGGAATCACCATCACGTGCTACTACGACTGCCTCACCTACTGTAGCTTAAATAAAGCTGCGAGCGAACCATACATACACGGGTTGACAACTATAATCTAATGATTTAATTCTTAAGTACAAGGCGATACAGGGTACACGTATCGACGTTACCCTAGTATCGGGAAACTAACCGAAGCCCTAGCAATTACCCTATGTCCTTAATGGTTCTACAGTCATCACGTATAAACGGCTTCTTAAAGCCTGGATGTTCATTGTTACATGAGCATAATTATGTATCTACCAGGATTTACTATAAGTTTATTGTTTTTTGAGATACAAACTTCTAAGTTTATTACTACTACTAGTAGTTCGCTAACAATGAACTGGGGATTGGAACTACGAGACGGTATGACGTCCGTCCCTAGTAATTACATTTATATGCATTAATGCAGGTACACCCTCATGCAAGACAAGGCTCATACGCCTCCAAGAAAAGGCTCTTAAGCCTGCAAGACAAGGCTCATACGCCTGCACACGGATCATACGCCTGCACGGCTCATACGCCTGCACACGGCTCATACGCCTGCACGGCTCATACGCCTGCACACGGATCATACGCCTGCACGGCTCATACGCCTGCACGGATCATACGCCTACACACGACTCATACGCCTGCACGGCTCATACGCCTGCACACGGATCATACGCCTGCACGGCTCATACGCCTGCACGGATCATACGCCTGCACGGCTCATACGCCCGCACGGCTCATACGCACGCACGGCTCCTACGCCTGCAAAGACGAGGCTCTTACGTCTACAAAAACAAGGCTCTTACGTCTACAAAAACAAGGCTCTTACGCCTGGCTGTGATCAAAGCTCTAACATCTGCAATCAGGTTCTTATTACATATATCATGCTACATATATTACACCCTTGCGTGTCATCATACATCACATGTACTACAGTCCGGTAGGGCGGAGTCATTGGCTCCCCCGAAGGCGCATGTATGGTCATTGGCCATCACTAGCTCTGGAAAGTCTAGTAAGGCGGAGTCATGGACTTCTCTGAAGGCGCATGTATGGTCATCGACCATCACTAGCTCTGGACTATAAACTTGGGCATTGCCTAACATGTCATCAATAAAAAGTTTCAATAACTTGTACACAAGACAAAAACAATGGGGGACTTCCCCTATTCATTTCATATAAACTAGGGCATTGCCCATTACATACATACATACATACATACATACATACATACATACATACATACATACATACATACATACATCACAACCACACCGTCTGGTAGGGCGGAACCATTGATTCCCCCTAACGGTGTAAGTATGGTCACTATCCATCAGTTACCACACACATGTTGAAAAATGAAATACATAACTTACAGCACGACTGCAGGGTATCATCACACAGCATGGTAAATTGGAGCCATGCGCTTCCCAAATGGCATAAGTATAGTCATTGGCTACTACTCGTTATGGGCTACAAGCATAGCCATCATCCGAACACTCAACAATAGCGTAAATGTGAAATCTGTCAGATACCATCCTGATCAAATTATCAGGGCAACACTAACATTGAACTAGCACTAGCACCCAATATGTGTGCATGCACAAATCACAGCAAGGCATACTCAAACACCTGTTGATATGTCTCAAATTGGATTGGATGTCATAAAGGATCTCTGGTTTGACCCACTTGATTGAAGTAGTTTGCCACGACATGTATTGTACAGTCGCACCAAACTGGGGGGACTTGTTGGTGTACCCTATGTTTGGGCCTTGGGTAAGCCCAAACATATGGTATACCCAATGGGCTTGGACCCATTTTACCCTAGACACCTCCCTATATAAAGGGGAGGGCACCAAGGTTTAGAGCCTCTCTCCTTTTCCTGTCAACACCCACATATGGAGATCTCTCCATACACACATACTTCCTCTATCCTCTTACAAAGGACCATGGAGTCCATATAAGCATCACCATGCTCTTCATCTCTTCCTAATGACCATGGTTCCATAAACCACGAGATCCTCATGTCACCCCCGCTATGGACACCGTTTCCTAGCTCGGGGTTAACCACCGCAACGGGAGACTAAACATCCAATCCTCCTTCACTCCGATCTGCTGCACAATATGTACCTGTGCGTTCTTACGTGCAAACAAGTATGTAGAGATGCCGAATATTTGGTGAATGGTGAACTTTCGAGTTTTGAATTTGTTTTAAGTTTGGTCATTTGGCATGAAGTTTTATATAGAATTAATTTGGTAAGTAAGAAGCTACAATCTAAAGATATGCTTCTTGATGTTGCGATAAAAAAATTGGAAGGGTTGATTCAATTTTTTGAAAAATATAGGGAAAATGGATTTGAGTCGGCTATTAGTGAAGCTAAAGAAATAGCCCATAGTATTTGAGTTGAGCCTACATTTCCTAAAAAACGTATTTCTTATAGAAAAAAGCAATTTGATGAAATTCCAAATACCGAAAGAGAACAACAATCTTTTCAAGAAGCTTTTAGAACAAATTATTTTCTTGTGCTAGTGGATATGGCTCTTTCTCAATTGAAAACTAGATTTGAACAAATGAAATACTTTGAATCTATTTTTGGATTTATGTTTGATGGATCAAAGTTAGTTTCTTTATTTGACGATGAATTAAAAAAGTGTTGTTTAAATCTTGAATTAGCCTTAACAAAGGGTGATGAATGTGATATTGATGGAAATTACTTGTTTGTGGAGTTACAAATTTTGCAAGATATGTTGCCGGATGAAGCATCTGAAGTAGACAATCCTTGGACATCTATTCGGATCATGGAGTTTGCAAAGAAGATGGACATGTTTCCAAACGTTTTACTTGCTTATAAAATATTGTTGACGGTGCCGGTTACAGTTGCATCAGCTGAAAGAAGTTTTTCAAAGCTTAAACTCTTGAAGTCGTATCTACGGAGTACCATGAGTCAAGATAGATTAAACGGTTTAGCTCTTTTGAGTTTTGAAAATCAATTTTTAGGAAATATTGATTATGATAAAATTATTGATGAATTTGCTTCAAAAAATGCGCTTAGACATCGGTTTAAGTAGTTTGTAAGTGTTTATGTAATGGTTTGAACCTTTTCAAGTATTAAACATGTTACTTTTAAGTTTCACGTATTCATGTTATGTGTTTTTCATATATTGTGAGAAATAGGGGCATTTTTATCCAACTTTGCACGGGGCATCCAAAATCATTGGACCGGCCCTGGTTGTATGTATAATTTACCTAAGAGTAAGAGTACTGTCGACAAAGGAATTTTAATGTATCCATGTCAATGTAGATTGATCATATATAAGTTGGGTTTAAATTTATGTTAGAATTTTTTAAGTTAGGGTTTAAATTTAACATTCACTTTAACTTTGTTGTTATTTATATAAATAAGTGTTAAGATAACTAAATAGTATTCAACCATTTCGAATTAACCGACTTAGATAATTTACTTTTTTATTACCCAAATAGGTAACCTAGCTTGGTAAAACTTGAATTTTTCGAATACCATGTTAACTCTTGCTGAAGTTTTCATCGTTGGACCACTAGCAAAGCTTGATAAACAAACTGGAATAATTCAGATAAGGTCACATCACCCTTCTTGCAACATCTGCCTGAGTCGGACGTGGCCAGGAATTGTGTTATATTGGTCCAAGTAGAACATTTATATTGTGATTATAAAGCCGGAGATCAAGAATGAATATGCAAAGTGTAGCCTCCTAATTCCACTTGTTTAAAACTTGAGAGGCAACGTTTATACGGGGTGGTAATTATCAACACGATACAAAACACGACACAAAACTGAGACGTAAATAAATATATTTGGGTTGAGCACAAATGGGTTTGAGTTGTTTTCGGATTGACCCGTCGCTTATATAATTAATTTTTTCCTATGAAAGCAAGAGATGGTAAGTTTTGTTCTAAATTATGCCTTTATTCCATAAGATCTAGGAAGAGGGCACAAGCTAATCTAATACTTGTGGGGACGGTATTAGGCTAGTCGGGTCATGTTTCGGTTGGGGAGTGGATTCGCGGGTCGACCCCTCAACCTATATTATATTTTCCGGTTATCCCTTTATTTTATACGTTTCTTATTTCACTATCGTCTTTTTCTCTATTTCCCGTGACCGTTTCCCTACCCTTCCGTGGCCACCCTCAAGGTGTTTACCTAGTGAAATTCGAACCCTTACAAACCTATTAACTATTTTTCTCAACCAAACATTTAAGGATACTGTGATCCAAACATACACTTCTATCTATCTATATCCTATATAACTTAAGAACTTGAAAATCCTATGTGGCATGTGTAATTAAGCTTCAAATTTGAAATCCAATGTAATTAGATAAGGTCTAAATATGATGTGACACTCAATTAAGTGATTTTCATATCCCACATCGCTAGCCGAGGCAAAACAAGGAGATCTCCATATATTTATGTGTGTGTGTATATATATATATATATATATATATATATCTACATATATATATATATTGATCCCACATTGCTTCTAAGAAACAACCGAAGGATGTCCTTGCCTATATTTAGGTATCCCATCATCTTTTGATTTTAGTTAAAAAACTTTAGTAAAGGCCGGTTCGATACGGGTTGCTCCGGTTCAGCGGTTTTGTTCCGGTTTTAGTGAAACCGCCGATTCATAGTTGCCCCGTTTAGTCGCTACTTTTGAACCGGATTTAATCACGGCTCACGGTTGAACCGGTTCAACCGGCCGGTCTGTTTTCAAAACAATGCAATTGGTTCAAGCAAGATGAAACCGTGATATTTGGCCTATGTGAAAATTCTGAATTAATTTTTTATTTTATTAAGATAAATTCGGGTTTTTGGTAGTTAACATGGTTAATTAGTTAATTAACTGTTTTCTGATTATTGTGTATATATATGTGTCCTACGTTCTGGGCAAAACTGAAAAGAAGAACACCCCTGAAAACTTGAGTTTTTCATACAAAAATTCATCATGAAGCATACATGGTTCGATAGCTCCGAGTTCTTTTAACCCGAATTGATTGTTGTATCGTTAAGGCAGACGCATACCCGCGCAATTTCTATCTTAGGATAATGCAGTTAAATGCCTCAATCAACCGAATTAAATTCTCGAAATCTCGAAACAAGTAAGTGTCTTATTGTTGTTATATTTTAGCATAGATATATCTGAGTAATTACATATTTTATATATATGTTAATGTTGTGTTTGATTCATTGCTCTTACATTAGGTCTAAATCTGTTGTGCCATTTAATTAGATGATTTTTTTGTCCCACATAGGAAAAAACAAAGAGATACACATGAAACCAGTTGACTATTTATATGTCTTTTTATGAGTTTGACAATTGGACATTGTTTTAAAACCGGACCGGTCAAGAAGATCTCCATATATATATATATATATATATATATATATATATATATATATATATATATATATATATATATATATATATTATGATCCCACATTGTTTCTAAGAAACAAATCGAAGGATGTCCTTGCCTATATTTAGGTCTCCCATCATCTTTTGATTTTAGTTAAAAAACTTTAGTAAATGCTGGTTTGATACGGGTTGCTCCGGTTCAACGGTTTTTATTTCGGTTTTAGTGAAACCGCCCGGTTCACAGTTGCCCGGTTTAGTCGCACAAAATTTAGACTTTATCAACAAAAGGAGATACGATGAGCTTACAACTCAGGTTTTGAATAACTTAGGTACTAACCTATGCATCACTTAATAGGCCAGAATTTCTAAAAGTAGGCAATAATTTTAATGTTCGTATGAGGTTTTGTTTTTAATTACTATATTTTGTTGATGAAATCTTTGCAGATCTTTTAGGTGTAATTGCTCAAATACTATAGTTATAAATTAGGGTTTAGGGTTTAGGGATGCAATGCAGCGAGGTGAATAATTTGTATTTAATAACATGTCCGATTTCAAAAACGTAAAGATATGGTACTCACGGAATGTGGTTTCTCTTTTTCTCATCAAGTCTATTATTGAGTTTTAAAATAAGTTTTTGAAAAACAAAATTTAAGAAAAAAATTATGTAATCGTTAATTAATTAAAGAGAAAAAATAAGCTAGTTTTGAAATTTTTTGTTTACGTAAGTGATTTAACCAAAATTGGGTTGTTAATTAAATTGTTAGTGTCATTTTTAATGAGTTGTTAAATTCAATTACCATAATAAGTTGAGATAATTGATTAAGTTATTGCTTTAAGAGTTTGTATTATTTGTATAAACGTGTGTATTACTTAAAATTAAGTAGCCTTAAAGATTTTAAGAGAGATAATATTAAATGTTTTATAAGATAAAATAAATATAAATATAGATAATAAAAAAATTATATATAAATCATCTTTTTAAAAATAACAATGAACAGCCAAATTATAATTTTTAATATTTCCAAAGTCCAAACTTAATATTCATTCCGTACACATCCAAAGACTGAAAGACTCTTGAGAAAGAATCATGATCATGATGATAAAATATTAGTGAATGCCTAAAAACTCTATAGATTGAGGAGAATATAATTGAGTTAGGTTAATTGAATCGCCTCTAATCACCTTTTTGTTTAGTAGGGTTTTTTGGCTCCTCATGGCAGACCTTTCAGTTTCTCAATTTTTGTCGAATTATTTTCTTTAATATATTTAATTGTTTTTTAATAAAGGAATATAATTCATACATAACAAATATTTATTATATAGTAAAAAGCGTATTTTGATATTCTAATATTCTTAAATATATTTGATTGAGAAATGAGAAGAAGTTACTTGGTTTGTAAAAACATTAGAATAATGATTGTTTTGTACTTGTATAGTTGTGTATGTCAATAATCCCTATAATTTGTGACGACAATTGTGTGCTGTTAAAAGTTATTTGTATATAACAAAAATATTTATATGGATAATAATACGTGAATGAAAACTTAGCTCAAATATTTGTTGGGGTAAGTAAGTCAAGAATATTATGCACAAAGCCACAAAACATATCTTTCTAATTTTTTTTGGCATAACATAGCTCGCACATTCCTCTAAATCTACAATTATTTTAAAGCAGTTCTTAAACACAAAACATTATAAAAACCTTATCATATATTGAAGAGCAAAATAGTTGGCATGTGAAATAGTAACTTGACCACTTTATTGTTAGCATGGTTATAAAAAGCTCGTATTGGTTTCGTCATGGCTTCGTTAATGCGTGAGGGTTGGCTATGTCGTCACGTCAAGGTCCAAGGTTTGGACGTAACGTATGCTAAGGACCAACTTGGCGTGCATTTACCCGTTATAAGCCTTGTTTTTTAAGGCATGATAAAGATATTGAGTCATATGAGTTAAATACATATATTTATTCAGTTCTAAGGATATGATGGTTGAATATACTAAAACGAACAAAAAGATGGATAAACAATGTTATAAATCTATACTTATGTGCTTTTTTGTATAATTGTATACTTATAATTAAAATTATATACAAAATTGTCGTCTTAAGAAGCGTTGTGGCCTCGCCATGACTTAACCATACCGTCACGTAGCGCGTTACATTATTTAGAACCTTTAATTGTTAGTGTATTAAATTAATAACACCCTAATTTTTTATGGATTTTGATAACCACAGCTTTAAGGGTTATGGATAAAAATAAAAAATAAAGTAATATTTCATTTTTAAATATGATAAACTTGTTTTATGTATGGAAAATTGATATTTAATTAAAAGGTAACAATGAAAAGTATAGTAAGTTAATTATCATAACATGAGTTGTGATTACCATTTAAAAAAAATATATTATTATTTTTATTCTTATCCACAGCACTTAAGAATATGATTATCATGTTCTGTTTTTTTATTTATATAAAGTATCATCAATCTCTGTCACTAAAATAATTTGACACCTTATTTTTGATTTCAAAGAATTTACAGACAACATTTCCTGGGTATAAAGACTTGACCTTTTAGTCTTTTTACTAGTTTTTTTTAACAAATTTAAAAAAGAAACCAAAAACCACGTAAGCATGGAAAAGAGAAACAAAGTAATAAGAAAAAAAAAAGAAAAAGAAAATAAGTGATATTTCAAGATGATTCACCCAGAAGTAGAAGCGCTTCCATATAATCAACACCCAAATCTTCAAACACCACCGTGGGTTTAGCCTCCGATGAGGTGGGAGCCGCCAATTTCTTCTTTCTGGCCACCGGTTTTCTTCTCAGGGAATGTCTTTTCTTCAGCGTCATCACAGGGGAACACCCTTCTTCAAATCCATATTTCATCTCCTTTAACGACTCCTTAACTCTCTCCACCGGAAAATTCAACACCGCCAGAGGCCCTCTGGTTGAAAATGCCGCTTGATCGTAAGCCATGGCGGCTGCCTCTGCACTATCAAACGTCCCCAGCCATACCCTGATCCCGTTCCTGGTAGAATCCCTAATCTCCGCCGCGAATTTCCCCCACGGCCGCTTCCTGACTCCGCGGTACGGCTTCAACTTCTTCGAATTTCCGGTGATTTCCTCTTTAGAGACGGTGGCGGGATTCAATTTCGGAAAATCAAAGCCGTCGCTACAGTCTCCATCCGCCGCCAGCGTATCGGGAAGTAACATACAGTCAGAGTCGAATCGGTTAAAAGGGTGGGAATTGTGCCGGAAAAGAAGTTCATCCCATGAACATGAAGTTTCCGGCGAGTAGTCCTCGGTATGGAATTCGTATTGAATAAAAGAAGTAGGCATTTGACGGCGGTTTACGGTGGTGAAGTGGTCGTGGAATGCAGAACCGAGTAAAACAGAGGTTGCCCTGGGTTTTATAGACCTTGGAAAGTTAGATTTTTTTTAGAAAATTTTTAATTATTTTTAAGTTACAATAATAATACAATAATGAAAGTGGATTGATTAAATAATGCAACTCGTTATTTAATAACGTTCTCTTCCTCTTGGGCGGTTAAAAGATGGCACGTGATACAAAATTACGCCTGCCAACATGGATAGAATTAGGCAGGTCAGCATGACAAGTAGGATTTCTTTTTTGTTTTAACTTTTTTTTATCTAGATGATAAAATACATTCTTGCCTTTCGAAGCTTCTGGGTTGATGATTTTATGGAAAACTTGAAACACGAAATTTTGGCCATGTTAACAATCATTTTTTCATGATTGATTGAATATCTGTATTGCGAAACTTATTTAAGTAATGTATTTATTTTCTAAGAAACTGAGTTTACTCTTATATAAGTTTGACTGAAATCGAAATTTTGATTTAGCAAGATTTTAGAACGTAAGAGGCGTAAGGTTTGATTCACTATGTTTATTAACCATCACAAGTAGATACGGTAAGAGTAAAATGTAGATTACAATGTTACTTTGTTAGCATCAGTTGTGTTTAAAAAAATTCATATAAAAATATAGTTATGAAATTTTAATATTCAATCACATTTGATTCAGTATACAATCACATATGAATTACGAAATGTCACTCCGCTAAAAATTTTAAAATTCAATTTGTACTATTGATTGGGTTGATCTAAATGCTAGAATTAATCTTTTGGGACAATGAATTAAATATGAACTATATTAAACATTTCTTTGTTAGTCTTACATATATAATATGCAAGTGTTATGTAAAAAGTTTAAAACTATATATGCTACACACAATTAATTTCAAGACATTGTTACATAATATATTAATACAATGATAGTGTGATACACAACATATAATACACTATATATATATATATATATGTATGTATGTATGTATAATTACTTAAAACATTATTTATGTATCTAAAAAGATAAATTAGGACGTAAATTATTTCCTTAAAGATATAATCAAGTAGATATATATAAAATTAGTGTTACCAACTCTTGTAGCGTTGTGTATTATTAAACTAGGCCTATATTTAATGTTTGTACTTTTTATAATTGTTTAACAAATTAAATATTAAATATGTATGAGCCTACATACAGGGCATCCTTTTCTCTGATTTATAGGCCGTACGAAATGTCGACAAAATAAGTAGAGTTAATTGTTTAAATTGTCCTTTAACTTAAGGATTTTTGTAATTTTCGTCCTTTAACTTTAAAAGTGATAAGGTTCATCCTTTAACTGCCATTTTGATGCCATTTTGGTCCTTTCTAACGTTGACCGTTAGTCAACTCCGTTAAATCAGGGTAAAATGACAGTTTTACCCTTACTTTTATTATTTATTCATTAAATTTAATTAATAATAATCATATTTATTAATTATTAATAATAATTGGTTTTCTCTCTGAACTTGTCTCTCCCTCACGACAAATGACATTTCTCACCGGTAACCACCACCCACCTCTTTCTTGTCGGCGACCACCACCCTTCGAACAAAAAAAACGGGCACACACATACACAAACACCATCGCTGTTTCAGAAGAAGAAAAACGAGCACATACATACACACACCACCAGAACTCTCCGGACAACCACCACCAACACCCGCCGCCTTATCGCCGGCAACAACGACCACTACCGCCGGAGAGAGTACGAACAAAAACCCTAGATCTGGAGAGAGATCGAACAAAAACCGACCAAAACCCTAACTTTCTTAAAGAATTCGACCAAAACCGACCAATTATTCGAAAACATTCGAATAAAAACCCTAAAAATCCCAGATCTAACCAGAGATGAAGTTGGAAGTGGTGGCTGATGGTGATGGCACAGGTGACGTTGGTGGAAATTGATGGCCTCGTAGTCGGAACTCGGTTGGCGGTTGGAGTGAAACCCAAGGCGGCTAGGGTTTTCTGTGAAGTTGCGATCTTGAATCGATGGGCTGACGAGGGAGGAGTTCGCCGGAGAAGAAGGCGGTTTGGCGGTGGCGTTTGGCTGGAGGTGGGACGGTGGTTACTGCAGTGAGTGCGATAGATGGTGGTGGCGGTGCTGCTCAAGGAACCGTGGTGGTGGCGGCGGTTTTAGGTCAGCGAGAAGATCTGTTGGTGTTCATGTGGTGGTGGTAGGCTGAGATTGGGGGCGGTGATTGTAGTGAGAGGGAGCGGTGGTTGCCGGCGAGAACATGAAAGAAGGTGGGTGTAGTGTGTGTGTGAGAGAGAGAGAGAGAGAGAGAGAGAGTGTAAAGGTGCAGTGCGTAAAGGGATGAAGAATACATATTTTTTATTTTTTTAAAGTGATTAATATATTTTTTTAATAACTAAATATCAGAAAATAATAAAAAGACAAAAATACCCTTGATTTAACCGACCAAACAAACGGCAAATGTTACAAATGACCAAAATGGCATAGAAATAACAGTTAAAGAACGATTCTTACCACTTTTAAAGTTAAAAGACGAAAATGACAGAAACTCTTAAGTTAAAGGACCATTTAAACAATTAATTCAATTAAGTATGTCGTAGTGAAGCCAACTTGGATTAAAATAAATTGACGTTTTATATAATAATAAATATGTAAATATGTATAGTGTGTGTGTGGGGCACCGCCGTCAATTGCATTTTCCTTTTATACCCATAACATTTCCTAATATAGTAATAGACTAAGAATAGTTCCATTGTCGGCGGTTGTTGGATCCGGCTACATTTTTTGGATCATGGATCCATTTTTTCCATATAAGTCATGTCGCCCAACGATATTAACATAAAATGTAGTTAGTGAATTTTGACAACAAAAATGTAAGTTTGTATTCAGGGGCGGACTTAGAAAATTTATCTGATAGGTTTAAAGTTAAAATTTATAACATTTGTAAATAAATTTAAATGGTTCATTAACAAAAAAAATTTACTTAAAATATACTAAAATTACATTAAAATGATATAAAAGTTTTTTATTTAATGGGTTCAATGGAACCCTCTCACTAATGAATGGCTTCGTCCCTTTTGAATCATTATATATACTATTTAACATGTGATTAAGAAAATTAGTTAGTGAATTTTTAACAACAAAAAAGTCTCTTTTTATTTAGGGTGAAATTTTGGTTGTAGACGGAAAATGGTAAATTATTATAGGAAATCATTTGAAAAGAAGTAATAACTTCATACTTATTAATTGAATGTGCTTAAATGTAATCACGTGTAGCTGTAAGATTGGTTCTTACGTTTTCAAGTAACAAAGAGTTATTTCAATATCTCCGGTTTAGATAATAGTGTAAGGAAAACCAAATAAAAGTATTACTTTATAGGCGTCTTAGATTTGTGTTTTACGGATTTTCGGATTAATTTCACTTAGCTTATTTTATTAAAGTAATCATCGACTTCCAACGGTTTATACCGTAGCTGGTGATACTACCGATTAAAACGGTAATAGTAATTATAGATAGAAGCCGTGAATTGTAACTTTGAGACATATATAATTTTGTAATTTATTCTGGGTTGAAATATAGAAGTGTAGATAAGGGTTAACGTCATTAAATATTTGTCTATCTTTCCCATTTTACTATTGTGTCACGTCTGCTTTTTTACATATGTGGTCAGTGAACTTATAAAAACGTGTTAATATGTCCATTTTGTTTATTTTGACCTGTTATAGCATGTCACCTTCCCTCTTCTCTTCTTCACCTTAAAATCGAAACTTTAAACCCGAAATTCTCTATTTATACTTGATGAAATTTAATGATTCTTGAGTCTATGGAAAGGTAATCGAGTTGTCTATAATATAATACAAAAAACCCGACTAAAAATGAGTCTAATATGAGTCAAATAATCAAAATACCGTAAAGGTGCTTAATGGGTCATACCCGACTTTAATTAACAATTTCTTGGCTTATACTTGATGAAAATTCATGAATTTGGTGTCCTTTGAAAGGTAAAAATATTATCTATTATAGCCTATAAAAAGGATTATGTAAAACGAGTAAGAGTTGAACAGAAAATTAGTTTTTTTCTGCTTTGTTTTTAATTGAAATCGAAGAACAATCCGAAACTTTAATCTCGAAATTCTCTATTAATACATTATGAAAGTTTATGATTCTTGATCATATGGAAAGGTAATCGAGTTATCTATAAAGTAGTAAAAAAACACGACCAAAAACGAGTTTAAAGTGAATCAATTCTTTAAAAAATAGTAAGATGGTCTTGAATGATACATAACCGACTTTAATTAGCAATCTTGGCCTACACTTGATGAAAATTCATGAATTTGGTGTCCTTTGAAAGGTAAAATGATTATTTACAAGGTTCCTGCAAAAAGAATTAGTGAAAACGATCAAGAATCGATCGAGAAACCAGCTGGACAAGTTGCAGGTCAAATTTTGACACATTGACACGTCTTTAATGACATGACTGGCCACATGTGTAAAAAAAGTAGACTTTCCACAATGGTAAAATGAGAAAAGTAGTCAGCTATTTGATGGCTTTAATCCTTTACATGATTTGTCTCGTTGTTCTTTACTATTTTGCATATTTTTAGATATCCGAAAATAAAGTTCATTTATTTGAAAATGATCCTTGACTACATATTGTGGTGGGAACCGTAACAGGGTTGTAAAGTGGTAGCTATTCAAGGGTATTGAATAAAAGATATTCAAGGATATTTTTGTAACGCCTGTTTTTTGTTATAAAAGGGTGCAACGAGGAATTAACAAAAGTTTATAAAATCAGCGCAACAATCGGCACAGGGGAAATAAAAATAGTTAATTTTTTTCGTCTTACACAAAACACTTATCATGTCCACGAGAAAGCCTCATCTGCCACAAACCTGAAAAAGGTAAACAATGGAGATTATAAGCTAAAAGCCCACTGAGTAACTCCACAAAATACTCAAATGATACTCCCTCCGTCCCATTTTTATTGTCCAGTATTGACTTTTTAAAGTCTTTCTTTTTCAACTTTGACTTTAAATATTTTTGTTTGTGTTATATAATATTTGATACAAAATATATGAATGCATTGTGTTTTAAATGTAAAATTCATTGATATAATCTTCATGAAGTATTATATAACCGAAACAAAAATATTTAAGGTCAAAGTTGAAAAAGAAAGACTTTAAAAAGTCAATACTGGACAATAAAAATGGGACGGAGGGAGTAATAATTAACAAATAAAATGTACTCTGTCACAAATGCATCACGTATCAGTCACATAAGGCTCTCTCAGCCATAATATCACACAAATTACCTGATTTCCACCAGGGTGTCACATATGCCATTTAGGCATCATCATCCATGAATACAATACTGCATCATAAGCAATGCCCCACAAGACTAAGTGTCATAGGTAGTCTAATACCGCACGAAGCAGTACACTACCTCCCATATTTGTGACCCCGTACAATCACGGCGATTATGACCCTCGCATTTGTGACCCCTTTCGATCATGTCGAGCACACCACAATTCAAGACATAACATATATTTCACATATGGATCAAAGTTTAGAATTCATAACATGTATAAGCATGGAATCGAGACATACATCCTCGTAGGAAACACATACTCTTTAATCATGCAATATCACATGTCTGTACTATTTATTAAACTAGCAACTATTATGTATATATGTAATTTACATATTAGTGGCCATTAACATACACAATATATGACTAAGCTGCTGATTATCAATCTCACCTCTTTTTCTTTATTTAGTCTAATGGTGACTATTCATCATCTATTCCATTATATACATTCCCAGGATTCAATGTAACCCACGACATTCAACTTTAGCATAACATATAACTCAGCTACGTATTTCATATAATTTAGACCCTATTCCGTTACTCATGTATTCCTCTTTATTGTCATTAATCATCAATTGACCACAATTTATCTATATCAACAGATTAATATAATCTTGCAGCACTTTCTATATTATGTTGACTACGTACAATTATAAGCAATTAATATCTCTGAGTATCATGTTGAGGTACTCATCTTAGATAATATGTCCCGAATCAGTAATCCATTCGATTTCGCAAGTACAAATCACTTTGTAATACCTATGAATAATTAAAACTAGAACTATATTAGTTTATGACAAACAATAGTGGCCTACACGGCCTCAAACACGGCCCGTGTATCGATACACGGCCCACTCACACGACTACACTAGGCATGTACTTTATATTGTTCATTTGCAACCCTACATGACCCGTGTGACCCTACACGACCCATGTATGTCATAGCTACACGTCTATGGATCCCTTTACATGACCTATGTCACCTAGGGACCTACACCGCCCGTTTCAAATGGTACACGGGCCTGCTACACGGACATCCCTGTCTACATGGCCCGTGTTATGCAAACTCAAGCAATAGCTCGTCGGATTTCGACTATTTACCGGCCAAACCCAATTTAATTGACATAAAAACCATTTATAACACTTTTTAATCATTCCCCATCAATTACTAACTATATAAAACATCTCATAACCATATTCTATCATTTTCCATCAACTAACTTAAATAAATCAATCTCTAGGGAGGGATATGGAGAAACACTTATCTCTAACTACTTAGGATGAAGAAAAAGATATTTCCCAGCTTGCAACCAAAGTTTCAGCTCCTTCCTTTACTTAAATTTCCAAAATACAGCTTGTACATATGCTTGTATGTGTTGGTGTTCTTGCCAAGAAGAAAAGAAGAAGAAGAAGATAGAAGAAGAAAAGAAGATAAGGAGGGAAGAAAAGAAAGAGAGGTTGCCGCATCTCTTGGTGGTGGCCCTCTCAAGCGGGTAGCCCGCTTCCCCTTTTGATGTACAACTCACCCATACGATATCCTTAAATCCCTACGAGGATATATTCGGAATCATTAGCTAAAATCATTTAATAATCTGTAACCTCTATCCACGTTTCACAACTTTTATTTCATCGCTTATTTTAATAACTTTATAAATTCGGGATGTTACAATTTAATAAGTTTGAAATGTTGGATATTCGTTAGGATATGAATATTGGATTGGACAACTGTTGAGAATACTTAATTTATAGTATTTCTCATATATGTTATCCTTAAACCTGAGGTATTGGCATTGGGATGTGGGGACTACCAGATACTTAATAAATCAAACGACACAACCTAACAGGGTGTCCATAAGAGCCGCGTCTAGATTCAAAGAAAACCGTGTTGCCAAATGTGAATATGCCAGATGAGATTTGTACCTCTTCTTTAAAAAGAGATATGTCTGGCCCATTGACTGATTAAGTGCATGGACATACCCAAAGGAACTGATTTGTTCTTTTTCATTTTATCAGTAAGTTAAAGTCAGATAGTTGAGAAATATAAGTTTTTTAGTTGACTCTATCGATGCTCATGTTCATATTTGAAAAATCATGATGCAAAGGAAAAAAATCTACTACACTCGCTTCATGAAAGTTTGTTTTATTTATCTTATCACCTGTGTATAAGAGTTCTTATGAAAAAGTTAGCCTAAGTGCCTACCAGGAGTCTCCTTAGGTCCATGTCATCAAGACGGTATTGCCGATTTGCACAAGTGAGAGTTTGTTAGGCCACCATGGTGTCCCGAGCCCTTTGGTTTTGGCTTCGGGTTCCACGGGTTCAACCGGCTTCCCTATTACACCACCTCTCTGGTTCCTTCTTTTGGGTTCCCAACCCCGTCTCACCCAATTTCTTTTTTTTCATTATGTTCTAAGAAAGAGTAATGAGAAGTAAAATATTTGGGTTTTTTGGGTTGATTTGGAAGTGCTATTTGGGTTCTAGGTAAAGAGAGAAAATGAAGAAAAAGTGATGTAGTATTTGAGTTAATTTGAGTTGGTATGGGTGCTACTCATGGTCTTAGGATTTGTGTGCACAGTCAGCAACATACTGCTATCACATCCAATATCATGAGACATTCAATGGTCATACTTGTGAGTGTCTATAAATCGAGAAGTCATGCTACCGTAGTTAAAAAGTAACTATTGAGGTATAGATTTGTAAAGGTTATTACAAATAAGAAGTATATGGTATTTACATTAAAAGATTATCAACCAAGTAGTAATCTTCTAATATAAATAAAAGACAAAGATGCATCAAATTTATTGAACAATCTTAACCCTTTAATAAATTAAATTTAATTGCTCAATCTTGACAATCAATTAATCATTGAAATTTTAATTTTGACTTTCCTTGGTCAAATTGAATTGTATTTATTAAATGAATTTCATATATGATCTTATTAAACCTTATAATGTCATTTTTTCACTCTAGTTTACAAATATCATTACCTTCATAATGTTCAATATATCATATTTATCAAAATTCTTAGTTTTACCATTTTAAAGTTTTCTATAATCATTAAATTTTTTTAACTGATAAATACTTGACATTATTAACTATAATTGTAACAATGATAATCAATAAATTGTACGAAAAATATAGTCATGATACCACGTTTCTGTCATTACGTCTTTTCTCCTCCGTGTTAACGATTCACTGCTGGTCTTGATATTAACGCCATTCACATTTCTTTCGTGTTTTATAGGTATATATATATATATATATATATATATATATATATATATATATATATATATATATATATATATATATATATAGGGGAGGGATATTGTAAAAAAGATTTTAGAGTAAAAATAGTAAGGAGAGATATGGACCATTAGATCAAGGCAAAGTCAAGATCAAAAGGTTAAAAAAATCAACAAAAGGGACCCACAACTTAAATCTCGTAACTACCAACGAAGGGCAAAATAGAAAATGAAAAAAACACCAGCCTGCTAAAAAACGTCACCCCTTCTTCTGGCATCATCTGTTCCACCTTGGATGTGTGTTTGCCCAGATTTAAACAAGTGATGCACAATAATTAATAAACCTAGAAAATGTTTTCAAATTCTTTACAATGTCTGATACACATTACAATGATGCACAATTCCTATTTCAACAACAAATTTATTGGAATCTGAACAAAACTGATGAATACATAACCAAAAACATAAAATGCACAATCCCAGATATTGAATTGTGCATCAAAACAGTACAAAAATCGAACCACCTCTGTAAGAAATGGATGAACAAGTTCATACATAAGAAAAATGGATGAATTAGGTTCATATAAAAATTCAACCTATTCATAGATACCTCTTTGATAGTAGCATAGAAATCTCATCAGATAACCACGATGGAGCATCGATCTTCTTCAAGATCTGGACAATTTGATGCATAAAAAACATAATACACAATCCGACTGTCGTTGCTTTCATGTCTACGTGCGCAACAGGGAGTGTTTGAGGTGTAGATTTGTGAAGAGGCGGTATATAGGCGTATGGCGAGAGGTCTTCATCGGCAGCGATTTGGAGGGCACTACGAATTAGGGCTTTTCGATGTTGGCAGTCTTAGGGTTAGCGATAATAGGGCGGAGGCGACTCGGTATCCGGCGGCGGAGGTTAGGGTTTTTCGTGGGGGAGACGATGTATATTTGCGACTGGAAGTTAGGGTTTTCGATGTGGAGGATGCATACAGTCGTCAGGTTTTCGAGGCGAAGGGTGAACGTTGAACAGAGAACTGCGATCGGCAACTGTTGAACTGCGATCGACAACTGTTGGGGGAGGCGGTGATACTGTAACACCCTCCTTACCGGCCTAGTAGGATTAAGGTAATTAAGTTGAATTACTTTAATTATTTGGTTGATTATTTGATTTATGTGTTTAATTAGTTTAGTTAATTAAATTGTGTAAATAAATTAATTGATTGATTTATTTGTTATATATATATATATATTATTTAGATAGATATTTATATGTGATGATGATGAGGGATGGTTCGATGGGGGGGGGGGGTGGTTGGTCAAACCACCCCATGCCTTTGTTACATGTGGTAGTAAACAAAGAAGTATTGTGTGTGTGTGTGTTTTGTGTGCTCTCGGCCGAGAACCAAAGAAAAAGAAGAAGAAGAAGAAATCGAATACATTGTTCTATACCATCATCTTGAAGTGTTTAAACATTATTGAAAGGTTAGATTACTGAATCATGTGTTAGTAATTGTTTAATTTCGGATTTATATGAATTTTATGTGAGAATCCGATTAAATGCAATTATATGATGAATTGATGATTCTAGGTTGCATGTATGTTAGATTATGATGTTAGGATGATCAATATATGTTAGAATTCAATTCCGGAAACATATGTGTTGTTGCATGCTTTGAATCAGATTTAAATTTGGAGTTATGCATGAATTTTGAATGAATCCGATTTGCTAAGTATGAATTAATCGGATTTGGAGTTTGAATCAATCGGATTATTGAAATCCGACTAAAATGTTAGGATTTGGTAGGAATCCGAGAGATATAGAACTGTGCCTTAGTTTTATCGGATTTGTTGATTAGCTTTTAATCGGAATCCGACTAAATTAGTATTGAATGTTTACTCGGATTTCAAGTTTATCGGAATGAATGTTTATTCGGAATCCGACTCTTAGTCGGAATGTGACATTACTTGGATAGTATGACTTGATCGGATTTGGCCTTTTCTCGAATTGTGCTATGTTTCGGAATCCGACTAAGATTGGAAGTTGCCTTCACTCGGATTTGTTTTTGCTCGGATTTGATGTAATCGGATTTGGACAGTTAGTCGGAATTCGATTGAACCAGAATGCCTATACTCGGAATTTAACCTTTACTCTGAATTTGAATGATTAAGAGGAATCCGATTGAAGATCAACTCCTTGATGATTTGAAAGTAAACAGGACTTGTACTTCAAGTGTGGCATTTGCTTATAAAAGGATGTATGTGTTGCCTAAGCTAAGGAGTTGAATGAATTCACAGAATTACAGTAAGCAAATGGTAATAGTGAATTGTGGTATATTGATTGTATATACATGAGTTGATATGTACTTGTGATTGTATGTACATATGTGTTTGATAATAGTATTATGCTTATTGTATGTTGATTAAGCAAATACTGACTCTTAGTTGTTTGTTCAGGTGGAGACAAGACTCGGTAGTTGAGAATAGACTGAGTTATCTGAACAGTTGAAGATATCGGTGAGTGGATATATATCTTGGATGTATAAGATATATCACCTGATTGTTGCTCTTTGAGATGTATTCTCTTGTTGACTGTATATATACATGTAGTTTGGGAGATCAGCTTGGCGGTTGTTTTTCAGCTGGGCCTTGGTTTAGGGATATATAGTACTAGCATTCGTCTTGATAACATTTGTTGTAATCAAGAGTTGCTAGTATTGTTGTCTGTTGTAACTAGGCTATCGGTAAACCTATGCTTTGGCCGGCATTTGGTTGAAGGTCCCGCAAGACCGCCAGTTCTCTGTTGGTTTGGGCTTGATGCCTTGTATGTTCGTGGTATCTATTCTCTCACTTAGCTTTGTGCTAATTCCCCACTGTTGAAATCTTTACAGGATACACCTGGTGAGTGGATGTGGTTGAAGCTGAAATTATAGACTGATCATACTCTGATATTAGATGTTTTGTTTAGAGTCTGTTTTGTAATTAACACCGTGGTTGTATTTTGTATAGCTAAAACCAGCAAAGTTGTATTTGAATTATTTATATATATATGTAATTATGTTGTTAGCTTCCGCGCGTATAGTAAAGATGTGTTTTAGAAAATACGGTGTTACAGATACGGCAGAGAGGGAACAAAGATCAACGCTCATTTCATAGACGTGGGTAGAGAAATAATAGGGGGGAGAGAGAAAAAACTTTAATCTTACAATTTTGCCCTTTCCAATTAAATTTAATTAAATTACACGTGACATCACCATGTTTCTCCTTACCATTTTTACCCTAAAACTCTTTTTATTTGATCCTGATTATATATATATATGATTAATTAAGTCATTTATAAATTGAATTTAGAAGTCGATTTATATCTATGAATTTGAATTCTATCATTGTATTCAATCTATGGCATATATAGTAGGCTACCGTTTTTTTAATTTTACATTTTTTAGGTTTGAGTTTATACCCATTATGAATATTTTTCATATCTTATTAACCTAATCGTATGTTTATAGAACCCAACGAGCTTTCTCTTGCCTTCACCCTGTGACAGGTGAAATTACATCATAATATAAACCGACTATCAATTAATTCGTAATATTTGTTAAGTTTCGATTTTAAGAGATAAAAAAAACTCAATTGTAAAACATTAGTTTTTATATATATACTAGTAAGGCGCCCGCGCAATGCGGCGGCGGCGACTAAAGAATAATGACGGTGAATACTTGTGGTGGATAGTACGGAGGAGGCAACAATGCTTACGAATGAAGTTTGAATGTTACAATAGAAATTAAATAATTTAGATAGTATTATTCAGCGATATATGTTCTATGAAAGTTTTTTTTAATAGTGGGTAAAATATTGTTTATACATTTTTACTTAAAAGCAATATGACACAGTTAAATAAAATTAATATTTTATGTTGAATTTGAAGATTATAAGTACTATTTTAAAAAAATTAAAATTTATGTTTTTAGAGAAAAATAAGTTATAATTAGTCTTAATTAAAACATGAGAAAATTACACCAATGGTCCCTGTGGTTTGACACTAATTTCATCATAGTCCCTGTGGTTTATTAATTACACTGGACGTCCCTGTGGTTTATACTTTGTAACACCTGTAGTCCCTAGTTCACTTAAAATGACTAAAATACCCCTAACCCTTTTATTTAATTCTTTTTCTTTATTTTAAATTAATATTAAATACTTTTAATATTTAAAAACAATATATTAATAATAAAAACAAACAAACAAAAACCCACCATCCCCTCCACCCCTCCCCGTCGATTGAGTCACCACCACCGGCCACCACTGCAACTCCGCCGTAGGTCACCACTGCCACCTGCACCACCGTAGATCACCATCACAAACACCCCCATCTCCTCCCCCCTCCCCCAGCGATTCCTTTTCCCCTCCTCACCACCGCTGCAACTCACTGCTGCAACTCCGGTCATCACCACCCTGCAACGGCGGCGGCTGTGAACATGAAATAGAACCCACCACCATCGCCATGAAATAGAACCCACCACCATCGTCGATTGAGTCACCACCACCGGCCACCACTGCAACTCCGCCGTAGGTCACCACTGCCACCTGCACCACCGTAGATCACCATCACAAACACCCCCATCGCCTCCCCCCTCCCCCAGCGATTCCTTTTCCCCTCCTCACCACCGCTGCAACTCACTGCTGCAACTCCGGTCATCACCACCCTGCAACGGCGGCGGCTGTGAACATGAAATAGAACCCACCACCATCGCCATCGCCATCATCATCCCACCACCACCGTAATGAAGAACATTCAAGAAGAAACCCTAATAAAAAACAAACTCACCACCACCAGATCTGTAACATTCAGATCACCGTAGGTCACCACCACTAACCCTAACATTTAGATCTGTAACAAACACACACACAGATCAAAATCAAACATAAACAGAAACAAATCAAACAAGAACAACAAAAACATACACATCTGAAAACCCTAATCGGTTTTTTTTTTTGCGATTAGGGTTTATATAGAGAGAGATGGTGGCGACAGGGAAGGAAGGTCGCAGCGGTGGTGGTTTGTTTGTCCAAAGGTGGTTTGACGGTGGCGGCGTTGGAGATGGAGTTGTGGCCTGCGGTGTGGAGGCGAGACTAAGTAGGGAGTGGAGACGACGGTGTGGCCGGTGAGATCGCTGTTGAGATCGCCGGTAAGGTCGCCGGAGTCGCAAGGAGGGGAGAAGGAAGAGAGATGTCTAGTGATTGATGAGGGAGGCGGAGGGTTTCTAATTATATAATAATAAAACTCATTTATTAATTAAGAAAAAAATATAAATGTAAAAATATTCTAAATTAAAAAAGAAAAGGGTATTTTAGTCATTTTAAGTGGACCAGTGACTACAAGCGTTACAAAGTATAAACAGCAGGGACGTCCAGTGTAATTAATGAACCACATGGACTATGGGTGAAATTAGTGTCAAACCAGAGGGACCATTGGTGTAATTTTCTCTTAAAACATTTATTATTAAGGGAGAGAAGAAGATGAAATGTTAATAAATTAATGGTGGAGATTAATGTAAATAAAATTAAGGGTGGAGATTTAGTTTTGATTGAAATATTAAGAACTCTTAATTTTTATTAAAGAGAGAATGTTGTATGCTTAATATAGTAGTATATATATAAATGTAGTAGAAAAAATTTAAAGGGATTTGTTTGTATAATTATGTTACTTACCTTATTGGGTTAGTAGTATTTCAAATTCACATATTTCGGAAATGAAAATTGTTACTTTTTGTTAAAGATTATAAAATTAAAAATAATTTAAAATTTTACTTGCTATTTATTGTTCAAGTTGTTTAGGAATTTCAAGATAGTAAAGTAAAGTTTAAACAATAATTTTGATACATACTAAATAAAACTAAAAGTAAAAAGTATATACATATATAACATTAAAGTGAAACCAAACTAAATAATATCGAGCTTGTCAAATTATCAATCACACTATTCAACACTCCGTGTGTCTCTATTGTTTGTAAGATATTAATCTTGAAGACTACCATAAGATGAAATTTTATATGAGAGTTCAGAATTATAAACTTCAAATATTTTTTACTACAGCTATATCTCTCTACATGTATTAAGAACATGCCATAAAAGCAGATAATTAATATCTGAAAAGATGGGTACTATTCGACCATTGTTAATTTATTCACTACAAGCAGTGTTCTAAACTATTCATATTTTTCATAGAATGATAGTGTTCATTAATTTTTCATCTTCATATAACCAACATCAACCTACAGTATAATATGCATGCTTACCGCCGGCTACTTCGAGCACCACCTTCTTTCTCTTGCACCGTCTTGTGACCAATTAATTTACTACCGGAGATCTAGCAAGAGGGTAATTAAATAGAAGAGGAGAAGAATAACATATGCACATGGCCTCTCACCAATGCTTCCATGTGTATTAAAAGTGGGAAGCAAGGTTACACCTTTATTTGGTGTCTAACACGTGTCCAATCCATATCATAATAAATGCAATTCTCATGAGAAATTAAAAAGACACTCTCAATAATTTGGTCAACGAAAATATGCTCAATATCTCATGAGAAATGGCCAAATTAGTTTGAGAATTGATAGATAGGATAATACGAAAAGCTCTAATTTCAACAAAATTTAAAGCAACCATAAAAAATGAATCTTGAACAAGAACAACATAAGAACCAAAAAGATCGACCTAGGGAAGAATCACATATCTTAATTGAAGAAAATAATAAAAAATTCCGGAAACATTAGAAAGAACAACATAAGAACAATAAAAAGAACAAGAAACCTACAAGAACAATATGGAACAGATATTATGATCTAGGATTCTAGGTTGAGGACCATGTATTGTTGAAGGTTTCACCTTGAAAATATGTTATCCGTTTTAGAAAAGGGCAAGCTAAGCTCGAGATTCATATGACCATTTAAGGTCATAGCTCGAGTTGGGAAGGTATCTTACCAATTGGAGTTACCAGAGGAGTTCATGTGCCACATCTTCGGAAGTGTCTGGTCGATAAGACTATTTTTTATGCCCATGGAGGATATAGTGGTGGATGAAAATTGAATCATGTGGAACGACTAGTTGCAGTTTTAGAGCAGAAGACTTTGAGGAATAAGTAGACCGGATTAATGAAGGTCAAGTGAAAACATCGAATGGGATATGGGTGGACTTGAGAACCAGTGTAGGAGATGAAAAGGAATTATCCAAAGTTGTTCGAGTAGTGATTTCGGAGACGAAAACGTGTCTAAGTGGAGGATATTAATAATAGAAGTATGAGAATGAATATTTTAGTTACATGGTCATGAAATTGTTATAGAAAATATTCATCTATAAGTTGGGGAAGGGGGTGTTTTAGACATTTAGAAATTTTTGTGTCGTGTGTTGATAACCCTTACTTACCTTATTTAGTGGATCCTTGATTGTTGTCGGTAATCACATAATAAGTAAGTTGTAGACTTGTAGGTTAGTGTTTAAGCAATAAATCATGTGATTTTAACTAACTTACTCATTATATGGTGTTATGTATTCTAGTTGTATGTGCTAGCTAGTGTTATTATTTACGAGTATGTGTACAAAGTGTTATTAGTTAACCTTATTGTACGTGTTAATGTTATATAATGGATAATGGTGAATCGTGTGTTCCATCGATACCCGTGTGGTTAGTTGGTGGAGATGACGTAACATTGAAGGGCGCGACCTGTGATGTGTATTAGAGGACGGGGCCTATGAAATAGCATGGTGAGACCCGAGATGCAACAGCAAAGCAAAGGCGGGGGCCAGCTGTAGTTATGTGTAACGCTTGCAGTGTGTGATATCCGCTATAAGGTGTAAGTACCGCGTTAGCTCATTAACTTTATGCTTACCCTTTATTGTTTATTTCTTTTCAGGAACTTTGGGTAAGGACATAGGAAAGGCACTTGCGTGACAACATTGATAGCAGTCTCAATAGTGTATCTAATCAGAATGTTTAAGGCAATTATATCTACCCTTCCGATGTTTCAAATTGTATCTAATACTCCGTTTCGATTATTGTAAACCTTTTTGGGGGATGAATGATTTATATAACCTGTGAGGTGGTTTTTGAATGTCAGTCCTTTTATATTTAAAAAAATTAGAACATTACACAAGCACCCAGGTCGAGAAGAGAGAAAATAAAAACCTCAAACAAGTGAGATAAAAGATAATGGAACATTGAAACTAAACTTGATCGTGGCATCGTGGCTGATTTAAGATTAGAAATCAGAATTCTTGTGTTATTCTTCTTGTCTTCTTAAGTTTTTTTTTCTTAAACAATAAATTTTCATACCTTTTTAACTAACTCAAACAAAGTACATGGCCAAAATTCGGTTCTATGGCCGATTGAGAATGCAATAATCAACACAAGTTACTTGGGGAAACCTTATCTCTTAATCCACAATTTCATGCCTCCAACTTTCTTCGCATGCGTACCCAAAAAAACGAAGCCTCATAATTGGAAGTTAATTAAATCCACAATCTTCTAATTAATTGAAGAAATGATTATAGACGTACCATCTTCATCGTTTGATTATAATTCGTTAGGTGTTAATCATCTGTTGTTTTCATGCCTCTAATTCTCTAATTGACATAGTTATGAATAATGAATAATCAATGTTTTTGATCCATGCTCATGCCTGTTGTTTGTGGATCCTGCCCACCGTGAGAAGTTCAAAGTTCGGCGATCGATGCCCTCTCCGTTCTCCAAGGCGAATTTGCATGAAGTTATCTTTTAAACAAGGAAACTAGTATAGAGGAGTTTGATTAAAAAAGCGCCAGGTTGCCCATAGCTTAGGCCGGCCCAGGAAACTAGTATAGAGGAGTTTGATTAAAAAAGCGCCAGGTTGCCCATAGCTTAGGCCGGCCCCGACCATTTGTAATCATGTACTCTTTCCAATGCATTTGTAATCACGACTCTAATATTTAGTGGGTAAGGTAGTTTGATGTAGTAAACGTTACTACAGTATGGTTGAATGGTAGATTGAACGGTAAGAGTGAAAAACTAATATGGGTTATGGTGAGTGTGGTGGGTAGTGCTCTCAGACGAGTCTTAATATTGCATTTGAAGTGAGGAGGTGATGGTAGCATTGTACATAATGCCATAGGTACCACTATCACCTACACCCCTATGTTAGTACATAAAAGAAACGAACAAGCACCCTATTAGAGTGGGAAGAGTGGTTACTCACCCTCACACTCATCACACCGTCACGTCAGTTGTTTTCTCTCACCACTCAGACCCATAATGGTCACTTCCTATCACACCAAATTTTGGGACCGACCTAATACCCACTACCAATCAAAACAAAAAAATAATAATAATAAATAAAAGTCACCATGCACACAGATATGAGAAAATGGAGAACTCCACGCCTAAAATTGAGGACGGCACGATGGTATAGAGAAAAATATTGAGGACGACGTAGTCGGTCACCATGTTGATAAATCGCCGGGCACTCCGCTTGCTCTTTTAGTCCATTTTACATTACATTTCTAGCTACCTCCTAAGGAAACAATCCCCAATTGGCCCGTGTAAACTCTTTCCCCTTTTTTTGCAACAACTATGTATCAATTAGGATTTGTTTGATATCTCTATGCTTACTTTTGAAGATCAACTCCTTCCAATGCTTTCATATGCTTTACGCCAACGATCTGGTAACTACATTCCTAATGATTTTCTGTTTAGTTGACCACGCACTTGCGTTTGTTGTACATACATCGTTTAGGTTGTCACCACCTTTGAAAATCACACCCCACCATTTATAGAATTCCATCCACACATTAACAACCTTGACACAGTTATTCAACGAATGGCCAATAGTACATCTATACCTTTGTCATGCAATTTCGTTAGAACCGGAAGCTATCTGAAACAGCTCTTCAAGTGAATACATTCACATTTTGGTATCAAATTAGACCAAAAAGTTACCTTTTGATGCTCTTGCTCTAATGCCCTTGGATCTTCCACCAACTTTCACATTTCTTTCACCATTTCTTTCACATTTCTTGTATTGACCCACCCAAATTTGTATTTCACCAACAAAATATGCTTACTTGAAACTTTGTTGTAGTTTCTTGGATAAATATCTTTTAATTTGGTATCACCTCACGTGTCTAACCAAAATCTAGTAACCAACCCGTTTACCACACTTATTCTGAAAAAAACATTAAGAAAATTCCCAATGAACTAAGTTCATTTCCGGCTTTGATCACATCATTCCATAAACCGAAACCCTTATTAACATCTCCAATGTGCAACCTTTCTGAGACCCCATAAATACTTGAGACCCTATAAATATTTACAATAACCTAGAACCAAAGGGCTCCCCTCTCTACTTCAAATCTCCACCACCACTAACCTAGTACGCTCAAGTCTTACCGGCTCAACCCCCCTTCTCAATATCTGGTAAGGTATTTTCGCATTTGATGCAAGTCACATCCTCTTAACAAGAGAATTTTTTTTCTCAACCAATGTGATTAATGTCAAACGACCACCAATTGAAATCGACCCCTTCTTCCATGCCACTAATCTTCAAGTAAAATTTTCCTTAACCCAATGTGATAAATTTCACATACTCTACACCAATCCATAACAAACTACTTTTGTTCGAGTAAATATTGAGCCCCAAAGCCATTTGCCAACACTTAAGTAGATTTAGTAAATTCTTGAGGTTATTGCGACTCCCTTAGCGAAGAAAATTAAGTCATTTGCATACCGAAGCTGAGAACATTAAACCAGGTTTTCTAACCAAAACCCCTGCAAATAATTCTCTAGCACACGCTTCTTGTATCATTACATTAAGTCTTTCCCCAACGATTAGGGACAAGTAAAGTTGTAACTGATCCCCTTGCCTTACCCTTTTCTCACCTACAAATTTCCCTGATGGCATGCAACCCTTTAATTAGAACCGACATGCCTGATCACGATAGACAAGCTGACATCCATGACCTACAATGATCCCTCACGCCCATTTGCTTATGAATATCCAATATAATATAATGTACCATTCGATTTTACCTTATGCTTTCTTGATATACACTTTAAAGATAAAGCTTTTCTTCTCCCACCTCTTTAATTCATTAATTGATTTAGGATCCCATTCGATATTGAACGTCTTTTTATAAATGCGGATTGGACCTCTCCGATAAAGTTGTTGATAACATACTTGATTCTAATAGCATGCACCTTTGACACGATCTTGTAGTAAATATCCAATTAAATTAATTGGTTAAAGTTGCTAAAAACCAATGAAGCGCTACACTTAGGGATTTATGTGATGATTACACCCTTTAGATATCTTTCCATATCCCAAGACCATGTAATTGCCCTCATCTCAAAATTGAATCTTCTTGACATAGTCTTCTTCTTTAGATCAGGTCTGAATAGTTTTATGAATTAAACTTCATCTCAAAATGAATCTTCTCAGTTCCATGTCAAAATCCCAATTTACATCTTCATTTTTACTGTAAGTTCATCACATTAGGGTTATGATATTAAGGAAACTAGTCAATGATCTCTTTAGTTAGATGCTAAATGTTTATGAAATGCACGACTACTGTTGGAGTTGTGTCTATAAATAGCTAATCCCTGAATCTTGATGCGTTCAGACATTGAAGTCCCCATCCAACAACATTTGCAATTTCATAATTCTTAATTCAGTGCATACAGCTTCTTATAATTGTGCTATGATGTTGAAATTGATTAAATTTGGTGTCTCGTTTGAGAAAACAGATAGATTGTTTGTGCTACAACATTCTGATAATCGGGTTCTTTGATTTCATCATCGTTATCTAGTTTATCTCATGATTGAGGGATCATTAAGTCTTGAAGGTTTAGCCTAATTGAATGATGTTTTATATGCTTAATGGATGTTTAATACTCCGTGTACAATCATCTGGTTCCTCATTCTTAAGTGTTTACCTTTCCTCCCAATATCTTGTCAAGCTTGTTAGAATCATCAATCGAATTTCAATGTGAAGCAGGGAGAAAAGTGTACTGAAGGTTTTAGAGTTTATTAAACCTAAAAACAAGAAGATAACGTACAGCAGAAGAGGAATATAAACCTAGCTGAATATGAATAATTACAAAAGGAACCCACAAGGAAACTAAAGTATCAAAATACACCCAAAATACACTAATAAAGCTCATGAGCATAATATTACTTATGATCGATCTTATTTATTTGAAATGATTTACTTGATGTTGATGGGTTGATGCAAGAATGGATCTGTTGGATATCAAAGAACTAAACACTCTCACTAAACCTCATGTAAAAACAAAATAGAAAACAAAAGAGAAGAAAGAATGCAGCTTGCTGCTGCTGGTCGAGAACAACCCACAAAGAACTACATTTTTATAAACTTCTCTTACTCATTAATGCATGGAACAACTCTTTAAATAGAAAAAGAAACAACTAAGTTACTACTCCTAAAGCATGACTTACTACCCAACTAAACAAGCAAGTACAATTGAAAAAGCATAAAACGTGTACTGCCCTTTTGCTTGCATGCACTTCCCTATTCTATCTCCACTACTCCCTATTTTTACTCCTCAATACTCAGTCAAGAAAAGACTAAGTAAGTGACCCATGGATGACCCAATAAGATCCAGAACAACATACAGATCCATGACCCGCTCCATGGACTTAACCCATCAAGATTATCCTACATTCACCCCCATAATCTTGATGCCTATCACTGTCTCGGCTCATACGATGGCACGGTCTCTTTCTCGATGTCTTGATTTCTTGGGTTTCGGACTAGACAACCCTCCGCTTACGGTTGTCTCTTTCGGTCTTCGGTCTAGATGCTGCCCGGTCTTTTGCAGATCTTCGGTTTTTTTCTTTCTTTCTTTCTGTCTTTCTTTCTTTCTTACTTTCCAGCCACCAGTCTACTTCTTGCCGGGTCTTTGGTTTGGTCTTTTCCTCTGGCGTCAGTCTTCAATCGCTGTTGTGAGCAGCCGGTTTTTCTTGCTTCTTGCTTTCTTGCTACTTCCTTGTATCTCGTTTCTTTGCATGCTACCTGCTAGTTTTCTTGCTTCTTAATTCAGATCTTCACCTGCTGCTTGCTCTAAAATGATATGAACCTATAGCTCTGATACCAATTGTTGGATATCAAAGAACTAAACACTCTCACTAAACCTCATGTAAAAACAAAACAGAAAATAAAAGAGAAGAAAGAATGCAGCTTGCTGCTGCTGGTCGAGAACAACCCACAAAGAACTATATTTTTATAAACTTCTCTTACTCATTAATGCATGGAACAACTCTTTAAATAGAAAAAGAAACAACTAAGTTACTACTCCTAAAGCATGACTTACTACCCAACTAAACAAGCAAGTACAATTGAAAAAGCATAAAACGTGTACTGCCCTTTTGCTTGCCTGCACTTCCCTATTCTATCTCCACTACTCCCAGTTTTTTCTCCTCAATACTCGGTCAAGAAAAGACTAAGTAAGTGACCCATGGATGACCCAATAAGATCCAGAACAACATACAGATCCATGACCCGCTCCATGGACTTAACCCATCAAGATTATCCTACAGGATCAAGGCAGATTTTAATGACACTGTTTGGATGTTCAGATATATTGTTATTAATTTGGGTCTAGTCTTCTGAGTCGGCTTGACAGCGGAAGTGTTTGAAAAATCTTCATCTACAGTTTGTGATTTAGTTAAGAAAAAATAATTGATTGATTGGTCAGTTGTGGTTTGTTGCTCAGGTGTCAATTTGGTTAATTGTGCGATTTTTAGTTAGTTAAATAAGTTTCGCTGTGAGAAGCTGTACATAAATATATGTACTCTAATGGAGTTCTTTAATGAAATTTTGTTCCTTAATGACGTTTTGACCATTGAACTGTAAGTAATCATTTGAACCATTGGACTGAAAGCTCATTTTCTGTAAACCATTTCAATATAAGTAGCAATCTACATAAGCCAAATTAAAATCTGATATGGTCTGATGCATAAACTAAAATAACTGTGATCTGATACACCATTTATTGCAGCTGATATGGTCTGATGCATTAGTTTTCTGTCATCTCTAACGGGTTATATAGGTGTGATTGATCTCCAATGGGTCAAATGGGTATGTTTTATCTCTAATGGAACAAACGGGGCAAAAGTAATGATATAAAGTTAAACGGGTCAAAGGACTGATGAAAGATGCCGATTTGACTGTTTAGAGATGAATGACACCTATTTGACCTGTTAGAGATAAAAACACGTCCGTTCCACCAGTTTGAGATGTTTCAAGTAGAGGTTTTGATTTACATTGTAGGCTATACACTTGTACCATATAGCAACTTTTAAAGCAAATTGTCATTTACAAGTATTCAGGTCAAAATGTTATCTTTTTGTGTCACATTATGCAGCTCTTATCAATACAAATACATTTGTTTTCTATTTTTGGTTGCATAAACCTTTTAATTACTCCTCTACGACCCTTGTAATTTCGGAAAACATGGCCCAAATAATCAAATAAGATTTTCGGGTTCTTCGTTCTTTCGTTCAACACTTTTGTCTCTCCAAAAACCCACATGTTTCTTCAAAAATCAAACATGTAACGTGACAATCGTTCAAGATTTACCCATGAATGACGACCAAAAACACTTAAACGATGCAATTATATATTTATACCTTAAATTAAAATATCGTTCGGAGTTTACTGAAAAATTAGGGAGTTAAGTCCTTCAAATATTATGCAAGTTTCTCTCATTGTCACTTCAGCCCCATTAAGTTGCATATTTCATAACTTCATCACATATTTGACATCTTTTAAAAGTCCCCATACTACAAACATAATTAGATTCCATAGATTAGTTAACCTTTTTATTTCCAAATAATAACTTGTATCATTTTTTATAATTTTGAAAAATAATTAAAGATGTTACACTTGATAGATAAGTTAAGTTAGACTTGTCAAACATATATATGGTTTTTGTGAGAATGTATTTATCTGATACAAAACAAAATCTGACACAAATCTGACTTAAAAATAAGTGAGTTTGAGTTGTCACGTATAATAAACAGGTTATTATATGTGTTGATTCGTGTAACAAGTATAATAATTGAGACATGTTATGGTTATATATAAATTTCACAGGTCGACACGCAAAACCATTTAATATTAGATAGATTAGATTGTTTTTCATATATATAAACCAAGTTGTCCTAATTAAGTAATTACTAGTTTACAAATTCGTGTATAAACACGGAGATATTTAACGTAACTTTTAAATATGTACCGTCTCAAATACTACAAACGAGTATAATAAAAGAAAATTTGTATATAATATATACAATGATATCAATATTAATTAATAACATGTACCATGTAAACGGTACGAACACATATAATAAAACAAAATCCGGAAACAATATAGATAGCGAAAAATACTAAAAAAGGGGAGTACATAAATGTTTTAATAGAATATCATATTAACATATTTTTATAAATGTATATATACCTAGGTGAGGTGTTATGAAGTTAAACTCTTATTTCTATTGGTTTAATTAATTTCATTAAATAAAGTTAATGTTCAATATTTTGGGTCATTAAAGGATTTTAAATTTTTATTTTTAATAAAAAAAAAGGTTTGGTAATATGAATGGCCTGTTTGACAATTAATCAGTAAGTTAAGAGACACTAGTACAAAAATGACCTTTAGTCACACCAAAAAAGTGTGACCGTAGGCATACGGTCACACTTTTTTATTCTATCAAAAGTGTGACCAAAGGTCGTGCCATTTTAGGCATGTTATGGTCACACGAAAATTTAGTGACCATATCGTATGAAAAAATGTGACCGTAGCTTAAAAGTGTGACTATAGGGTAGGGACTTTTCATGTTAAAATTAAACAATTCATCCCAAAATGTGACCATAAACTTTTTTTAGACACATAATTTTTGTATTTGAGTGACTGTGTTCAGCCTATGGTCACACAAATTTATTATAAGTGTGGTTATTGTTTACCCTTTAGTCACACTTTTGTAAGTTCAATGAACAACATTGTTTATCATGACCATTGCTATGATAAACGTATAAATCCCTCATAGTGTGACTATTTCATATGTTTTCGTCATAGAAAAACAATTTAGGTGTGACCGTAAATGATTACGGTCACAACTCTGTTTTAATATAGTCGAGTGTTACTATTGTTTAGTTTTTAGTCACACAATAATACTTAAAACGTAGCTGATATCATTTTATGGTTACACAATATTTTCAAAAGTGTGACTATCATAACCTATAGTCACACGAACGTACGAATACATGACGAATTGTTAGATTATGACACACAATTATACATCATCGAAAATATTATTTAGTTTTAGTCACACTAGAATACTTAAAACATAGGTGAAACCGATTTATGGTCACACTATGTTTTCAAAAGTGTGACTATTTATAACTCATAGTCACACGAAGGTTTGAATACATGACGAATTGTTAGATTTTGACACACAATATACATCATCCGCAATATTATTCAGATTTAGTAACACAAAAATATTTTAAATATAGCTGAAAATATTTTATGGTCACATAATGTTTTCTAAAGTGTGACTATCTATAAAGTATAGTCACACGAATTTATGTAGACCGTAACAGTTGTTATCATTTAGTCACACCAATAAATTATAAGTGTGGTTATTGTTCACCCTTTAGTCACATTCATTAAAATCAATGTGACTATTGTTTAGTTTTTAGTCGCACAAAAATATTTAAAACATAGCTGAAATCATTTTATGGTCACACAATGTTGTCAAAAGTGTGACTATATATAACCTATAGTCACACGAACGTATTATTAATGACGAATTGTTAGATTTTGACACACAATTATACATCATCGATAATATTTTTAGTTTTAGTCACACGTGAATACTTAAAACATAGCTGAAATCTTCTTATGGTAACACTATATTTTAAAAAGTGTGACTATCAAAAACCTATAGTCACACAAAGGTGAGAATACATGAATCAAGAGAAAAATGATAAATTTCAATTTGTAATAAACAATGATATGGTGGCTAAGACTGATAATTCGGGACGAGTTTTGTTACCGTATTTGACGAGTACTTTTTCGATTTTCAAGTACTTGTATTTTTTTTATTGTTTTGATACAATCTTCGAATATGATTTTTGTTTGGATTCAAACTTTAGAATTAAATGCTCATTTTGATGTGATTTGAACTTCAAACTTGATGTTCGTTTTAATTTGATTCAAATTCTGAACTTCAAATTTTGTTTTCGTTCATTTAATATAATTATAAAGCCAATATAAGATATTAAAGTAACAAACTATCAACGGCAAGTAGTCAAATGTCAAAGTATTAAAATAACACATTTCAAATATCATATACCAGAATGATCTAATATTGTTTTAATTTTAAATCTTGTATTATTTTATAAAGAAAAGTGAGAACACACACACGAACACAAAGCTAAATCCAAACATGATACATTGTTTTGTTACAAATTGATATACATCATACTTTAGTGGTCTAGAAAAAATGAACATTAAATTTATTGACAAATTTTGACATTTATGTTACCTTGTTTATCAGTTTAGTAATATAAAAAGTAGTCATGTCATCAATTTAACATATTATTTGTTATGACGGTAGCCAGTTACCTTTAATGTTAGAAATTGGAATTTAGACTTCTTTCTTGGTCTAAGAAATTGAGTATTACTTTTATTCGCAAATACGATATTTATGTTACTTTTCTTGGTAATTTACTTTTAAAGAAACGATGATGTCGTTATCCTATCCATGTAATATTAAACATACTTACTTTCCAATCCATTGACTCGTTTACTACCCGTTAACCCGCTAATGACCAATCAACACATTAATCCGTAAAAGTAAACGAGTTACGCGGGTCGGATTTGAGTCTCACATATATGAGTTTCCGTTTTAAATATTAACAAAAATTAATAAATAGATTAGTTTCAAGTCATATGTTACTAACATACCAACCCATAACATATCAACTCGATATACACCAACCCGAACACAAAACAATTATTATTTTCAAAACAAATCCAGCTTTGTAGTCAAAACAAATTGTGCACGGATTAGTCCACAAGTGTGTGTCATTGAAAAAAAGACATAAATTTTGACACCAAAATGAGAGAGAGAGAGAGAGAGAGAGAGAGAGAGAGAGAGAGAGAGAGAGAGAGAGAGAGAGAGAGAGCATGGAAGCTATTCTTTGGGGCCGAAAACTACAGGAAGTTATACAAGGATTGCTACGAGAAACCAGAAAATATCGACTATTGTGACATCATTTTTGTTCTTCGATTTTCCAGAAGATTGGGAAGCTTACCATCTGTGGAGAGCGTTGAAGAGATACGGTGATTTAGGAGATTTGTATCTTGCAAATAAGAGACTTAAGAATGGGCAACGATTTGGTTTTGCGAGATTTAAACATGTGACTAAGGTGGAGGAGTTCTTGAAGCATTTGAATACGATGATGATTGGCAATAGAAAGGTCCGATTCTTTGTTGCTAGGAACCATAATGATGGAATGAAGAAGCCTGTTAGTTTTCAAAGTCAAGCACCTAAGGAGTTGAATGGAAGAAGGAGTACTTCTAACGCTTTCGTTGTCAATGGGAAAACTTACTGCCAAGCAGTTAAAGAAGTTGACGTCAACAAAGTAAACGATTTCATCAAAGACCAGAAGCTAGAGCAGGAGGTGATTGGAGAGTTAAACCCAGTTAAAGAAAATTTGGAGTTCTTGAGCAATTGTGTGATAGGTAGATTGGAGAAAGTGGAGAATCTGAAAGCAGTTAAATTGGCATGTAGTACCGAAAGCTTGGTGGATTGTAAAACGTTTTACTTGGGAGGTCACAAAGTACTCCTTAGTCTTAATTCACCTCACGAAGTTAATAAACTTTTGGAAAACTAGAGTCATGGTATGCACCATTGGATCAAGGAGATGAGAAAGTGGTCTAAAAGTTTCCAATCCTCTGAAAGAGTTACGTGGCTTAAACTAAGAGGGTTACCATTACATGTGTGGAGTTAAACATCTTTTAAGAAGGTGGTTAAGAATTGGGGAACTCCGATTCAGTATGAAAATTGTTCTTTAGAGACATGCAGAAATTTCATAATAGGAAGAGTGTTGGTTACCACATCCATTAGAACTAGAATTGAGGAGATAAAAAGTGTCACGATCGGGGATATGTTCTACAGAGTATATATCGAGGAGGAGGGGGAAGATGTTGAAAACTTTTGGGATGATAATTCTGGAAGACAAGAAGGGTTGGAAGATGATAAATCATCTGTCCCGTCTTGCAGAAGTGAATATGGTAATACCGAGTATGAAACGAGTGACGGTGAAGAGGAGGACTCCTATTCTGAAGAAGAAGAAGAAGTGGTTAAGGACACATTCAACAACTTGCCCAAGAAAGAAGAATTGATCGGAAAAAGGAACGTTAATTCCACCGGAGAAGGTAAAAGGACAGCAGACAAAGAAAATGATGAGGATTGCAATTTCGAGGAACCAATTATCTCTCCTATTTTAAATAGAGAAAAGCAAGATAGGATTAATAATGGTGATGGGGGATATACTGAGGCACAGGAGGCGGTATTTGCCGGAAACAAGATAGGCTCGGCAGAAGTCAACATAAACATAATAAGGAAAAAGGTGTGTGGGCCTAATAACTCTAGTATTGGGCCTGCTAATTCAAATAACCAAGTTGAGGAGGATGGGTCAGAAAAGCAATTTAATGATGAAGCCCATCAGAGTTCTATCTTTTTGGGTAATAAAGATTCGGGGAGTGGGCCAGGCCGAGATTTAAACACTTCAAAGAATTCTGGTTTTGATTGTACAAAAGAAAGACCCGATAGTGTAGTCCACGTTAGGTCAAGCAAATCTAAACATACTACAAACACAAACAGGTCTGTACGAAATGAGAAGGCAGTCGATGGTATAGAGGGGCTAAAAGACAATAGCGTGGTTGGGATTAAAAGATCTATTTGAGTTGTTAAAGGAAGAAATTTCGAAGCAAAGAAAGGGAGATTATGAGAATCATCAAGCACATGGCCAGAAATAAACATATCTACGCCAAGAAGTCAAAATCGATTTTGAGTAAAAGCTAAAAAAGCAATGGTAGTCGATCGATTACAAGTAGCCATCAGGAGATCTCAAATGAAATTAGGAGTTCTTTTAGCAGAAGAGAAGTAGAAGATTTTGGTAGATCCATTGGAGTGGAGTGGGGAAGAAAGAAGAGGGCTTCGACCGGAACTCAGAAAGAGTAGTTGGGGATGCTTCTCTTCAGTCAGGTATCAATTTCGTTTATGTTGTCTTTAATTATGAATATCAATATGATCTCTGTTAATGTTAGAGGCTTAGGTAAAGAGAAAAAAAGAAATTAGGTAAAAGATATGTGTATTGCTTATAAACCGGTAATTCTGAGGATTCAAGAAACCAAGTTAGATTGCTTAAGCGAGTCGTTGGTTGCTAACTGTTGGAGTGATGATGAATTTGATTTTGTTTATAAATCAGCAATGGGTTTGGCAGGGGGTCTTCTTGTGGTTTGGGATAAAAAATCATTTGATAAAGTTTACTCACTGGAAGGGGAAAACTGGTTGGGAGTGGTTGGTAAATGGGTGGGTTTTGAAGGTTTGGTCGGGTGTGTCAATGTGTATGGGCCACGATGCGCAAAAAAAAGGGCTAAGCTGTGGGAGAACATTATTAAATTGTGTTGGGATAAAGAGACAAATTGGGTGGTTTTCGGGGATTTTAATGAGGTTAGAAGTCCTGGTGAACGTGGAAATTCTCAGTTTTGTGAAAATAATGCGGAGGTTTTCAATGATTTTATTAACAGTGGCGGATGGTGGGATGTCCTACTCTGCGATAGAAAATTTACTAGGGTGAGCGATGATGGAATGAAATTCAGTAGGCTAGATAGGTTTTTTGTCTCTGAAAAATTCCTATCATTGTGTAATTCGTTGAATATAAAATCTTTAGAGCGGAAGTTTTCTGACCACTTTCCCCTTTTGTTAAGAAATAAGGTGGTGAATTATGGTAGTAGACCTTTTAGGTTCTTCGATTGCTAGGTCAACGAACCGGATTTTGACGAAATAGTGAAGGAAGCATGGAATAAGGAGGTTACCGATGTTACTCCAGACCGTATCTTCATGGAAAGACTCAAAACACGAAGGAAGCATTGAGAATATGGAGTAGAAACAGATTCAGTTACTTGGATGAGGAGATATATGCTCTAAAGAAGAAGGTGCAAGAATGGGAAATAAAAGCTGAAAATGGGGATCTGAATGAAACGGAGACTCGACAGTGGCAGATTGTGAGGAAATATTGGTTGGAAAAAGAAGATTTAAAGCTGAAAATGTTAAAATAGAAAGCTAGGGTGAAATGGGAAATGGAAGGAGACGAAAACTCTAAATACTTTCACGCGTCTATTAGGAAGAGGATCAGAAAAATAGGTTGGTGGGGCTTAATGTGGGTGGTGCTTGGATTGAAGAGCCAGATAAATTGAAAAAAGAGGTTGAGATTTTTTTCAATAAAAAATTCAAAGAAGAGTTGAGAGATAGACCTGTATTCCAAAGCAACAAGTATAAAAAGATAGTGGTGGAAGAAGCAAGAAAGTTGGAAGAACCGTTCGGGGATGAGGAAAGTTGGTTGGCAGTTAAATCGTGTGGTAACTCGAAAGCGCCAGGGCCTGACGGATTCAATTTTAAATTCATCAAAAGAGCTTGGTCTATAATCAAAGTTGATCTGATCAGAAGTTTGCGGTGGTTTTGGCATTCTTCAAAAATTAGTAAGGGATGTAATTCCTCTTTCCTTTATCTTATTCCTAAAGTAGATAATCCGATTGCCCTGAATGACTTTAGACCAATCAGTCTTGTGGGTGTCTATTATAAGATAATCTCAAAAATGTTACCGGATAGACTAAAGAAAGTTATTCCTAAAGTAATAAGTGATGTGCAAACGGCGTTCATTAAAAGTAGAAATATTATTGATGGGGTCCTAATTGCAAATGAGTCGGTTCAGTTTATCAAAAAAAATAAGTTAAAAAGTTTCATTTTCAAAATTGATTTTGAAAAAGCATACGACAATGTCAATTGGAATTTTTTGTTAGATTCTTTACAAACAATGGGTTTTGGAGAAAAATGGGTCAAGTGGATTGAAGCGTGTTTAGTATCTTCTAGAGTATCAGTGCTAGTTAATGGGTCTCCTACGGGTGAATTTTGTATGGGGAAGGGGTTAAGAAAAGGGGACCCTTTAGCCCCTTTTTTGTTTCTCATTGTGGCTGAAAGTTTAAATATTTTGTTGATGGAAGCGATTGAAAAAAGAAAATTTAAAGGGATAGAAATTAGTAAACAAGCTAAGGTAGATATTTCACATTTGCAATATGCAGATGATGTGATTATTTTCGGGGATTGGAGCTTGGAAAATTTTAAAAATTTATTCAAAATCATGGAATGCTTTCAAAAATTATCCGGGCTCAAAATCAATATGGGGAAAAGCTCTTTGATGAGAATGGGTGTTAATCAAAATGAAGTTTCATTATGGGAAAATCTCGTGGGATGCAAATTGGGGGTGATTCCGTTTATGTATCTGGGTATGCCGGTCGGATCAGATATGAGTCGGGTAGAGAGCTAGAAAGGCATCATTGGGAAGATCCAAAATAAACTTTCACATTGGAGAGCAAATTTGGTTTCTTTCGGTGGTCGACATACGCTGGTTAAATCAATTCTCGGCAGCTTACCATTGTATTTCTTCTCTCTGTTTAAGGACCCAAAGCGAGTGTTTTTGTTACTTTAGCGTATCAGAAAAAATTTCTTTTGGGGTAAAGGTATGTCTGGGGGGAGGGTAAATACTTACATTGGGTCAAATGGGACAACATTCTTAATTTTCATGGGAAGGGGGGCTTAAATGTGGGTAGTCTTAGAGTTGCAAATTTAGGTCTTCTTGGTAAATGGTGGTGGAGGTGGCTTAATTAAGAGGGATCGTTGTGGAGTAGGGTCATTAGAGGGGTTTATGGGGTTGGGTCGGGTTTACCTTGGGATATGGGGACGGGGTCGGTTAGGGTTCCAAATTCGGTGTGGGGAAACATAATTAGAGTGGGGGAGATTCTCGAGAATATAGGGATCAACTTTAGACAATCCTTTGGGAAGTCTTTAGGGGGGGGTGGTTCAATTTGGGTTTAGGAGGACAAGTGGCTAGGGGATTTTACTCTTAAAGATAGATGCAGGAGATTATATAATCTTGAGGTAGTTAAAGAGGTGGTGGTGTCGGAGAGGGGGTTGTGGAGTGGTTCGAGTTGGGAATAGAGATGGAGTTGGAGGAGGGAGCCGAGGGGTAGGGAATTAGGGGAACTTGATGACCTATCTAATTTGGTAGTTAATCAAGTTCCGGTTAGAAATAGTAGAGATAAGGTGGTTTGGAGGTTAGCGCATGATGGGGTATTCACAGTCAAAAGATTGAGGGAGATGTTGGATGAGAGGGAGTTGGGAGGGATGCAGGAGGTTATGGAGACATTGTGGAATAAATATGTTCCAAAGATAGTCAATATATTCATTTGGAGGGCCCGTTTGGGGAAACTCCCGGTGAGAAAAAATCTTGATTTATTGCAGGTGGATCTACCGTCGATACTATGCCCTCTTTGCGGAGATCAAGTGGAAGATTTGGAGCATGCACTTTGGAGATGTCGGAATGTTCAAAAAGCGTGGAATCTGGTCTATAGATGGTGGACTAAACCATTGGAGGAAGTTAACTCGGTTATGGACCTGCTGTCTCAAGAGAATACTATTTGGCAGGCCACGGTTTGGATTATGTTGTATTCATTATGGGCTCACAGAAACAAGGTGGTTTTTAAATCTGCATCAAGTAATTTTGAAGACCTCTTTCGCGAGTTGCAAGTTAGAGCTTACAGATGGATCCGTGGTAAAGGCTTATCAAATATGGATTGGGTTACTTGGATTTCAAACCCAAATCTTATTTAGTTTGGAGCTTTTCGAGTAGATTGGCTGTAGATGGAAAAATGGATATTCTGTTTTGTATCTTAGCTGCTGGAAGTGTTTTTGTTTCCTGAGTTCTTTTTTGAATTTTGTTCGCTGGTGTAGATTGTTAAACCATAGGGACTGTTTTGCTTTTTCTTTGTGTATGGGCTGCTGTTTTTCACCCATGGCTTAGATGCCATGTTGTTTTGTACTCTTTGGTTTTTTGAGTTATGGTATGGGTATGGTATTGCTTTTCAATTTTTTTTTTTTGAAAAAGACATAAATACTTCAATAAGATTAAGGAGTAGTTATACAATTATAATAAAATAATTAAGCCCAATTCTGATTTCCAACTAGATTTGGACCACCAACATCCCGAAATTAGTCAAATCAATTAAGATTCGATTCGCCGGCTTACAATTTAAATCACAAACGTGAGTTTTTCAAAAAGAAAAAAATTATTTCCTCTAGTTAACTCTTTCTACTTTTTATTATTATCCAATATACGGTGATAATTATAATCTGTTATTTATCTTATGCCGTATCCTCTTTTAAATTTAAATATTTGTCTTGATGTACCAAAATTACGTTTTTCGTATATTTCATTAGTTTCTTTTTTTTAACGGCCAAAGAATTTTCATTCATCTCATAATGGTTCAATACATACTGTAAAAACAATACACTCACTAATCAAACAAGCACCACAAAGCTCAACAAACTCAACACACTATATATAACTCAACACACTATATATATGCCAGGCAGCATATCAGAACGGCACGAAGCTCGTACATAGGCCTCTCATCATCATCCAGAACATGCACTCACATCCCAAGATTATTCATCAACATCAGCGTACAGACTCATAGCAGCAAGCAACACTCCAAGCTATAATCCAACAAAGACAGTAGATCCATGACAACAACTCAACACTTAGAGAAACAATACCCGGGAGACACAAACTCCACATGCATCATCCAATGCAGACCAGTGCCAAAAATAACACCAACTCAAAGGGCTTGCCATATGCACCATCGTAATAGCATCAATGTATAGTAGCCTCACAAGGAACCTTCTTCCCACCTGCAAAACCCAAAAAACCAACAAAGTCTGGGGCTTGAAAAAAGGATTTGCCAAGCAATTAGAAAGATGGCTTCGCAAACCAGAAGGATTGAAATGCCCCCCTTATCACACCTTATTGTTAGAACTGTATTATTGTAATAGAATAGGAGTTCAACAATAGTTGAGGGTGCTTATTGTAAATACACCTTATAGGTATATAATCCTTGTGATACACAAGGAAATGTAAGGATTGCCACACTTACAAGAAATAAACTATGTGTGTTCTAAGGTGAAAACGAGATTCTCTCTCAACCTTATCATAGTTATCTTAGCAATCCTTCAATCTACCGCTTGTTTATCCCTAAAAAGTCGTATCAGAGCCAAAGGAGTGAAGATCTATCGGGTGTTATCATCAACAAATCGAGATTTGAAAATCAATGGGGCTGAACATAAACCTCTCGGTTACGGTTTCATCGAAGAAGAATCGAGTTCTTCATTAACGAGGTGTGTTCCAAGTTGTTTTTGAGGTGTAGATTATCGATTCTCTGATGTACAAGACTAACAAGGTATAATCTCATCACCATTTCACGGTTTTATCAAGTTCTTCAAGACATTTGAATGTTCAATCGAGCTTTCTTGAAGATACATTTACTATTGAAGTAAGCAAAAACAACCTGCCACCTTTCAATTTCGGGTTTATACGGTTTTGGGGGTTAATGTGTTCGGATTTAATCATTTTAATGGAGATTTGAACTTTTAGAATTTTTCTCAAGAACAATCAAGAACGTCATTTTTGCAGGTTTCAATCGCTTAAAATTAAAAACACCAAAAATTTGGTGTTTGTGTGTGAAATCAAGTGATGGTATGGGTGTTTGTGTTTGAGTGTGGAACTTGCACAAGTCAAGATCAAATCAGGTACAAGTAGGCAGATTTGACATGTTTTATGTCAGGTGCGATAGCTATCAGCCGCACTTTTAAGTTCCTGTGCGATAAGTAAGAAATTCACCAAGTACTGGCCAATCGCACGGATCCAATCGCATGGATCCAATCGCATGCGATTTGATCTCACATCCAATCGCACAGATCCAATCGTGTGGATCCAATCAAATGCGATTCAATTACACAGATCCAATCGCACGGATCCAATCGCTTGTGATTCGATTTCACCCTTTCATGAAATTTTACTAGTGTAAAAAGGTGCATATCGCATGGATCCTATCAATTGTACAATCCGAATCACACTATATCGACCGTGTTCTTATATTGTTCTATCTATTGTGGTCAGTCGAACAGGTTTTTCAGAGTTGCAATTTCCACTCAAAATTTCAAAATTTTCATCCGAAATGCATTTTCTGATATAGCGATATTCTTCATTTTCAAAAAATTTCAAGCTGACCAGCCAGGGGCTCTGCCCCTTGAACCCCGCCAGGGGTTGCCACCCCTTGGACCCCGCTATCAGGGGCGCTGCCCCCGAACCCCAGTCGTCTTTATGGCTGATTTATGTTGCCACCTTGATTTCTAAGTCAAGTGTTTGGATTTTTTTGACTGGGTCAGGAGTTCTCAAAGTTTCAGTTATCATTATGATGTTTCTAGATTTAGGTTAGCTTTGGGTCATTACTACCATGTACTTAATTCCTAATACCCTATGTCTAGTCATCCTGCCCTTTCCTAACTGATTTTTTGTTCTTCTTTCTTAGTGTCACCAATATCTAGTCTCAAAACCAGATTTTGGCCATCTATTCCTTGTTTCTTTAGAATCTTGGTAGTCTTTTATCAATCAGTTCTGAATTCTCATTTGTCATTCTAATCTTTCAGAATTCGTGTATCGATTACTTGATTGTCTTAACCAACATCCGTTTACTTCATGTTTTTGAAGAGTTTGATAGATTTTTGTGTGCTTTCGAATAAGGATGTATCTGACTCCCTGTTCACGTTATGCGTTCAAAGTCACATTTTCTATAGCTGTACAAGTTGAATTCCCTTGAATAATAGTTCAAGCTCCCTGTGTTCCTTAATGCTCATATCATTCTATAGAATCCTTATGTGTCAGAAGTTCGTTTGCATCCACTTGTCTGTCGTTCTCTTTGTCACTTGTTGTGATCCGGACTAGGTTGATACTCTTATGCGAGAATTCTCAGATTTTCGATTTGGTTGATGTATTCACTTCTGATCTACATTCACTCCTCAACGATCCATTTTGGCTCACAAGTGGTAGAAGTTAATAGACTGATACTTCACAACTGAACATTTTTCATGATGACTAGTAAAAACTTGGACATCATGAGGGGGAGATATAAACATTTATTCAGTTGGTTACTGCATGAGACATATTGTACGAGGTATTCAGTCTAGGGGGAGAAGTACTTAGATGAAAGTATACTTAGATAAAAGTAAAAATTTATTCTCGCCCCAATCTTATCTTCAAGGATCGAGAGAAACATTGTAGGGGAGGGTTTCCCCGTTCGTGATTCTAGGGGGAGTAAGCAACATATTCTCTCATGTTGATGAATCCTTATATGCTTCCGCTGATGCTACCAATGCTCAAGGATCCAGATGCTGAAAACCTCTATATGCTAAACTGCTAATATAACCGAAGGCGATCAATGCCTTAGGTTACCGGAGCGCTACAAGACAATAAGCACAAGACCCTCAAGATGCTGAAGAATCTAGACTCTTGTTCATTTTATTCTACAACTCCTATTCCATTCCAAAGGGGGAGATTGTTAGAACTGTATTATTGTAATAGAATAGGAGTTCAACAATAGTTGAGGGTGCTTATTGTAAATATACCTTATAGGTATATAACCCTTGTGATACACAAGGAAATGTAAGGATTTCCACACTTACAAGAAATAAACTATGTATGTTCTAAGGTGAAAACGAGATTCTCTATCAACCTTATCATAGTTATCTTAGCAATCCTTCAATATACCGTTTGTTTATTTCTAACAAGTGGTATCAGAGCCAAAGGAGTGAAGATCTATCGGGTGTTACTAACACTTGGATACAATAAAGTGCAAACCTCCTACACCACCAGCACAACCCCTACTAGCCTATAGCCATGGCAAAACACATAAAGTAATACGAAGTGAAGTGTGTGCGTAGACGGTGCCACCGGATATCACCAACGAGAAAACTTTGCTACAACCACTAACCTACCATCTCCACCCTTATAACCCCAACCCAAACCTTCCCCAAAATCATCTCCATAGAGGAACTGGGTCGTAGCCTTAACCAGGCATCTCCTCGGACATCGAACACCATAATCGCAAGAAACCGTATGATATAATCATGGTAACTATACACAGTAACCATCCTCATTCAATAGAAGTGAAAAAAGGCAAAACTCTAAGGCTTGAAAGATGGATCTGCTAGGGCGGAACGCAATAAAGGCCTAGCAAATCAAATAGGATTGGAATGCCCCCCTTATCACCCCTCGGTTATAAGGTGCAACCTCCTGCACAAACATACCCCGAAACTAACCTATGACCATGGCTACTGATCGTAGGAAAACAACTTGAACAGTGTGTGCAAAAACATAGTGCCACCATATACACCACCAACGATAATAAAGCCATAGCCTCTAACCTACCATCACCACCCTTATAACATCCGCCCAACCCCACCCCTGAAGTGGACACTCCCAAACACCACACGTACCTTAACACAACACACTCTTTATAACAATGACCGCCCGTACCCACACACATTGAAACCCGCTCCGTACATCCTAAACCAAGACACCCAACCCAGCCTTTTAGACAGTGACCACTCACACATGACACAACACTACATAACCATAAATCACATAACTATACTTCACTTTGATGTGCATAGTCCACACCATGATGATGCAAACCCGGTCCCAGGAAACTCCGCAAGTGTTTTTTTAACGATAAACACTCTTGCACACATCCTAATCTATACTTATATACTCATGAATTTTTGAACTCACAACCTTTAGAAGAGAAGACATCTTAAACACACATTGATACCGCTAAACTGAAGATCATTTTTTATTTTTACACTATCTACCCTTTTAACCATCTTTTAAAACCAAAGTGATGGTCATGCTAGCTCCGATGTGATGATCATGACATGATCGACCATACACCACATACCCGATCACAATCCAGCACCACACTATGGTAAATATTTTACATTGCGCAAAATGAGAGGAAATAAAAAACTTTGTCAATATTGACATGTACGCATCTAACTTTATTTTGTACCTAAAAATACATACACTTACAAATTTGGTTCATTGTATATAAGTGGTAACCAGATTACCAGGTTACCCGATTCCCAATTGTATATGATAAACCAAATTTGTAAGTTGTTTGTATTTTTAAGTACAAAATACCGGTTATTTCTTTTATTTTTGGCTAGGTTACCGGTAAGTTTACCTATTGTCATAGGTAACTTGCATGCAATGACCAAATATGTAAATTGTATGTATATTTTTAGAGTTAATTACTGAAATGGTCCCTGTGGTTTAGCTAAAATATCACTTTTAGTCCTTTATTTGTAAAATTGATGTGTTTGGTCCTTGAATTTGTCAATTTGTTACGTTGTTGGTCCTTTAGCTAACTTTCCTTTAGTTTTGTCTTTTTATGGGGCATTTTAATCTTTTCACAAATAAAAGAATTTTTATTAAATACTTTTTTTAAATTCCACCCCTCTCCCCCAAGTCTCAGACTCTCTCTCTACTATCTCTCTCTCTTCTATCTCTCAGTCGTCTCCTAATCTCTCTCTCTACGACTCATCACCACCACCACCTTCAAAGTCCAACGCCACCACCGTTCGAAGTCCACCGTCACCACCACCGATTGAAGTCCGTCGCCACCACCACCATTCGAAGTCCACCGCCACCACCACCACTACACTTCCACTTCGCCGCCGCCACAAACAAACCAAACGCCAAGGTAAGCCCTAGATCTGCAACCAAACCCCACCGCCACCTCTCTCTCTCTCTCCCTCTCGGTCTGCAACCGCCTCTTCTCTCACTCTCTCCCTCTCGATCACAAAAAACCTAGAATAGCCTAGCCGCCACTACCATGTGTGTGTTCAACCTAGAAAACCCTAAAAAAACTCACCACCGTGGAAAACCCTAGAAAACTCGCCACCACCGTCCTCTTTCAACCACCACCGTCCTCATTCAACCTAGAAAACTCGTCACCACCATATGTGTGTTTTCTTTGTTTGAAAGTGTGTGTGTGTGTGTGTGTTTAGATCTTAAAATTGTGTATTTTCTTTTTTTAATCGTGGCAGAAAACCTAAGATCCCTAATTTCTTCTTCTCTTTATTGTTCTTTTTCTCGGCGGGGTGTGGTTGGCTGGAGGTGGGGTGAGGTTTTGTGAACGTGTGTGGGACGGAGAGAGAGATAATGAGGTGAGAGAGAGGGGGGGATGGTGGTGTGACTGTTGATGATAGTGGCGGTCGTGGATGGTGGTGGTTGTCCGGTTGTTGAAGTGTGTGGGTGACCGAGAGAAGAGAGGGAGAGAGAGAGAGAGAGAGAGAGTGTGTGTGTGTGTGTGTGTGTGTTGTGTGTGTGAGTGTAAGAGAGAGAGAGAGAGTAGAGAGTAGAGAGAGAGTCTCAGACTTGTGGGAGAGGTTAGGTATTTAAAAAAATATTTAATAAAAATTCTTTTATTTGTGAAAAGACTAAAATGCCTCATAAAAAGACAAAACTAACTACAAAACTAACAAAAAGTTAGCTAAATGACCAACAACGTGACAAATTGATAAATTCAATGACCAAACACAACAATTTTGCAAATAAAGGACTAAAAAGGATATTTTGGCCTAACTACAGGGACAAAATCAGTAATTAACTCATATTTTTATACAAAATAAAGTTAATTAAATACAATAATAATATCAGCAAAATTCATTATACTTTCGTACAATTATCATTTTACATATGCCTAAATATTGGGTTGATCATCGCAGATATTCAAAGGAGGCAAATAATAAAAAACCGAAGATGTCATTCGAATTTTGGTAAATTGGTTATTACTTGTTAATGTTTAATTAAAACAAGGGATTAAAATTGTAAAGATAATTGGATCGAAGGTGCATTGTATTTGAAATGATGGCTTTTATATATATAACTATATATTATTATATGTTTTGTGTATAATTAATAAAATTAAAACGTGGATTTAAATATGCTTTTGGACTAGCTGCAATGTATCCCGGTATGATAAAATGCCAAGTTGATCATCGACTGAGTCACGTGCTTTATTCTTCTTATATTTTTTTATAAGATTTATACATTTTACTCCTAAATCATTAGGAAACTATAATAACTAACTGTATACTTAAACCGCCATTTTATTATCTGCCATTTTTAAGTTGTTATAAAATAAATAAATATATTGTACTTATATTAGTTTTGACACAAAATTAGTTTTCTCGTTCTCGATCATTCATTATAGGTAGTGATAGCAATGGATCGGATTTGGATCGGATTATGTCATATCCACATCTATATCTATTTATTTTTTCATCATCCATATCAATATCCACTTAAAATTATTTCATCCATCCATATTCATATCCATTAGATTAGACAGGTAAATTGATATCCATTGGATGTCGAAATAAATCTTTTTCTCAAAGAAAATATCATACATTTACATATAATTTATGATTTTTGTTGATATAAATACGTAGTTTTTTATTAAAAAAATAAAAATCAAATATACCATAATATAACTACAAATCAAAGCGAAAAGCATACTTTATAATTATATAATATTATAATTTTGAATATATATATATATATATATATATATATATATATATATATATATATATATATATATATATATATATTCAGTATTTTATTTATATATAAAAGTTGAAATATAGTAAATATATACATTTACAAACTTAATTATATATCAATTTAACTTAGAGGGCATATATGAAATTATCTTTAAGGATTATGATTTAAGTTAAAGTCAAAACTAAATCCAATATTTACCAAGAAAAATCAAAATTAAATTTTAATTTTTATTAAAATGGATGGTTAAGATTTAATAATTGAAATTTTATCTAAACTAAAATTATCTAATAAATACAATTGAAGTTAATTTTTTTATTTATATTTGAAGATATTACACTTAAGCTAAAGCGTAACTAAAGTATTTATTGATTTGTGCCGTTTGTTTTAGTAACCACTTAACCGGGTACAAAGTATAAGACATAGTTTTATAATCAGGTATATATATGTGATCACCACAACTCATTGTGATCCCTATTTGTTTCATTCTAAACCAATTCAATATAGCGCTCTTTGCGTTAGCCAGACAAATTTTTGGTGTGTTTTTTAGTTCAGACATCAGTTCATATTCCGTTTTAATTTTTTTCAAGTTTTGAGATGTATATTCTTGTAAACTTGATCATAAAAATGGGTCTCAAAACCGCGCCATAACTATAAGTAGGGGTATAAAAAAACCGAAACCTAATAACCCGACCGAACCGAATCAAATTCGGTTTAATCAGTTTTCGGGTGTCTAATTTGGTTAACGCGATTAAATGTGGCCTGAAGTTCGGGCGACCTGATTAACCCGAATAAGAATTTTAAGTTTTTTAATAATTATATATTCATATCATATAGTATCTTTGTAAATTATTATTATGTTTGCTACGGACCCATGGTTTTGTGGTAAAATAGCAAATACAACTAATTAAGTTTTATATGAATATGTCAAATTAATAGTGTATCATAGTATTACTATTATGATGCATGTATGTCCAGTTTAATAAGAAAAATTAAGAGATAAGATGAAAACACATATAGTTAAATTACTTATAAAATATTATGTTAATAACCTTAATAATGATTTTAGTAACACGAGTAACAAAAAAATTAACCTTATTGTCTAATTTCACAATGACTGAAACATATAATGCCAAGCAAATAAATTCTTATTCGGTTTCACCCAAATAACCCGAAACCCGAACCGGTCTACCCGAAAACCAAATAAACCGACTCTTATTCGGGTCGATTATCGGGTAAGATTGTATTACTTCAAACCCGAATAACCCAAAAACCGAATAACCCGACCGAAGAACACACCTAACTATAAGGCCACATGTATAACTCTGCATCCCCCAACTATCAGTACCTAGGTGGCAGCAAGTAGAGAAAGAAAACACCAAAACTAAGGTTGCATTTGGTTACGAAAAATTATTTTTAGTTTTCTTAGAATTCTTTTTCTAAAATATAGATGGACTTTTTATTTCGGTTTCCATAAAAAAAAATTAGAAAACACTTTTGGTAAAACTGATTGACTTTTCATTTTTTATTTTCAGAAATTAGAAAATGTGATTAGAAAAAGGTGAAAAAGAGGGGATATGGACTTTTCAATTTTATAGAAAATTGAAAAAGTGAAAACTCCTCTTTTTGAAAATTTTAGAAAAAAATATCAACAAACATAATTTTAAAAATTTTCACTTTCCCTTAAAAATTTTCTGAAAAACTAGTATGTTTTTCTTAAACCAAAAACACCCTAACATCTCCTAACTTGTCAAACTTTGCTCCCTCCGTCTCCTTAAATCTACTCTCTATCTCATAGCCCACTTGCCCCACTTTCTTTTTTCTCCTCTATATCTCTCTCTTCTTTCCCTCTACTCTCTTTTCCCCCTTCTTTCCCACTCCTTCCTTGTTTCTCTATTTCTCTCTCTTCTATATATATTTAAGTTTAAAAAGACTTTTGATTAAATGAATTGTTAAGATTGGATAATTAAAATTAGTTTATTAAATGAAGTGCTATAATCGTTCAATAAAGTTGATGTATATTATTAGTCTTTTATATATATTAGAAGATAATATAATTGTAACCGCCCAAAAAATTATAATAATTCATTGACATTTTATTAAATATTCAATGTATGAATTTCCAATAATATTTACCGTCAAATCAAATAAAATGTTTAGTAATGATCAAAGTTTGAGTAATCACAAAAAATAACCGTCACGTCGGTGTCTTGCCCCGTCTACAACAGTACTTGCACACATTCAAGTAACAAGTACACATCTTCATCAAGTTACGCCACATAGGCGGATAAGTGCTCAGATGTAAATAAATTGCCAAAGTTGCAAATATAAGTGTTTAGTTGCGCATAAATGTAACATTGATATCGCATTTATTAACTATGTATTTTACGCGATATCAGAGGGTATTTGACTTAATATTATGCGATATAATTTGAAAAGGTACTTTCTACCTTTGTTTGTCATTTTCAGGTTAAAAAGGCAAGAGTTGAAGTCATTTGAAGCTTAAATGAGTGAAACTGGAGAAAATGAGAAAACGTTGTCCGCTCCGACACACCTCCACTGTTTTGATCATATATTACTCATGCGAACTCGTATTGAGGTGATTCAAAAGGTCACGGAAACTGACTCAGATAGCTACCATCCCAATTTTATTGTCAAGTTGTGAAAAAACTGAAACACGAAGCGTTTGAACATCAAACGCGAGCATTCTCAAGATAAGGCCGGGTTTTCGACCATGTTTAGCTCTCCTAAAATGCTTGGATCTTGGAGATTTTACAGAGACATAATTGAGACTTCCAGAAGGCTTGGAGATTGGATCTTGGAGATTTTACACAATAAAGTGAAGATTTCATCATAGATCTACAAGGTTTGCTTATTCAATAATGTTTAGCTATCCTCCTATGTGTTTCTTTTGCTGTAATCTGATAATTATGGACAATGCTAACTACACAAGTTCAAACACGACTGTCCACAATTACCTACAAACATCGTTCCACAAAAGCATTTACTGAATACAAGTTCGCCATTTCTGTACATTACTAAACTGAGTTTTTTATTCAGTTTACGGCCAAGTACAATCCACAATACGCGATTTACTCTAGGTCCACATTTTCCGATTTTCGATTGCAAAATTTGAGATTGACTATGAACCATGATTTACGATTCAGCTTAAGTACTCCTCACAGTTTTTAAGTAAGTTTCTTAATCAATTTACTATTCAATCAAAATCTTACTTTTGATTCCTAAAATGCCACATTTACGGTCCTTGTTTTTTGATTAGATATATGATTTAAACTTTTTGACTTAACTAGGTTTTCAATTCAAGATTAACACTAAGGAACAATCTACGATTCCCTAATTTGTGTGCATGGTTTAGATTTGGACTTTTCAGTTACTTTTCACATCTACAAATGGTTTTTGATTCCATTTTTTGGGAACTTACGATTGTGGCAAACATTCTGCCCTTGGATTTTCGATTGAGGATCTCACGAAGAGACTAACTCTATTTTTCGATTTAGACTTACTAGGTGATTTTCGATTCATGGCCTAGTGAGATTTACGATTCAACTTCCTGCCTTTTTGATTATGAAGAACTTTTTCGATTCTGAATGACCGATTTAAATTAAATTATCAAACTTACCCAAAACTTTAACATTTTAATTCATTCTTGTTGCTATGGATCTCTAATATCATTCTAGTAACCCTTTCCGATTAATTTCACTTTTATCAAGTTTTACACCATTAAATATCCCTTCATACGTTGTAGTTTTCACTCATGGTTATCGAACAACAGATTCAGACCAATCTAACTGAGATCTTAACCATTTGATATGAAACTTATATGAATTGGACCACTAGAAGTTGAGGATCATTACCTAATAAATTTTCTAGCGATTTGGTTAAGAAATGAATTAACCCTTGAATTCTTTCTTCATGGTAGCAAACACACACTCGACATCAATTGCAAAAAATTTCAAAAACGGCTACAAAGTAGCATCTAGGATATCGTGCCCTAATTTAAAGTATTTATACCTTTTTATTAATCCTCATGCCCAAGCACCTCCTTGTCATCAAATATCATTAGTAACACCAAAATACAAGAAAATATCTTTTATTGATTCAATACTTTTATAATAATATTATTTATTAATAATATAATTTAGGAAACGGATATTACAATAATATAATTACATGAATCTATAAAATGTTATATAAGCTTCTTCATTAAGTGATAAAAATAAAATTCAATTGAATACAACACTGATCTAGTAACATTTTGTTACTTTTAGGACAATAAATCCTAAAACATGTTAAAAGCAATTGGTAGCATGTTAATAATATGTTCATCGCCAAGAGAATATACATATATAGGGTAAGGTTTCATCTATCTCAAAGTTAAATCTCAGTCATTCATTTAGAAGAGCAAAGTAGGTATTGGAAATGAATTTTGCCACTTTACGCGCCTCCTCAAGACAGAATTGTTTATTTTTTTATTTTTTTTACAACTTAAATCCTTAAATGAGCATAACTATTTCAATTTTGAGAAATTAAGCAAAAAAATTATACCAATCTACTCATTTTTTAATCCTATTTCAAACAAGACCACTCTTCATATATTTCTGAAAATGTTATTTTCAAATGCAAACCATATGAAAATGATATCAAAATATTATCATTTCGAATCATGTAAATTTTTATCATTGTTTGTTGTAACTATGTGTATTTAAATCATTTCGGCTAGAAATGTGTGTTTATATCATTTTCGACTAGAAACATGTGTATTCATATCATTTTCGAAGAAAAATGAGTCTATATTTATCATTTTTAGTTGATATTGTTATCATTTTGAATGTTGTATATTGCTATTATTTCATTTGAAAAATGTTATCATTTTCAACTAGAAATTATTATCATTTTCGATTGTAGAAGTTCATTTTTATCATTTTCATCTAGATAATGTTATCATTTTAAATGTTGTATATTGTTATCATTTTCAATTAGAAACTGTTATCATTTTCGACTGGACGAGACCTAGAGGGAAAAAAGGAAAGACGTGTGAAAAATGTTATCACTTTCGGCTGGACGAGATTTTGAGGGGAAAAAAGGAAAGAGATGTGAAAATGTCATCATTTTTGGCTGGAGGAGATTTAGAGGGAAAAGAAAACTATTTTGGCTGGAAAATTATCATTTTCGGCTAGACGAGATTTAGAGGGGAAAAAGGAAATGCTTGATTTATAGGAAAGGAGATTCTCATAATATTCTTCCTTCTATAATTATATCTTTTAATTGTTTAATTAATTAGAACAATACCATTATTAGATCTTGACATTTAATTTAAAAAATTAATGATCCAGATATATTGATCCAATTTATATATAATAAAATCTATTAAATGAAGTTAGTATTAAAGAGAGTTCTAACCTTCCATATTAATAAAAATCAACTCAATAAAAATTAACTTTAGTATTAAAAAAAATTCCATAGTCAAACCTTTCATTTTAAATATTCTATCATATACTAAACATTTTAACCTAATTGATAGAAAATATGTATAAGTGAACTCATATACTAAACAAGTTTTCGATTAAAAACTTCAAGATATCCATATTAACTCAACGGGTTAATATTTATTAAATACATATAAGAATACACTAATATAAACCTTTTATAGTTTTAACCTTTTTAACCAGTTAAACCTAACTGGTTTAACTTTTCTGATTAAAAAATTAAGAATTATAAAAACATACAATATTAAACAACAAACTGAGATCGACATGATACTCATCAATCCCTATATATCAAAAAATATATAAACAAATATATACATGAATCAATAAACTGTTCATAATTTTAATCTTTTAACCGGTTAAACCTAACTGGTATAGCATTTCTAATCAAAAGTTTAAAACTACAAATCTTATCAAAAAACCAACTGTTTTTGAACAAACTAGGATTAACATGAACTTGTTAACCCATTGTGTTTTTCGAAAATAATAATACACAATAATAATAACAGGTCACCCAACACACTGTGATAAACTGAGCTGAGTCTCTGATACCACTGTTGGGTTTTAGAGGGTACAATTCAAACTTGAGTTGCACTGATTTATAACCTAACTGATATGAACCAACTCAGAATTGTAATCATAAACAATTATTAATTATAAAGCGAAACTAAAATAATAACACTAATCCTTAAAACCCTAAAGGATTAAGATCTTAGTTTAATCATAAGTGTATATGGCATATGTATAAAATCGATACATATGATCTTGTGTATATCCATATTTCAAAAAAACATATCATCGTGATATTTAGGACTAGTTTAAACCATAATTAAGAACAATGTTCAACCATATCATGCAATCATATATTCATGTATAAATCGATATATATACATATATATATATATATATATATATATATATATATATATATATATATATATATATATATATATATATATATAATGTACACCATTGATTTTTATATCATCAAGAACATTTCATGAGATGAAGTTTATACCTTCTATTGCTCAAAGAAGTCCACCCGTAATGAGGCACCACAAAGATCCGCTGGAAGGATTAAACCACAAGCTAGCCTTTGTTCTTGATCTACTTGGTGAACGGATCACCAAAAACGAACCACCCCACCCTTGGGGTGTTCTTCGGCCTAACAGAGAGAGAGAGAGAGAGAGAGAGAGAGAGAGAGAGAGAGAGAGAGAGAGAGGAGGGAGAGAGTTATTTTGGTGCTTTGTAATTGTTAACCCTAATCAAGGTGTATAATCCTCCTATTTATAGATAACATTGTTGTTATCTTTAAAAAGGAAACCTTGATTAATTATTTTATTATTATTAACACAAAATACATATTATATATATATTGCTATTCCTTAATAATAATTAATTAGCAATAACCTTTTAAGATAATATCCAAAGTATTAATCTTAAATATTAATAATTAACAATATATATTTATTAACTAATAAATATATATTATCTTGTTAATTAATCAATCCTGGTTATTTATAACTCTCTATGCTATTTTATGACTAATTGTCATGAAACACATCTCCAAAATGTGGTTATATAACTTCTTGAATTATGTGCCATCACAGGTGTGACCCTTGAGTGTCTGATGGCGTTGAACGTGTCATTAGGGTTCGACGGTTATGCATATAAATCCTATCATTTTCATCTTCAATTGACTTTGGTATTCATGTTGTTGAATGAGGAAGAATGAATCTTCATATATGAAGATGATGAACATTCATCATAATCTTGAACTTTAATAAAATAATAATAATAAAATAATACATGGCATGTGTTGTTGACATGGAAATACATGTGGTATTTTAGATATAAAAATAATTCAAAAATAATAAAATGACCTGCTACATGATTAGTAGGTTAATTGATACATAAAATGGTAGGTTTTGATACTTTGATACACTAAATGATAGTTTTGAAATATTAGTATACACAATAGTAAAAAATGACAAGTTTAATATACTTTTTGAAACTAAACCCATATAAATTTGATGCGGAATTTCAAACAATAATGATAAAAGTTCGAAAATCGTCATTACCATCTTTGGAAATTTTACCAATATAAATTAAATAAGTGAATAACTTTTATACAGCCGTTTTTGACTTAATCAATATTTTATAATTTTTGGTATTACCAGGAGAAAAAGGTTAAGGACGCGCATTTGTCGTACTTTTCAAGTTTCAACTAAATCAATAATTCTATACGAAGATTGAATTTGGAATACATGTAAAAGAAAGAATATACATATAATATTAAAATAAATTAACTACCCAATAGGATTACCCTCTCTAGCTCTTTCAACTTAAATTATGAACTTAAATACGTGGGTTATATTCGAAAGATCTGACATGGGTATTGCACTCGTATGTTTGACGCATGAAACATGATATCACAAACTCTTACGTCATAATAATTTTTTAATATTTTAACTAATCGAGCAGTCAGCTTAATTGTATCTAAATAAATTGGTATATATTATTTACTTAATTTATTTAGTTCGACCCAACATGTACGTCATATATGCCTATTTTAAATTAATACATTTGTCGTTGTCTCTAATATAAAACTAAAATGATTATTATACAATTAAGAAATAAACTACTAACATATATATTACTATATATGAAATATTTATTTATTTGAATCATTTATACATACATAATATATAGTTTTTAGCCGTCGATAATAATTTATTGTTATCATTCTTTTATTCACACATTGCAGCCACATACTAAAACTATAGGGCAAAATAATATGTTCATTAATATTAAAGTGTTATGCATGATTGAAAATGGTTGTTTACGAATTTTACGAACTATAAAGGTAATGATATTGATGCCTTTTATTTGTTAGTTTGTAGATCAAACCGAGTTTCAATGATAGGGAATATGGCGACTTAAATCATCATTCGTAATTTATCAATTTGGTCGGGCAACATACTCTAGTGGCTTATAATAAATTTCTCCAACGATCAATTCAGCTTAGATCATATAGGATGATATCCTTGTTGAAGATGTCTAAGCCGGACTACAGGGGTAATAAGTACTCGAGTCATGATGTTTTATATATGACTAATTTTTTTAATTATTTGACCCCCTACACTATGATAGATCTATTTGTTCTCTGGTTGAAATATTTTCTTTGCTAAATTGTTTTTACTTATCACTTTATTTATCAAACCGGGACAGAATACAAAAAAAGAAAAGATGTAAAAAAGAATTATAAGATTTTACGTATCATTTGAATAAATTAATATTCTTTTCCATTGAATTAAAGTAATTTTAATATACTAACCAGAACATATAATATTCGCGATCCATTTGTTAAACTTTAATTAATTGCGTTTGATTAGGGAGATGAATGACAAAGGCGTAGCATTCATAAGCGTGACGCAACGAAGGATGATATCACACGCTCTTACGCCATTGTATATGTCATATGGATGATTATATTTACCTAAACTTTATGTAACATTTAATTATTATATTTGAGTCTATAGCTTAGGTGTTTTCCTGTGGAAAAAAGATTAATTTATCTTTCATTAGTTTAATAATGACCACTTGTCTCTAAATAAATTATATTACATTATACTAGCTAGCTACATGGTTACATTAATATACCCACACAATTCTATTATATGATTTGTATTAATTATTATATATATTAAGATAAAGGTTTTACCGGAATAATAAAGGCTTTGCCTTGCAAATCATATATATGTTAAGGGCCGGTTCGAGGCCTTAGGGGAACTCTTTGTATTTTGTTTTTCAAAATAAAGTGAGAGGCCTTTTCTATGTTTGCGTAGGCTTAGTTTTATTTTATTTGATACTTATTAAAGTATCTATGTTATTTTTGTCATATTTAATTCTATTAATTATGCATTTCATTTGTTTTTCTAATGAGTTCTGGTTTAACATTCAAATATAAATACACTTTTACGACTATTCTATTTTTATCAATATTTTAATTATAAATCTATATAAATTTTTATTAAATATATAATGCTAAAAACTATATTTATTAGCACTTACTCATTTTATATATTTGTAATAATAAACCTTTATAATTAGTAAGATAATTGAAAATACGAATCCATCTAATGTTCTTTCCTAAATTCCTACGTAAAGCAACCTGGTTAAAATATTTTGTAGATGTCTAATATTTAATTTTTCTCTATAATAAATGATCTTAAATATAAATTCTTCAATTAAAGTTAATATGTTTTATATTTTTATGAAAAATTTAAACAGTTTTATGAGAGTTTTTTATTATACAATATTTTCTTTACTTATAAAGATCAATAATGGTAATGGTAAATGTTATGTTAGACATTATATGAAAAAATTAAACACAAACATATTTAAATATGAATCAACTTTGTATGAAATCTTACCATATATATAATAAATGCCCTCTCCCTTGTTGAAATTATTTGTAGACATTTTTTGAGAGAACCATTGAAAAAGGGTTTCATTTATTATTTACACATAACATATAATAATACTTCCATTTTATTTCTCTCTTGCCCTCTCCTTTCTTTGCGTCGGATAGGAATGAAATAGGCTTTAGAAGGTCTTACTCGAGTTATAGGAAATTTTTGTCGGCAAAGAAGTCTTACCAAGAATAGCCACGACTTTCATTGAGAAAGGATAGGCCACTCGCTGAGCACCCTAATCAACAAGGGGGGTTTGGGTTCGGAAGGTTGTTGGGTTGGGGGGGGGGGGGGGGGGGGGGGGGGGGGTGGTTTCTACTAGGAATAATATTGTTTGGATAGGGTAGATGGATTTATAAAAAAAAGGTATTGATTATAAAAAGTCTTTTGAAAAATAAATTACAGATGGTAAAGATATTTTGTCTGGAAAGAAAGTTGATTAGGCAAATTTAAACTTTGTGACAGGTTTAAAAGGCTATTTCAATTGAAAAGGAATAAAGATTGATCGGTGAAAGACATGATGCCCCCTACCCCCTCCCCCTAATTAGCCAAAAGTTTTTATCAATTATAAGTATAAGTTTAACAACTTTTTATTAAGCTCCTCACTAATTAACATTTGGAATCTCAGTACGACATCATAATAAACGATAAGTTTTGAAGGCTAAAGTGACAATTTGCTTTTGAGGGTTTGAAGGCCAATCATGAGGCAATGTCTTGTTACTAACACGTTCTTTAATAACGAAACGATTGATTTTGCAAAGCCTAATCTCCATTATAACACGTAATTCTTGTATTTAAACGAACTTTAATTAGTTATTAATCTTACAAAAAAAATCAAACTTCTTTACGTCATTCATTTATTATGGATATCATTAGTGTTTTTTATAAATAAAGTCCTATATATAAAAATCCTAGCTCTGCTTTGCTATTGTTCTTGTTTTTTAGGTTTGCTGTTTTGCTCCTTGCAAGCTTTGAACTTGGTTTGTATGGGCATTTCAAATAAAAAAAATTATACATATAAAAAGTCTAAATAAGCACACCTTAAAAAGAATTATGTATGATGTTTTAATAATTAAACTTAGGTACCACCCAAGAAAAAAATGAAGAAACATAATAATTATTGACAAAGTTAATAAGTCAACCTCACCTCAGCAAAGAAACTAGTCAAAACTTCATATCCATATATTTAAGTTTTGACTTTATATATTTAGTCAAGCAAAAGTAAAATCCACACGTAGCACACCCATAACTTGCTTCATTTTTTATGAAATGGAGCCATGTTTATTTTACATATACTTCATAATATTTGTCATATATATAATTAATATTAGTTAAAAATTACAATCCACACCCATCATCTTTGCAAGAAAACATTCATGCAACACTTATTTGATTGAAACCTTGTGTTATTTGATCATATATTAATTAATTAGTAATCATCCAACCCTTACAAACTTTCAAGTGATCATTTCATTTCTTGTTTTTGTCATCATCAAGAAGATCCTCTAACAACTTATCATCCAAGTATTCAAATTCAAACACTTCTCGAGTAGCCATGGTCGACGAGGATGAGCTGGCGGCAGCCATGGAGGACGATGTAGAGCTGGCGGCAGCCGTCATGGAAGCATTGTAAGCAGCAGCAGAAAAAGTAGGCGGGTATTCCGCCGGAAAATTCAAAACCGCCATGTGACCTCTCATATCAAAAGCGGCGCGATCATAAGCTCTAGCCGCCTCCTCTGCGGTCGCAAAAGTCCCTAACCAAACCCTCACACCCTGCTTATTCGGGTCACGAATCTCCGCCGCATACTTTCCCCACGGACGTCGCCGGACACCCCTGTACCTGACCTCATTTCCGCCGCCGCCGTCGTGATTCATTGATAGTGATGGTTTTCTTGATCTGCAGGGGATTAAAGACACTGTCTTGGCATTTATAGTTGAGTGAAAAGGCTTCATCGATTTGAAAAACACTGAAAAGGGTTAAAAGGGTACCTGAAATTGGAATTTGGAAAGCAATTTGTGGTCCAAAATGGGGTCGAATCTTAATAGGTCGAGGTGGGTAGAGGCGGAGGTTCAAGAACAACAAGTAAAGTCGTTTGATTTGCTTTGAATTTTTAAATGAACGGGGAAATTAGAAGGTGGTTGGTTATTCGATTTTGAAAAAACCGATCTGCTTTTAGCTAATTATTGGTCTTTACGTATCCGCTTATATATATAAGTGATATCACTGTATATATAGAATTATATATAGAATCATATACATACATATATTATATATATATATATATGTGTGTGTGTGTGTGTGTGTGTGTGTGTGTAGACTGCTGAGAGTGAAAGACGGAAAAAAGAAAAAAGAATGTCTGGGTTCAATGGTTATTCACTGTTTAACTTAGACAAATAAGAATGGCTGGGCCAGCAATTAGGGAAGTAACATTTTTAGTCCCTCAATTAATGATAATTCTAGTTTCCCCCCAAACATTTACGAAATTCATGAGTTCAGAATAATCTAATTGTATTTGATTCGGTGATACTAGTGTAAAATAACGGATGAATATTTTTTATTATATCCGCGGGTGAAATAAGTTTGTAAGTATATATACATTTGTGTTAATAGTTTTTCGGGTTAATTGGTTCTTATTATATCTATTTCCTCAATAGTTAAAATTAAGTTATCTGTTAGAGAGAAAATAGTGGGGCGGTAGACTGACGTGAAAGAGGGCCAATGACGCCGTGGTCGGACGTGCCGCTATTCCATGCATGGCGGTGTTGTGAGTTTTTTGTGGCAAGAACCGTATAGGTAATAAAGAGGAGTGGTAAGTTAGGGCTCACTTCTTTTCTTACCTCTCTTTGTCTCTCACAATTTATTCTTTTTCAATTTGATTTTTAATTAATAATGGTTATTAGACGAATTTTAGATTTGGCGTGGTTGAGAGTAATCATTACGAGTTGGAGTGATAAGAGTGAAAAGTTAACGTGACAGTATGACAGTGTGATATACATGACCACTCCGTGCTCTCTTAATTATTCAACTATTTTAAATGTTGCTTATAATAGAAAACTCTTATGTTATTTCTAATTTTAAACTTAATATTATATGGAGAATGATAAACACGACATGTACTTTTTCGGTTGTGAATAAGAATAAAAGAAATTTGATTATAGTTTTTTTAAAATAGCAACCTTTTTCACGTATAAAAAGTTGGAATCCAATTAGAACTAAGTATAAAAATTATAAAAAGTTGATTATAATAATATAATTTGTGATTGTTATTTTTAAAAAAACTAAAATTTTCTTTTTTATTCTTATCTACAAACCTAAGGGGGTGTTTGTTTCATTCTTTTGGAGGGATTTCAAGGGAATGAGAATTCAAATCCCTCTAAATATGATGTTTGGTTTGCAAAAGGACGAGAGCATTTCAATTCCCAGGATTCTTTAAAATCCATGAATGAGAGATTTAAAAATCCTCCAACCCCCATGGTATTTTGAAATCCTTCAACTGAGTCATTTGCTCCGGCAACCTCCGGTGACCCTCTGGCTATTATTCCGGTAAACGACAGAAACCTTAGTTGAACATTAGCCGTCGTCTTCATCTGTCTTCGTCTGTTCGTCGTCGCCATCTGCCGTTGTCTTCATTTGTTCGAAGAAACCGGTTATTATCCCGTCGTCTTCGTCTGTTCGAAGAAACCCTAAATCATCGCCATTCGCCGTTCGTCTTCTTCTGTTTTCGCTGCTGCAACAGAAACCATCGCCGTCATCCCCCGTTCGTCTTCGTCTGTTCGACAAACCCTAACCCTAGCCTTCGAGAAACCCGTTGAGTCGCAGATTTGTCATCCCCTTCGCCGTGGAAGATCTGTCATTGTAACACTGTACTTTTTAATTAACAATAAACTGCATGTGGAAGCTAATTACATATAATTAGATTAAAATCAAAAGTTAAATACAACTTTGACTGGTTATCATTTACAAAATACCACTACAGTGTTAATTTACAAAATCAGGCTCTATACAAAATCTTGGACATCAGAGTATTGGTCTGTCCATATTCTCAGTCTTCATTTTCCACAAACTCACCACGGAGTATCTGCAAAATAATCTAGTGGGGAATTAGCACAAAGCTAAGTGAGGGAACAAATATCTCAACAAGTACAAGGCTAACAGCCCAACAAGTAATCAAGCTCAAATCCAAGACGACCGGCGGTGTTGCAACCACCTACAACCAAATGCCGGCCAAAGCATAGGTTTACCGATAGCCCTTCTAACATGGACAACAGTATCACCACCCTTGAGTACAACAAATGTATCTCAAGATTAGATACTGTAAATCCCCAAGCAACAAGCCCAGCCTACAAAACTGTCACTGCTGACCTCCAAAAATAACATGTATACATATCCAAATGAGCACAATATCAATCAAGATGTTATATCCTGTACAATAAGGATATAAATCCACTCACCACAGTCTGCACCGATGGATCACACTCAGCTGACTAATTCACTGTGCCTTCTCAGTTCCTGAGATTAAGTGAACACAAGTCAGTATCAATTTCACAATACTGATTCATAATAAATATCATATTTATTCATACATCACATGAATATCACATATATCTCAGATATATAAATAAATCAGTACATCATATTTGAATTATCAATGAAATCCTATAAATCCCAAAATCCGAATAAACATCCAGAATTCTCATGAAGTTCCTAATTCCGAGCATAGGCAACATTAGAATTCCGATCATGTCAAATTCCGATTGAGTATATTAATTCCGATTTACCCTTGTCAAATTCCGAGTAACGGCTAATTCCGATCAAAGCCAATTCCGAGCAAAGGTACATTCCGAGTAAATGGTCTAATTCCGAGTAAATGGCACATGTTCAATTCCGCATAAGCATAATTCCGATTAAAATAGAATTCCGAGCAAAAGGCCAATTCCGAGTAAATGGTCTAATTCCGAGTAAATGGCACATGTTCAATTCCGCATAAGCATAATTCCGATAAAAATAGAATTCCGATAACTCTCATTCCAAGTAAAGTGTTAGGGCATTAAAATCAACAATCAATATATACGGAATTCATAGATTCCGAGTAAATTTCATGCGGAAATTCCCAATTCCAAGTAAATCATCCCCAATTCCGACTGAATCATAACTTTGAACAATTTCCTTTCTATTCTGATTTGTACGCATGCAATGATTATACATTTTCCAGAATTGATAATAAACACATAAGAATCATAATTCAACAACAAATTCTAACATGCATTTAACTTAGATCATCGAATCATCATATCATAAATTCATTCGGAATTTATACATATTCAAGAAATAAATTCGAAATTCAACAACAATTCACAATAAGAAATAAGTGTTCTAACCTTGTGAATTAGATAATCAGAACTCAACAATTAATTGAAGCAAGTGAAGATGAATTCTTCTTTGGTGAACTACGGCCGAGAGCTCCACACACACACACTCTCTATTTTTGTTCTAAATTGCATGTAGTTGTGGTGTGTTGGTGACTAAACCCACCAAAATCGGCCAATACATCCACCAACCCAAATTTTATATTATTTAATTATTTATCTACTAATAACAATAAAACATATTATTATTACAATTAATTATCAATTAATACATTTTGCCAAATTAATTCACATAATCAAATTAAATCCCAAGATTAACTTAATTAATTACCTCATAATTCTAGGCCGGTTAAGAGTTACAGCCATCCCCTTCGCCGTCGCAGATCTGTCATCCCCTTCAAGCAGAAACCCTAACCCTAGCATTCGAGAAACCCGTCGCTTTCGAGAAACCCGTCGACTTCGAGAAACAGGTCGACTTCACCTTCGTAAAGGGGTTGAGAGAAAAGGGGGTGAACGGCAGAGAACTGTGGTAGGGTGGTGGCGACGGCGAGATGATTTGTCGGCGGTGAGGTGGTGGCCGGCGAGATGGTGGTTGGTGTCTTGGATGATTTATGTGGTTGTCTTTGTGAACCAAACAAAGAATTGGAATTTAAATCCCATCAAATGAATTTCCAAAATTGCAATTCCCACATATAAATCTCAATCCTTCCAAAAACAATTATTGAACCAAACACCCCCTAAGTGTTGAGTTTATCATTCTCCATATTTTACTGGGTAGAATTTAAGTTACATTGTTGCTTTATGAAAAAAATGGTATTGTCGATTTATTAAGATTGTATATAAATATGGGTACATTGCACGAAAATACAATAAATTTGTCTTAGCTACTATTGTATATAATGATTTTTTTATTCTAAAAAAATACAACCAGTTTTCATAATCCTTTCATTATATGCAATTTGGTGTAAACAATATGAATCATGACAAAGTTTATTGTATACAATGGTAAAAAACATAAAAATAAGTTCTTTACATACAATGAAAAAAATAATAATAGTTCATTATATTGTTTTAAAAAAAATATTTATTGTAGAAAATGATAATAATTAAGACAAAATTCATTATATTTCTATACAACGTAGATATTCAAGTAACTCCAGCTAGTTTGGACAAAAGTTTCTATTTAGTTCAATATAATAGACAGAGTAATTTCAAATCCTTTAAAGTATTCATTGGGTTATCGGTTTATATATTTCTTTTATTTTTGTTTTTTGTTCTTACATTATGGTATTTTTTATATTGGAATTTTTTAGGTTCAGTTCCGTTTTGGAACCGAGCTCATCCATATTTGTCGAAGGTGTTCGGCGGCTGGTGCTGTTGGGTGTAGGTTTGTTGGCAGAGAGAAAAATAAAATGTTACATATAGAGAGCAATACTTTTTATTTCAGTATTTTTCAGGTTCGGTTTAGGTTTGCCCTTTTATTTAATTTAAATAATCTTAAAGGTAAAACTTAAATACAAAAAACATACTCCATTATAACATTTGATTAACTCATCCAACGGTTGTAAAGGCTTCTCATACCTCAAAATTATAGAGTTTTTCGTATGAACTATCCTCTACACACACACACACACACACACACACACACACATATATATATATAGGGGAGGGTTCATGCGAGAACCGTTGTTAGTGCGAGAACCGCGAGAACCAATCTCGGCCGTTCCTTAGATATGAGAAGTTTTATGGATGGTGAGCGTGGAGGGATAGAGTGTGGCAGGGTGCATGCGAGGAATTCATGGGTGGGCAATGACATTGAAGGAGGGGGAATTGGACGGCTTAGATTGGTTCTCGCGGTTCTCGCGCTAACAACGGTTCTCGCATGAACTTTTGTCTATATATATATATATATATATATATATATATATGAGATTGTTCATTTGAAATTTTAATGCGAGAACCACGAGAACTAATCAAAAATTGTAATTAAAATAAATCAATGTCTAATTATAAATGTTAATGTCCGATAAAAACTCATTAATGAGGAGTATTTTGAAAAAATTAAGTCTAATTAAATAATGATCCATCCACATGACTTAATTCACGGTTGAATAAATATATAAATGACCAATATTACTTATAAATATTTCATTAATGAGCATTACTGGTGGTTACAAATGGATTTCACGGTTTTCACATTAAGAACGATTGTCAAATGAACTTATCCGCTATGATGTACACATTTTACGATGTGATGTAACATTTTAGACTATTTTACAAAATACTAATCTAAATTTTAGGTGTGAAAGGTTGGCCGCCATTGCGTTTCTTCTCTTTTTCACCCTCTTGAGCGGATCAACTTTCTTTCTTTTCTTTACCCTGTCATTTTGTCTCGGAGACATATTGTAAATAAAATTAGATTAACTTTGTCTTTACCGCCTCCGCACCCTTGCCATTGTTCTCGTCTTTCTTGCCGCCACCGTAGTAATAGCTCTGGTTGCGCCTCTTACTCTCGGTAGCGCTTGTTGTCGCTTCCGTAGTTGGAGCTCATGTAGCTCCTACCATCACTGCCCACTGACACCACACTTCATGCAATCACTGTGGATGCCAATCCGTTACTGCTGCATTGCTGACACAAAGTTCTTTTATATATGTTTTTCTTTTTTCCTTATGTAATATATTTTTTTTTCATTGTAATTTTTGTTCAGTGTGAGCGCCGATCTTTTTCCAGTCTCATTGTATGGTAGAATTAGAGATAAATGATATTACGGTTTAGTATACGATGGTTCAGTCCTGTTTTATAGATTAAAAAGGGTCCATTAGGATTTATTATGTAAAGTAGTATTCTGTAATAAATAATTGTCATTGTAATACAAATTACCTATCGGATTTTCATTATTCTATGGTTTAGATATAGACAAGCTTCAAGTTATGTTGAAGCTCGGCCCGAACTTGTTTAGGTTCGGCTTGTAATGATCTTTTAACAAGTCTCGAGTTACTTGGCTCGTTTACACCCTAATTAGGGGTGAGATCGGTTCAAAAACCGGACCGGACCGGAAAAGACCGGACCGGACCGAAACCCGAAATGTAGAGAAAACTAGGACCGAAAACCGGACCGACTAGTCCCGGTCCGGACCGGTCTTGGTCCGGTCCGGTTCGTCGGTTTTTTCGGTCTTTTAGTTGTTTTTTACATTTTTCAAACAAAACCGGCCCGGACCGGACCGAACCGAAACCCGAAATCTATAAAAACCAAGGACCGAAGACCGGACCGACTAGGCCCGGTCCTGTCCGGTTTATCGGTTTTTTCCGGTCTACCGGGTCCCATGCTCACCCCTAACCCTAATATTATAATAAAATTAAAAGATGTATTACCATAATTACTTAAAAAACGTACATTCCACAATCTGAATACCCTACATAAATATCCCTAATCAACGTATTCATTTTAATTAGATGGAAAACTTCTATTTCCTCTTGGAAAATTATCATATTTCATACTCGTATATACTAAAATGATTATATATTGAATTAAGTAATTTTCTTTTGTCATCTACTTTCTTAGCTTTAATATTAATATTTATATAATAAATTAGAATATTTTTTTTGACTGGCAGATATTGGGGACACTTCCCCGCCTCTCCAGTATGGGTTCGAATTGCTTGATGACGGGTTTTCAACCACCCCTCGTTATTTGACTTTAACCAAGGTTCGAGCATCACACATTCACTCCATAGAGAAAACCCCTAAGAAAAAATCTTCAATCCTACTGCATGCAGCAGGATTTGATCCCCCAACCTCTTGGAAGGAAGAGGTAACCTTACCAAATGGATTAAACCCCATTGACATAAATAAGAATATTTAATAAAAGGATATAAATCCTTTATAAAAGCATTTCATATTTGACCGGAGAAAATAAATTATAAATGTCATATTATAAAAGCTTTTCTTAAGATGGACAATAATGACATTTACTCATATTATTGACTTGCTCAAGTCTCATTGGGTTGAATAAACTATAATATAATGAAAGTAATATCACGATGATGACGTCATTTTTCATGACGATTGAGAATCAATAATAATTTTCTACTAGCAAGACAAATGTAGATATGGAGATTAAGTAACAATTTATCAATTTAAGCAATAAAAAATGGGATTTGATTTGATAGGTTATATAAGTGCGGGTGATTATGTATGAGTTTACCACTAAATTATAAGTACAAGCATGCGTTATATATATTAACTTAAAAAGTCTTTGAATTAATTAAATTTTTGGTTTCTGTAGTTTATTTAAAATTATGGATTTAGTTCTTCGTCTCTGTCCGACATAAAATGACTATTATACCCTTAATTGGTTTATCTATTTAATTTCTTTATTTTAATTTAATTTTAAATTAATAATTGATTATCCTAATTTAACATCTAATATCACATTATCTTACCTACTCCACACACGCTCTCTCTCCCTCTTTCTCTACCAATCACTCTCTGCCAACAACTCACAACGGTACCATTTCTGGCCACCGTTTTTGTTTCCGGCCAACATCTGTCCTCTGCCACCACCATCTTATAAAATCAAGAAATCAAACTATCAATTTTAAAAAGAACAGAGCAGAATAAGAATTGTATATGAATTAAAAGACTAATTAAGAATTAGAACAAAATCAAACAAAAACCACAAAATTTCTACCACAATCACTTCTCCATCGCCACCACCGCTAGAAAAAAAGTCAAAATCGAAAGTGATTATAAACTTTCAAATATAGAGAAGGAGATATCTTAGATCAAATTTCACTTCTTAATTCTACTTCCAAGTTTTAACCAAACAGAGAGTGCCGTCATGCAGAGAGTCACAGTTGATGAAAACCCTAATCTCAATTCACTTTCATAACCGACACCATTGTAACATCATAGGTAAGATTAGAACATAAATCCTTGTTCTCTTCATTTTTTACGACGGCTAAACTCAGTTCACCTTCATAACCTTTATAACCGACACCATCTAACAGTCTAGATGAAAAGAATAACCTTCTTTTGATTTTTACGAAAAACGACTACTTTCCTTGTGTTTGGAGGAAGATCAGATCTACCCTCCCTGCATTGTGACTAGTACTTTGAGAGTAATCCCCTCCAATAGATTGGTCAGAACTCCGACCGTCGTGTCAAAAGCTACTGCAATAACCCAAAATTTTCGGTGAGTTAGTAGTGTCCGAAGATGGAGAAAAGCTGTTACTGAAGTTGGTGAAAACTGATGGTCGGAGTTGTGGAAAGCATGGCCAATAGGATTGAGTGAGAGAGATGAAAAGAGAGTATGAGAGATATGAGAGAGAGGGTTGAGTTAATGTGGAGAGAGAGTTTTATTAATTTTGCAAACCTTTTAGGATGTATGTATTGTTTAGTAATTATATATAAAAAATAAAGAAAATGAATAAATAAACCAAGTAAGGGCATAATGGACATTTAATGTTAGACATGGACTAATACGGTAAGAAATTCGGGTCGGGATGGACTAAACCCGTAAAAATACAACACAGGGAACAAATTCATAATTTTGAGTAAACCACAGGGACAAAAAATGTAATTAACTCAAAGTCTTTTCTTTTCTATTTTATAAATAGTTATTTTAGTTTATTGGTTGTATATTTGCGGATTTTATAACTAGCATGGAGGATACTGTTAGCAACTTAGAATATATAAGTCAAATCCATTTAATTAGATTAGGCCCAAACCCATTAGGATTTACCTTCTTGTATACTATATATTTGGTTCTTATGTAATGCAGCAATGTAATAGCTGAGGATCATGTAATCTAACATATGCAAGTCATAAGATATGATAATGGTTACGAGGACGTAATACAACCTTATATTATCTTCACACTACGTTTTGTGTTTCTGACTGCTAATTTATTCTTATAAAAAAATTGGTTATATTGTTAGTTGATCACATATTATATAGAGGTGTTGTTTGTTATTTTAGAGATAAAATGTCTGATGTCTGTTTTCGTCTATTTTTATGTTTTCGCAGGAAAAGATGTGGACTAAATGTTTGCAGTTTGCACCAAGAAGATTGTTTGTTTTTTAAACTTAAGAAATTGTCTGAAAGAATGTTATGTTGCAACGTGAACTTTAAAAGAAACACGTGAGGATATTCATACATTCTAGTACAATTATAGAAAACAAGTCGAGTTTAAACACCTCATTTGAACTGTAACTTAAAGACACTTGTTATATATAAAAGAACAGAATAGTAAAGGAAGTGGAAAAAAGATAAAGAAAATAGACATGTCACCAAACGAAAATTATTCGTCATCATCGTATTACATAAATATCATATTCCTTACATCTTGAAAATAGAATGTTAAGAAGTAAAGGTTATTCGTTACCGTGGTATTATACGAACATCATGTATAAAGTAGTAAGATTATAAGGTAATAGTGAATCAAAGTTTAACCTATACGTAAATGTAGTGATCTGCAATAATCTTTAATGTGTGGGACAATAAGAATATGGAAGAACAGAGAAAGGACACGTGAGAAGATTTTAGTTGTTGATTAGATAGTTAACATTAAGATATTGGCTTCATTCATATTCCACACTCATTATATTTTAATATGATGTTTAGAAAACATCATTGTTCCCCACTGAATCTTTGCCCCTTTAATTTAATTATCATAGTAAGATAAATGTTCATTTGCATGAAAAATGATCTTTTGGAACGAACTTCTGACAAAACTGGTTTCATCTAAAAGAAGAGAAGGTCTGCAAATTACATGTTCATATAAACGTGACAACACATGATAGGGAAACAAAAGCATGGGCAAAGTCCTTTATGGTGATCGCCAAGAGATAGCTAGAAAAGTTTGATAAAATGAATGTTAACACAACCTACGTACCTCTCATGTAGGGCCTCAATTACTTAAGGAAGTTGTTGAGATTTGATTCAGCAATCAAGAGAGAACGTACATTAAACTAAGAAAAGAATCAATACCTAAATATGAGCTAATCAAGTTCCTCAATCACCAATTGAATTGAGATTATAAGCTACGAATACAATTTCATTTTACACAACTAACTTAAAACTTAACAACTCATTAACCAAAAACACAACTAACATAACACTTAACAGCTCATAATTAACCATTCTGTTAAGCAATTATGTTGTTTAGAAAATTACCCTTTCAACTAAATTATATTTTCTAAATCACCCAAATACTTCACCCCAATATTTTCTAAGTCAATCGGCATTCACAATCTTCTCGATATTCATCTCGCTACTCACTTCGACAGTTACCCTCATCTCTGTATTCTCTGTAGTCTACACGAGCTCTGTTCTCTCGATACTCAATACCATATTACCAATTTACCGTAGACGATTCTTGGGCTCTTGGCTCTGGAGTTTGTTCTCTCATCTCTGACTCTCTGTATACTCTACACGAGCACTCTTCTCTCATCTATGTCTCAACACCTTCTGGTCTGCAAGTGCAGTACTCCAATGTCGATTAGTGAGGACTGAGGACTGAGGAGGAACGACTAAGAACGTGAGGTAAGACCATCGAAAATTGTATATGTTTCTGCAGTAGGCCATCGAAAGTTTCAAAATTACATGCTTCTGTTCCTGTGTTTTGATTCAAGTTTTTTAATTTATGTCTTCTGATTATTTGAATATTTAGTTTAATTATGATTATAATTTACAAATCTGTTCTAGTGTAGGTGTTGTGATTATTTGTAATTTATGTGTTCTGATTATTTGCATTATATGTCTTTGTTTCTGTTTTTTACGCAATATTTTGGGTAATATTTTTAATGGAATATTACCTTAGAAGAATTTTATAAGGTTGAATGAAAAACCATAATTTTTTATTTATTTATAGGGTCTATTTTTGTTTAATTGTACAGGGCCTCCAAAATCTCGGGCCGGCCCTGAAAAAGATATATGTAGGGCGTGCAATATCATAAAAAAGGGTGCATGTGAATTGAAGCATAAATACATACCTTACCAATTAAGTTGAACTTAAGTCCTTTCTTGAACTTAATTCGTGATTTTTATAAATTATATAATTAAATAGTGAAACTAAGCTTCAAGATTTGAATTTCAAGAAATAACAAATCTAATATTATTATAGATCATCTCAAAAGTATTTGAATTAGTATTTTTTTCTACATTATCATCAAAAACTCATAGTAGAGTTTCTAATCATTTTTTCCTGGAAACATAAATCAAACATGATTCATAAGCATTGATTAAAATTTTTCATAAGTCGAGTATTAGCTTTCTTCTCAAAACAACTATTAGTTCAAGATTTCGAGTATGTCAGAATTATCAAATAGAATACTTTTTGTTAATGATATTTGTTTATTTGTAGTTTTATCAAATTATTTGAATTTTGAAGAACAATTAGATTTCATATTTTACTTGAGCATTTCATCAAACACCTTGTGAGCATCTTATTGTGAATGTAAATAACACGAAATTTATTTGTAGCTTTAGCTCAGAGAACACCAATGATCAACATCTTAATATAGGATGATAAAATCGATTTAAACTCAGAAAAACTATTGATATGATGTACAAATCATGGTTGAGTTATAAAGAGGGTTTAGAAAACCTTTGTACTATGAATTAGTTTAGCATAGTGCTTTTGTTCATATTCCTTGTCTAACAATGCACATAACTGGTATGATTGAAATAGCAATACATATTGAAGTAATTGTCCCAAAAAATAACTTGGAAAGGTAACCTATCTATATATTGAACTACTTTAACATACATAATAACTACATGCAACAGCGGATATGGTGGGGAAGAAGAAAAAAAAGATTGAAAATTTTGCTAATAACCACATTAATATGGAAAATCATTTTCTGAAGCACCATTCCAACCTACACCATATATTTCTAATGGATTACACAGATATAGATATGAAATTAAAATGAAAATAACATACTGAAGAAAAAGATGATGAATGAGAATGAATGTTGAAGCATACCTTTCTAACTCTTTGAGAACAAAGCCACACAGAACAGATTCAAGATTATCGAGATTGTTAATACGAAAGAAAGAGGAAGCAAATCAAGAAAAATATAAAAGTTTGAAAAAGAATATGATGAATCTAACAAAATCTTGAAGCATACCTTAAAGCTTCAAGAGAAATGGCGGTCACTCTCATAATCGCCGGAAGTATTCTAGTGTTTTTTTGAGAAGTTGCGGATGCAAAGAACAAATGAAAAGGGCATGTGTAAAGCGAGATTTACAAAAAGTTGAGTTTATGACCCGCGTGTTCTTGGAAAGCGGATATAATTACCCAAATCTAATACATAACCGGGTTTTTTCTAAAAGAAGTAGTCAAAATAGATTAATTTTGTTAAAATCATAAAAAATAAAGGTATCCTATTGATTAATTGAAATGGTTTTCTTAATATGTTATTAATTAATAGTTATAAATATTAATTAAACAAGAAAGAAGAATAAATCAAAGACATATGTATTAATTAATAAAAATCAATTACTTAAATGAGCATAATACCGAAACATTTCACGAGATTGAGCAAAAAAAAATCAAATTACGAAAATAAGCATCAGTTTCGCCCCCAAACACCTCAGTTTCGCCCCTAGCTTCGCCCTCCAATCATACCCTGACACGTGTCCTCAGTTTCGCCCCCTATGCCCAGTTTCGCCCCCCGTAGCTCAGTTTCGCCCCTCTTGACATCGATTGACGTGAAATTTTGTCGTTTTTTGTGCTGGTCTCGTAGTTCGTGCCAGTTTCGCCCCTAAATAGCCAGTTTCGCCCCCCACAGGTCTCGGTTTTCGTGCTAGGGGCGAAACTGCTTCGATGTTCGTGTTACACAGCTTTTTGATGTCTAGTCTTGTCGATGTCTCGTCGTCAGTCCTCGTGCTTTGTGCCAAATTTAATTTATAAGGGAGAAGCCTTGGCCGAAACTCAGATGCAAGGGAGAAGCAAGCAAGGGGCGATTATTCCGGCGAGTTCATTTATTCCGGCGAGTTCATTTCGACAAACATCATTCCGACGAGATTATTCCGGCGACTTCATCCGGCGGTTTTCTCCATTTTTTCCGGCGGTTTTCTCCATTTTTCCGGCGAGTTCATTTGGACAAACATCATTCCGGCGAGATTATTCCGGCGACTTCATCCGGCGGTTTTCTCCATTTTTTCCGGCGGTTTCTCCATTTTTTCCGGCGAGTTCATTTTGACAAACATCATTCCGGCGAGATTATTCCGGCGACTTCATCCGGCGGTTTTCTCCATTTTTTCCGGCGGTTTTCTCCATCTTATATTTCAACCATGTTAAACGAGGTAATTTTTTTTACATATTATGAATTTTTTGAATGTTGATATATTGTTAGTTTAATGTTGTTTCATATTATTAGCTTATTTCATATACTTAGTACGTAAATGTTTATATATATTGTTAATAAAAGTTGATCTATGTTAATAAATTAAAACAAGCTTAAAAGCATGTTTTTACATTTTGTATCCACAACCATGTTAAACGAGTTAATTTTTTTTTACATATTATGAATTTTTTGAATGTTGATATGTTATTAGTTTAATGTTGTTTCATATTATTAGCTTATTTCATATACTTAGTACATAAATGTTGATATATATTGTTAATAAAAGTTGATCTATGTTAATAAGTTTAAAAGCATGTTTTTACATTTTGTATACATATCTAAAGTGAAAAAAAATTCGTATTTAGTTACTAATGGTTGATGGATTAAAATTTACATCTCAAAAAATAGGAAATAAATAAATAATAATAAAAGTTTTAAAATAAAAAATAAATAAAAAAATATACAACCTATTAATGAATAGGCATTGAAAGAAGACAAATTTGGAAAGAGAAAGTAATATATAAATAAAAAGCCTAACACATGAAGTAATACGGAGAATAAGATGCACGGGTAAGACGCATTATAGCTTTCCCCATTATGAACAATATTCTCGGGTTATTTTAAGAGATGTCAAATATATATATATATATATATATATATATATATATATATATATATATATATTAATGGTTGTTTATGGAACAATTACAACTAATGGTTGCTTTTGAATGAACGGTTTATTTTATGAACGTTACAAATGTAAACATTAATTTATTAGATAAAAACTTATATTTTTAGTTAATGACAAAATTTTAATTTATATTAGTCAAAATGTTTTATTTTTCATTTTTACGATTTTAAAGAGGTTGCAAAAAAAAATTGTATAACCAAAAAATATATTTGAGAGTTTGAAAAAAAAATTGTATTATATTATAAAATAGGGGCGAAAATTTCTTTATATATTTTTGCGAGTTATTTGTGAATTAAGTAAGCTATAATGTATATAAAAAATGTCATAAAATAGAATAATTTTGAATAATTGAATTTCATGCTTATTTTTTTATTTGTAGGAAATTTATCACGCGAGTCTTACTTGTCGTAACCGGATTAGAATCGGTCAGGAAGAAATTAAACCCCGTCTTGAGTTAAGACAAGAAAGTCTTAACTTATTTAACGAAACTTGTTTTGCGTCATTCTTAAATATTAAGGCGGGGCAAAATGATCCGTTGTTGATACACTATTTGTTGTGTGCCCAAGTTCATTTGGGTAAAAATGAGTATGAGACTCTACAATTTAACGTAGCGGGGAATCCCGTAAGTTTTGGCCGGAGGGAATTCTGTTTGTTGACAGGATTTAAGTTCGGGCCATACACGTTAGACGACCGTGCTCCCGACACGCCATTTATGAGGCGTGTCTTTAACGAGCAGATACCCTCCCGGCTGCGTGTGGCCCACATATGTCGTATTTGGGATTCAGAGAGTAATTTTAATAATCTGGGGGATGATGACGTTGTTCGAGTAGCCTTGTTGTACATGTTGTACAAAGGTTTTATAGGGGCTAAGCCAGAGTGGTTCGTCGCTACTGGTGTGATTCATCTTCTTGAGGACATCCCGCGGTCATGGAATAGATTTGCATGGGGGTCGTATTTATGGACGTACACGTATGATAAACTGTACGACGCCATAAATGAGCGAAGAATCCAGATTGCTGCGGTTCGTACTGCAGAAAATGTGGTGCCAAAATACACTATTTACGGGCCGATTTGGATCCTTAAGGTAAGATAATATTTTTGTACCTTTTGTAACGTTACTATATGATGAACTTAGTTTCATTTTCTAATACAATTTTTTTACACTTAGTGTTGGATTTTCGTGACATTCCCGGGCGTTACTAGGGTGATATCCAATGATGGATCGATTCCAAGATGCGGAGCGATTGGAAAATACCCTGGTAAGTTGTACTCGAATGAGTTGATGAATATATTCGCCAAATGCTCTGAGGTTAATGTTTATACTTTTTCTGTCTCCTTGTATTTTATACACGCTTATTAATTATTTAATCAATAACATTTAACTGTGACCATCCAAAGCCCGATTATGCACTGGTCTACTTGACTCCCACGGATCGTGAGCAGAGACAGCCTTGGTGGGTTGCAAGTCAGCCATTCTTTGAAGGCGGTGATGGCGTCGAGGTCCCCGGGCATGAAGAGGAGAGAGCACCGACACCGCAGTTCCATATGAATACTCCTGAGCGTTCCCCACCAAAAGAGGGAATCCCGGTTTATGGAAGTGATGGTTTGAATATCGATTCGTTTAATAAGCTATTAGCCCGTATTGAAGAGCAAGACCAAAAACTTAGCTTAATGCAAACAATTTGGTGTAACACAAAGGAAGAACTAGATGTGCTAAAAGAGAAGTACAAGTATGAATGCGCAAAGCGGGAGGAGCTAGCTAAGATGGTCGAGAGTATCAAAGCTCAATATACGGTATGTTCATATAATATGTATATTTGAACAAAGTTTGTTTTGAAATATATTGTTAATTTGCGTGTATTTTTAACTATTTCAGAGGCAGTATGAGGATATAATTGCGGGCACCCACCCGATGATGCCTACCGCCAATGAAAATATGGTAACGATGCTTATTAAATAAATTAAGTTATAGTATGTATCAAAAGTTTGTTGGTGTTAAAACTTTTTGAAACGCTATGTATTCACAGTCACATTCGGGACATTTAGATGGGGCTGATACAAACCAGCAGCAGGAGGAGCCGATGGTATGATTTTTTATAGTGAATTTGAGTATGACTAGTTAAGTAAAAAAATTTATTGATTTGTTTTGGAACGGATCATGCCACATCAGACGGCTCCGACACGTTTTGTCGGAGAATGCTCTACATCGGGCAATCTACCTATTGCCCAAAGGCGACAACAGCGACAGAGTAGACCGGCTGCGGCCCTACGTTCCCCGTACACACAGGAGCGGGGACGTGGCCAACGACGAAGGGCAACATCTGTGGAAGATGTTATGAAATGGTACAGGTCGCTACCAGAGAATTTTTGCGCGTGTAGTCAGCTGTACTCAACCGTAAGCTGTAGTAGGAATTTCTGGGCGCGTCTTCTGGGTGTTGATGAAGGTTCGTCAGGGTGGCTGTCCTCTGAAGTAAGTTCTTAAAGTTATAAACCTGATCTATATATTTTTATAGTTATTTTGTAATTTAATTGTTTCATTAATATATTATTAATCATTTGCAGCATATAGAATTGTGGGTCGCCCACCTAATGCGGGTACGGACGACTGACGCAAAATATACAATAATGCCCCCCACGTTTATGGAACAAATGTTACATGGTAGGACACCCAGACGTGGTGTACAGGCTTACGACATGTGGCCGGATCTAGCGGATGTTGAATATGTATGAATATTCTACACGAGTGGTACTTGTGGTTAATAATACATTTACGAAAGACTTTGCTTAACTTTGTTATTTTCAGGTGATGCTACCTGCGAATTATAATGAATATCATTGGGTGTTGTTCGTCTTAGACCTCTCCCGTTGGCAGTTGATTTATTACGACAGGTATGTATAATTCAAACTCAAGTTTTAACTCTTATGGTTTTAGTGATTCTTTTAAAGATAATGTCATATTTAACATCTATTTCTTATTATACAGCATGATACAGGTGTGTTGGGGATAAACAAGCGGTAGAATGAAGGATTGCTAAGATAACTATGAAAAGTTGAGAGAGAATCTCATTTTCACCTTCATAAACACATAGTATAAGCACAAAAAGAAACCACTTGTTGGTCCCAAGTGGTTCAGGTATCAAGATCTAAGGATGGAACAATGGACAATAATCTATAAGATGTAGAGATAATGTAAAAACACCATGAAGAACAGACACATAAGTTTGAGATTATGCCAAAGTCCACCAAATGACAACTAGTCATTTGGCTTATATACCCCTTGGGGTATTTACATATTTAGTCCTTTAAGTTTGTACGTAGTACAAACGTCACCTAGAATTCAATCTTCTATTCTATACAATATTTAATTCTAACAAGGTGGCGTTTCCCCGAGGGTGGTGCGACGATGTTGCTACAATTCTTAATGCTTATTATTATCAAAAGCTAGAGAAACACAACTGGTATGACAAACACCCAAGTCGAACAGCGCAGGGTCGTGTTTTATGGTGGGGGCCATTTAGGAGAACACCACAACAGCAAAACAGCTCGGACTGCGGGGTGTTTGTGTGTTGGTTCCTTGAGTTGTTAACACATGGAGCAGACCTCTCACATGAAGAATTCCACCATTCTCCTCAAGTATCCGTTAAGAGTCATCGTGAGAAGATGACTACTATGTTTTTTGATAGTATTGTTCAGTGAATTGTTATTGAACATGTAAATTTTAAATTATAGTGCATTCCACAACTTTATTTAACATCAAATAGAGCATACCAACAACAAGAGATCATCCTGACTAGCATAAGTCTAGATGGAAATTACAACCAAATACACCTCCTAACTCAAAAGGAAACGAGTATATAGAGTAGGGATAGTAGTTGTTTCGTAGATTGTCGCAACTCTTGTGTTCCCTAAATCGTTTATTAGGTTTTCCGCTTCTTTAGAAGTTGTGACCCTTCTCATGTTGTGCATGTCTTGGTTATGTGGTACATAGTAGTAGTACCTTATCAGACGGGGGGCGTAATTCTCGTAACCTAACTCGCATAAAATACAATTTAGAGTACGTACTGGTCTCGCAATTAACTCATACTTTGGAACATTGTCAACATAATACACAGTAATCGGCACGCTGTTAGTTACGGTTTCAGGTTGTCTACCCACAAACCGTCCTCCCTGAATTATCTTAAATGTATAAAGATCATCAAACTCAACTGTTATAAAGCAAGAATCATTTAGAAATTGGTCTAGGAAAAAGAATAAGAGTAGAAATATATGAAAACACTTACTGTAGTAGTTTTCATCGAAATTTCTTTGATCTTCAGAACGAATTGTCCAGAAATGTTGATGTCCACAACGTCTAGCCATAGTGGGAACTTCAACAAATAAAAATTAAAGTTTTTGACTAGTGATTGTAGGTCACATAGAAAACCATGTAGTTATATATATGCTAGTGGGAACAGTGTCTCGCCCGTAAAAGATGACTTGTCGCTATCAAATATGACAACTCCCTGTCATCTTCATTTTTTTCCAGAAATACAGTCATACTGGTAAGATTGTTTCGCCCCTAAAAGATGACTTGTCGCTGTCAAAGTTTATGAAAAATATGGCTATTCGCTGTCATCCTTATCTTTTCTTAATATACAGACGCACTAGTAATTCAACCACATAAAATTGAGCCTTAATAATATAATTTTGTTACAAAAAGTAAACTGTCTATTCAACCGTATTATTACATAATTAGGCTACACGCATCTTATACAAATGTTTTGCCATGCCATGTCTGAATTTGTTGGCTGCCTCGTCCAAGTCCTCGTTTGGATCATTAACCATGGGTTTGTTACGAATTAGCTGGTATATAAACTTACATACAAACACAGCAGAATTCCCAGAACGGCAACTTTGCTGACACACTTTTGCAAAAGACCAGCGTTTGATGTGTATACTCGGCCTCCTGGTTAACCAAAAGTAGTTTATTCTACGTAAAAAGGTAAGGAACGTATTTGTGATGTTAATAATACGGATTTCCATGTCTTTGTCGTTGGTGTTCATGTTATCACTGTTATAGATCACTACTTTGCCACCGTCATTAAGGTTAACTGAGTACAGGAACCAGTGATCATCTCTCAAACGAATAGGCATGAGTACCACGTCTGTATCTGTAAAAGATGGATGTAGGGGTGTACTCCCATCATACTTGCGCATATCGTCGAGATCTCCTAGCCCTAACTGATTATGAAAACTTGGAGGCAGTATCGAAAACCTTGTCGATGGTGCTGCACTACCACTTTCCATACGTTTCACGAGACTCATCATCCATGTAGTCCAAACGTTCAAGTGCTGTTAAATAAAAGAAAGTCATTATTATATTATTTAACAATGATTATCAATTTATAAAGTTGGCAATGCTTACTGCTTCCCACAAATTAGAATTGGGTTCTTTTCCTAGAAGGACTCCCCAAAAATGTCTCGTGCACCTCAAATCATCTAAGCACTTTATGACACAAAATTCTCTGTAGATATCCTCCGTTACTCCAACGTCGCCATTCAAGTAGTACTCTTCCGCAGTAGCTGCCTTGGAATTCTCATTCCATGGGTAGACATCTTCAGCCAAATTAACCGGGGGTAGCTGGACTTCTTCGTCAATCTCATGTGCTTCTTCATTAGGCTGTTCTTCAGGGGTGTGCATCATTTTATTCAACTGTTGGTATTCTTTTGTTAGGCAATCAAGCTTGTACTTCATTTCATTAAGAATGAACCAGGTGTTGTTACTACTGCTACCTTGTGACTCTTCTGTCCATGGATGACCGTGTTCATCTAGATTTACCAGATCAAGAATTACACTTTCATCCATTTCTTGCTCGTGTTGTCCTTTTAATGTACAATATTCGTCGTACAAGGCTTGATATTCTAGTTGAATATCAAGCATTCTTTTTTTCAAACAATCCATTATTTTTTAGTAATTTCAGATTGGTACGTTTTTTTTCAATGCTACAACTCCTACATAAGGATGTATATATACAGAAGTTACACAGTGTTTCGCCCCTAAAAGATGCGTAGTCGCTGTCAACTGCATTTTCTTTCAGAAAAAGCAGACGTTACACAGTGTTTCACCCCTAAAAGATGAGTAGTCGCTGTCAACTGCATTTTATTTCAGAAAAAGCAGACGTTACACAGTGTTTCGCCCCTAAAAGATGAGTAGTCGCTGTCAACTGCATTTTATTTCAGATAAAGCAGACGTTACACAGTGTTTCGCCCCTAAAAGATGAGTAGTCGCTGTCAACTGCATTTTCTTTCAGAAAAATCAGACCTTACACAGTGTTTCGCCCCTAAAAGATGAGTAGTCGCTGTCAACTGCATTTTATTTCAGAAAAAGCAGACGTTACATAGTGTTTCGCCCCTAAAAGATGAGTAGTCGCTGTCATCTGCATTTTCTTTCAGAAAAATCAGACCTTACACAGTGTTTCGCCCCTAAACCGTAAGTCTTTCTCTTATATAAATACTATTAGACAAGTATCTATTTTCATAAGTCTTTCAAAGTAAATCTGTTTAAGAACATCAATTTACTTTCTTTCAATCATGAGTACTTCCGTTCCTACAATTAAATTTTCATACCGAACTGGCGGTGAGTGGCAATTGGTTGATGGTGTTCACAACTATATTTCAACCAACCTAATTAGACGTGTGGCAAAGGTTCCTACGGTGGTAACGTTTACGGAGCTGTTTCAATTCATGTGTAGAAAGTGTGGCTCGGGTAACAACATCATGCTCTCATACGAAGACCCACAATACGATTCTCCGTTATATATATGTGACGATGATGATGTAATTGTTTTCGTGGAGTACGTACAAAGCCGATCCTCCGATAAGTCTGTAACGTTGTTTACAGTACACATTCCGTCTGATGATGGCTCTAAACCAACTAACACCTATGAAAAACAGTTTGAATATGATACATGTCCTCCCAATTCTCAAAATCAGCACCTAAATACGGTTTCGTTTTTCAATGTCCCCGTAGACTATGCTAGAAACCAATACTTTTCCTAACAACAAACCATACCCACGCAACCATCAGTATTACAACCTGAAATTATCGGCAGTTCAGAAAGACCTCCTTCCAATAACCCTAACAATAACCCATTCACCGAAGAAGCTTGTTATCTCGGAGATTCAGAAGATGGGGATGACAAGGATGAACAACAAAAACAACCGAGCGAATCAGCATACATGACCTTTCATGGCATGCCAGCCCCCCTTCCCGAACCCACAATGGTAGTGTCGTCTACATCGTCTTCAAGCCAGAATTCATCATCATGCATTTATGAAGGACAACTTTTTGATAGTAAGGACGAACTAAAGGTTCAGCTAGACATGAAATGCCTTCTGGAGTGCTTCGAGTACAGAGTCAGCACTTCTAACAAAAAAAGGTTCGAGGCTAAGTGCACATCAAAATACTGTCCCTGGGAACTCAAGGCCAAAAACATTGCCGGCGTGGATAACCCGTCTTTCATGGTACTTACGCTCAAAGACCAACACACCTGTTCAAGAATGCAAATGTATCCTAAAATGCGCAACGCGGGTAAGAAGGTGATGGCGAATATCTTAAAAGGCCAACTACAAGACCCAAGTCGTGTTTATCCGGGGGGGGGGGGGGGGGGGGTGATATAGTAAGAGACGTTAATGAACGTTATAAATGTAACATATCTTACTCCCAGGCTTGTAGAGGGAAAGCGTATGCACTTGAACAACTACACGGCACGCATGCTGATTCTTTCGCCGACCTTCCTGGTTACTGTCATTATCTTAAGCTGGCAAACCCCGGTACTGTCACTGAAATACTTACGGATGACTGTTCTCGGTTTGAAATGTTGTTTGTTGCTCTTGGGCCATCGTTACGAAGCTTCTCATACACCCTTCGCCCATTAATTATAGTAGACGCGGCGCACCTTAAAGGAACGTACCTGGGCACCAACTTCCTGGCGGTTGCAATGGACGGTAACAACCAGATCCTTCCATTAGCGTATGGTATAGGCAAAACCGAGAGTGGTCAATCTTGGAGGTGGTTTCTTGAGAAACTACGTGCATGCATCCCGCACAAGACCTATACATTTGTTTCTGACCGAGCTGCCTCTATTGAGCTAGCCGTACGAGACGTATTTCCAGAATTGTACCATGTATTGTGCTGTCGTCATCTGCAGATGAATTTGAACCTGAAGGCTAACAAACACAAAAAAATTGCCCTCTTGTTCTGGAAGGCATGCAAATCCAACACGGAACATCAGTTCCATTACTGGTACGGAAAGATTCAACGGGCGGCGCCACGAGTGTATGAGTATCTGGAAGAGGTGGAAAAAAGCAAATGGACAAGAGCCGGCTTCTCGGGTCATCGATACAACATCATGACCTCTAACAACGTAGAGTCCATCAACTCGCTTTCCCGTCACGCGCGTAAACTTCCGGTGGTCATGCTTATTGATTTCTTCCGTGCAAGTGTTCAAAACTGGTTCTTCAAACGCCGTAAGGAAGCAGGTAAACAACTCTCCTACAGCAACTGCACCAACTTTTAAAATATTTATTAATTGTACGATTTTTTTAAACAGAAAAACTCCAGCACAGGGTTACGCCGTGGGCAGAGAAGAAAATACTTCATAGGATGGCAAAGTGCTCGACGTGGCAGGTACAGGGCATTACACAATACCGGTTTGGGGTTGAGGATCATAAACAAAACGTTAACATAGTTGATACTGAAGAAATGACATGCGATTGTCGTAAATGACAACTTTCCGGGTTGCCATGTGGCCACGCAATTGCAGTTTCCAGATTCCTAAGGCTTACCGATTCAAGCCAGTGGGCGTTGAATTGGTTCACTAGTGAAACCTACCTTGCGACGTATAGCGGTTTTATAAACCCCGTGCCCAACAAAAATATGTGGGACTTACCTTCAGATCTCATAAACCTACATCCTCCACTACTCAATAAAAGGCAGGCTGGGAGACCAAAACTTGTTAGAAGGATACCGTTAAGGGGTGAGCAGGTACCGCCTGCACGATGCACTAGATGCGGTGATAGTGGACACAACCGAGACAATTGCAGAATGCCGTTTTTAACACAACAATCAACTAACCAGACAACTAATGCCTCAACCTCAAATGTTGCGGAACCGACCCAGCCGGATTTATCACAATTTGAGCCAGACCTTTCTTTGTATGATACGTATTACACTGTTCGACATGATTTAAATCAATAATTAATGTAATACTACTTTCGGGTTAATAATGTTTTGCTTATACACGTTCAACATTGACAATTAAATTTAACTTTTCAGACAAATAAATATCAATAAAGACAATAAAAAAATATAGGAGTAGGATTAAATAACATATGAGTATGATACAATATATAATAATATTATTAGGGTAAACTAAGAGAGAGATGTAGATTAATTAAAATTTAAAATTTTTTATGATGGAAATGTATTATATAGAATTAATATTAAATTTTATAAAATTATATAAAAACCTACTTACGGGCGAAACCTATGGTTTTAAGTAAATAAAAGGGGATAAGATTATATAAAAACCTATGGTTTTGAGTAAATAAAATGGGATAAAATTAAAAATTTTAAGAGTGTTACAGACAACTGAGGCTTAATAAAAGTAAAGGCTAGGGGCGAAACTGGGCATGCGGGGCCCACCATAGGGGCGAAACTGAGAAGTGAGGGGCGAAACTGGGCTGTGGGGGCCCACCAGGGGCGAAACTGACGGCCATAGGGGCGAAACTGGGTGTAGGGGGCGAAACTGATGCCACGTGGCGCGTTGTTATTGGCGGGCGAACCAAGGGGCGAAACTGGGGCTTATGAGGGCGAAACTGATGCTTATTTTCGTAATTTGACTTTTTTTCGTATACGTTATGTGTATTGTGCTCATTTACGCGAAGAGCTCAATTAATAATTACAAATACTAATTAAACAATTAAATAGAAGAAATTTTTTATTTTTTCCTCAAGAAACAGCGTCGAAGATACGGTATATTGAAGACATGGGAGGTCAAGCATGTTGAGTACCTTTTTAGTGAAAAGGACGGGCGCCGCGGTAGTAAACCTGCGACGGTGACGTCATCTCAATGACGTTATTAATCACGTTAATTAAACGGTCATGAATACGTAATTAACATGACAAAACATAGATGTTAGCCTGTTATTTAAGTAGCTTAGTGGAAATATAATTACAATTAACGAGATAATATACTTAAACGTCATTTGCTTAGATTCGATTGGTTTTACGTAAAAGTCAAACAATGTGAGAACCTCCTTTATAATGAGATCTAGACTTGGTGGTTACCAAATATATGATTATAATTTCATTTCTTTTAAGGAAATATGATTAATACAAGTGTAGAAAATATGTTGGAGATAAGAGAGGAGAATTAGTAATTTCTATATGTTATTTTGTGATAAGTAATAAGATAAGGTATCAAGAAATAGTAGGAAAATATATTATATTTTTTCTTTTAAAAGTTGAGGGCTTAATTCTTGTTATGAAAATATATAGAGTTTAAGTATGTGTTTTTGGCGTTTAAAAAAAAACTAAAGTTAGTGGTTTAAGGGATTATCTATTATATATATATATATATATATATATATATATATATATATATATATATATATATAGGGTGAGGTTCAATAAAAACCGCCTTAAAAAAAAACATAAAGTCTTAATCTCAGCCACTCATCTAAAAGGGCAAGATGAGAAATTAAAATTTTGATAAATAAACTTACGCATGCTTCCAGCCTTTCCAAAAACTCAATTTTTTTTATTTTTTTTACCTCTCAAATCTTTAAATGACCATAACTATCTCAATTTTTTAAATTTGAGCAAAAAAATTATACCAATCTTCTCATTTTTTAATCCTCTTTCAAACGAGACCACTCTTTCTATATTTCTAAAGAAAAAAAATTCGACCAAAAATGACGAAAATAATATTTTGACAAAATTAATCATTTTCGTCACCTGCTGTTATATCACATAATAGCAGGTCCCGAAAATGAGAAATTTTGTCATTTTCATCATTTTCGTTACCTGCTGTTACATGATATATAATGGTACGAAAATGATTAAAAATGACGAAATTTATCATTTTCGGCTGCCCCTTATATATCACGTAACAGCAGGTGACGAAAATGATGAATTTTCGTCATTTTTATCATTTTCGTGTCCCCTTATATATCACTTAAAGAGCAGGTTCCGAAAATGATAAAAAATGACGAAATTTATCATTTTCGTCACCTGCTATTACGTGATATAAGGGGCAGCCGAAATTTATCATTTTCGTGTAAAAAGATGTACACTAAAAAAAATCATTTTCATGTCCCCTTATATATCATGTAAAAGATGTACACTGAAAAAAATCATTTTTATATCAACATATAGTATACAAAAGATGTACACTGAAAAAAATCATTTTCGTTCATCGTAAAAAGATGTACACTGAAATTTATTATTTTCGTGTAAAAAGATGTACACTGAAAAAAATCATTTTCGTGTCCCCTTATATATCATGTAAAAGATGTACACTGAAAAAAATCATTTTCATATCAACACATAGTATACAAAAGATGTACACTGAAAAAAACCATTTTCGTTCATCGTAAAAATATGTACACTGAAAAAAAACATTTTCGTGTCCCCTTATATATCATGTAAAAGTTGTACACTGAAAATATCAGCATTTTCATATCAACACATAGTATACAAAAGATGTACACTGAAAAAAATCATTTTCGTTCATCGTAAAAAGATGTACACTGAAAAAAATCATTTTTGTGTCCCCTTATATATCATGTAAAAGATGTACACTGAAAAAATCAACATTTCATATCAACACATAGTATACAAAAGATGTACACTGAAAAAAATCATTTTCGTTCATCGTAAAAAGATGTACACTGAAATTTATCATTTTCGTGTAAAAAGATGTACACTGAAAAAAATCATTTTCTTGTCCCCTTACATATCATGTAAAAGATGTACACTGAAAAAAATCATTTTCATATCAACACATAGTATACAAAAGATGTACACTGAAAAAAACCATTTTCATTCATCGTAAAAAGATGTACACTGAAAAAAATCATTTTCGTGTCCCCTTATATATCATGTAAAAGATGTACACTGAAAAAATCAGCATTTTCATATCAACATATAGTATACAAAAGATGTACACTAAAAAAATCATTTTCGTTCATCGTAAAAAGATGTACACTGAAAAAAATCATTTTCGTGTTCCCTTATATATCATGTAAAAGATGTACATTGAAAAAATCAGCATTTTCATATCAACACATAGTATACAAAAGATGTACAATGAAAAAAAATCATTTTCGTTCATAGTAAAAAGATGTACACTGAAATTTATCATTTTCGTCAAAAAAAATTTCTTCAGAAATATAGGAAGAGTGGTCTCGTTTGAAAGGGGATTAAAAAATGAGTAAATTGGTATAATTTTTTTGCTCAAATTCAAAAAATTGAAATAGTTATAGCCATTTAAAGATTTAAGTGGTAAAAAATAAAAAAAAATAAATAAAGCTTTCATTGTTTGTAGGAGGCGCGTGAGTTTGAAAGAGAGAACAATGGAGGAGTGATTTTTTTCTTCCTAAAATACCCTTTTGAACTCTAATAAATGATTATTAATTACGAAATTACCATCATCAGATCATGGCCTTTGATTTATTTGATCTAATGGTCAATAATTGGACTTTGAGGACTTTGTTTAAGAGGGGGGTTTTTGTTGATTCAATTTATATATATATATAGAGACAAAAGTTTAAACGATAACTGTTTTTCGTACGAGAACTGCGAGAACCAATCTGAGCCGTACAATTCCCCCTTCTTTAATGTCATTGCCCACCCATGAATTCCTCACATGCACCCCTGCCACACTTGATCCCCTCCACGCTCTCCATCCATGAACTTCCCATATCCAAGGAACGGCTGAGATTGGTTCTCGTACGAAAAACAGTTCTCTTTTGAACTCTCCCCTATATATATATATATATATATATATATATATATATATATATATATATATATATATATATATATATATATATATATATATATATATCACCTTTTTCTTCCGTGTTTTCCTGGTTTTCTTTTTCTTTTAATGTTTTCTGTCTCTTCGATGCCGGATGTCCTTTTTCAGGAAGCAATCTCTCTACCTACGGGTAGAGGTAGGATTGTCTACATCCCACCTCCCCCATACCCCGATTTAGCGAGATTGGGTATTGTTGTTGTTGTAGTTAAAAGCTTGTAACTGGAAGCTAGTATTGTAGTTGTATCTGTTATTTGTATATAAGTTTCGAAAACTAGCTGGTGCCTGGAGCTAAATAGTGTAATATGATAAAAAAGAACAAACCATAAAAATAAGAGAAACTATAAAACAAGTAAAAAGGATATTTAGATAATTTAATATATAAAAAGTTTTTAGCGAGTTTTAAAAAATATTTCAAGAAGCCTTTTGTTTAAAACTTTTTGCTTATAAAAAACATTCACCTTTTTCAAACAAAACTTATTGATTTTCAAAACAAAAAATTACCTGCTTTAAAATCTTTAAATAGTTATATATCAGATACTCTTGATATCTATCTTATGCTTATTTTAGCTATAAAAAATGTTTCAGAAAGGAGATAGAAAATGTAAAATAAGACATAAACAATAAAAAAACGTAATTCTTCATATCAAGAAAGCTTCCATAAAGATATATAGTTACATGAAGAGAAAATTTATATGCTTATAAAAATTAGATATATATATATTAATTAGTGGATTAAACCTTATAATAATGAAAAATTGTTTTAAAGATTCATATTTAGTTTTAATTCAAATATATTTAAATTTGATTTGTTAGTATTATGAACTATATAACATTTAACATTACTAATCTTTAAAATCATAAAAAGATTTTCACGAAAAAAAAAACTCTTATAAAATCATTCTAATTTATTCATTTAAAAACATAGAAACTTAAAGTTATTATTAAGAATGTGTATAAAATAATATATTAGATAATTTTAAAATGCATTATTAAAAAAATAAAGTTAAGAGATAATCTTTATAAAAGGAAATTTTTGATAAGACTATTTTATAAGACAAAACAATGGTCATAGATTATTATATTTTTGGGTTTAGTTTCAAAAAATGTATCAAACTTGTCACTTTTTGCTATTGTGTATACCCACTTTTCAAAACTACCATTTAGTGTATCGAAATCTTAAAAACTACCATTTAATGTTTGGTAACTTGTTATAGTAGGTTGATGCCTACGTGGAACAAGTTTTGATTACATGACAGTGACATGGCAGTGCTTTGATGCTAAAATGTTATTTTTTATTTAAAAATAAAGAAAAATAATGAAATAATAATAATAATAATAATAATAATAATAATAATAATAAAAGAAAAGGAAAAAAACAAAATAATGAATTGATTTGGGGCTTCACGGTTTCACGTATGATTTGGGGAATCGATCTGGACTTCATCCGTCGCCCACCACTATCGTCTCGTCGCTTCCACCATCTGGTCACCATCGCCACCACCGTCTGGTCACCATCGCCATGGCAGCCAACATCATCTACAACCATCTGTCTTGAGTTTGAACACAGCAACTTTATCGATTTTGAAGGGTTGCGTTTATGGCTGTATCGATATTGAAGAACTCGACTGCAACCATCTGCCACGATTTTAACACAGCCAAGAACAGAGAACACAACCATCTATCTCGAGCAGTTTAGGGTTTTCACAAATGAAGTTTAGGGCGATTTTCGTTTTTGAATAACAGATCTGAATCTTCATAGGGATCGAACGCAGTTAAGGGTTTTCATCTAATTTGTTCAAGGTAAGTTCTTGCTCCATCTTTCATGAGTTCTTGCTTTATCTTCACGAACCATCGACTGCAGATCTAAATTTGTGTTTCGAGTTTGCTATTATGATTCCAGATTTGGGGTTCGATTCTTGGTTTGAAGCATGATTCCAGATTTATGATTTTTGTTTGATTTAGGATTTAGGGTTTCAAGTCGACAATATAATTCCAGAAATAGGATTTTTATTCGATTTAGGTTTTTTGTTTCGGTTTTTGTTCATCAAATGAAGTATCTTCATCAGCAGTTCTGGGTTTCAAGTTTTGTTCATATGATTTCAGATCTGTATTTGCTTATTTGTTCTAAGGTGTTCTTGTTTTGATGTTTGCCCAAAATTTTTAAAGATGAATGTTTGAGATGAAGATGAATGTTCTTATTCTTGTGTTGTTTTTGTTCTTGTGTTCTTCATCTTCATTTTAATATTGATTAAATATGATGTGGCATCATTAATTAATGACATGGCAGGTTTTTTATGATGTGGAATTTACTAAAAAAGCAAAATCATAGAAATTACCTGCAACTTGTTTAGAAGGTTTTCAAATGCATAAAATGGTAATTTTGATAAGTTGGATACACTAAATGGTAGTTTTCAAAATTGGGTATACACAATAGCAAAAAGTGACAAGTTCGATACACTTTTTGATACTAAACCCTATATTTTTTAACCCTTAAATTGAAGAAAGGTAAAGTTTAGAAAAACTGAATACTTATGCGTATGATATCAGCTGACAAAGTGATAGTACGATTTCACATTTTCTGTGATGTTCACATCAACAAAATAAAAGAAAGTAAAAACAAAAACAAAAGAAACAGCATAGGATTCGAACTAACGCCATTCTCATTGCATGAATTATCCTAACACAATTTGAAAAGGCAGCGAATAGTATTATAGTATCAAAATGTACAAACAGTCTCTAAATAGGAGACAAAAGGTTATAATATAGAGAGAGTGATATCGTTGCTTTTAACTATATATTTTACGTAATAACCGGGTATTTTTTGTCTAATATTGTTCAAAACATGTCAAAAAGATACTTATTACCTTTGCTTATCATTTTTAGATTAAAAAGACAAGAGTTGAAAAGTTTTGAAGCTTAAACAAGAGAAAACGAAGAAAATAAGAAAAGCGGTCAGCTCCGACACACCTCCACTGTTTTGATCATATCTTACTCATACGAACTCGGATTGGGTTGAATTAAGCGGCCACGAAAACTAGACTCAGAGGGCTACAAGATGAATTTTATGGTCAACCCTTGAAAGAGCACGATCGCGACACGATGGGGTAAGATCGAGGCGCGATCGGACGGATAACTTCAAACATTCAAATTTCAAACGGGGCGTGAAGATAGGGATAATTCCAAGATCGCGGCTCGACATGTACCTAACGCGGCGCGATCTACTCAGTTTCAGCATATATTTATATCTTTCAAATCATTCGGCTTGAGATTCATTCATCCGACTTTTTCCACCATTCACACATGAACCCTTGAAACATTCTAGAGGACCTGGGTTATCTTCACCAAGATGTGTTGATCTTGATAGTGTCGATTCAAGAAGCAGATTTTGCGGTACTTTGAGATAAGTCTTTTGAGAGTACCGTCAGAGTAGACATGCAGTTTGGAGAATCGCATGAAGGCTATATCGCCATTGTGCTTTGATTAGATTAATCCCTCGGCACCTTCATACGCTGCCTCATATTCTTCAATGATAGAGTACTTCCTAAGGAAATTTGCTTTGGAGTGATGTTTGTTAGGCTTTACTATGTTAATCTTTGCAAGATTAACCTCAACACCCAATTGCAGATCATGAAAATGACTCGGCTCTATTTTCTTCCTCATGAAGTCCCTTATGACGGTCATTCCCCTTCCTGTTAGGTATCAGTGGCATCTAGAAATCACAATGGAAGTAAAAATGAGTATAAACAATTTTTATTTCTAAAACATGTGGCACCAATACGCCCCAATGGACCAAACTCTAATCATGGAACAATGCAACTATAATAAGAACAAGAGTAAGAAATTTACCATCCAAGAAGTCTCTTGATGTCACCTCTCTTCGTTCTTTTGATGATGATGGATTCAAGAACACAACCGAGTGCTCCTCTATCGGTATCCACACCAAGCATGTTAGATTCCCTCGTGCTAGCTGAGCTTGGACGCCACCAAGAGCTACACCTTGATCATGCACCAACTTGAAGACCAAACTCTAATCATGGAGCTTATTTTGAATATCAAGGCATGGAATCATTCGGATTTTACGGTTTTATCATTCTACTTCATCATGTTCTTCTTTATTATTGATTTCCAGATGTTTAGAATGTTCATGCTAGGCTAAGTTTCTGTTTTTTCTCCCTAGAGGAGATGAACTCTTGTAATGGTTATTAATTCATGGATTTTGGATGCTTTATTCGTGTTATTATTAAGTTTGCTTAATCATTAGCTCATACATGTTCTAGAATTTGTTTTTGGTTGTTTACAATATGAGTTTTATAAATTAGAAGATCAATTTATTTATAAAGCTTGAATCTTGATTATCTATGATCATTAGGTATTATTAACTAGTGATTGACTACTTTTAGGGTTAAACAACTAATGACTGAAACTTTGACATGTGATTCAACATATAATAATCTTTATGTCTTAGTTTAATGTTTTGTAGATCATACAATCATTAAAGATTAAAGCTTTACTTGTAATCGAAGTTATTTGGCTAATTATACTTTTTAATTACGCTTTTGACCATTAAGGTTATTAATTAGTATAATTAGAGGGTTAGGACTGGATCAATATTTTAACCACTTTAGAAATCGATCAATGATATTTAGTGCCCATTGCACATAATTCCATGAGTTTAATTAACCTGAAAATGGTGAAATCAAATCTAGGGAGAGAAATTCTTCATTATATAGTTTAATCCAATCCAGTTTCTCGCTTTCTTGCTTATTTGCTTTGCTTTAGGAGTTTTCTATGGTTGCTAGTGGTTAAAGTTGATTAGAGGTGCAAAAACATCATAAATCCCCCTTTTTAATTGATTTAATTGCTTTATTTATTTTTATTTCTTTTTAGCAGTTAAATTAGTTTAATATTTAGATTAATATAATTTTATCAAATAATACTCGTTCCCCAAGTGTTCGACACCAATAATTATTTTTTATACTACGATATGATTAGGTTATCTTGCATATTTGTGTTATAGTTGTTAGAACCCTTAAAATATTGTAATAAAATAGGAGTTTTAGTATTGTATGGGGGGCTTATTGTAAATATACCCATGGGGTATATATACCTTATACTTAGTGTAAAAGTGTAAGGATTGCCACACTTCAATGAAATAAACTATGTGTTTTGTATGGTGTAAATGAGTCTCTCTCATTCCTCTCATAGTTTCTTATGCAATCCTTCAATCTACCACTTGTTTTGTTCCAACAATAGTTGTACGTAAATAAAAATGGATTTATAAATTTAAAATTAGTACGCTTTACGCACATCATAGAGCAAGATATACGAATTACCAAATATCCATCTTTAAGGGCTAAGTACCCAAAGATCCTGTTAGTGCATACATGGTCACACATTAAGAAATGCACTCCTTATTTTGATGATGATAAAAATATGAACAAGTAATATTATTGCTTATCAAATTTATTCATATGTTCATATGCTACATTCTTTAAATGTCAACAAACCTAAAATCAATGATCAAGTGACAAGAAAAGAAGAAATCAAGATAAAGGAACCTTCACGGTCGATCCCACGGTCGACCGTGAATCAACCGTCGATGCTCATCTCACAACTCTTAAATGTTGTTCTTCTTCAAGTCAACCGAACTCGTACTCAACAAGTGAAGATGACATCTTCAAAGCCGATGACGAAGATATCTACAAACAAGAGTTCGAATTATATGAGCTTACAAATAAAATAATTAAATAAGTTTAAGTTTTTATAAAATTATTTTTATAAAAATGGACAAATTTTTTATAAACTTATTGGTGTTGGTTGATTAAATCTAAGAGCTTACCATTTTAGCAAATATCAAACACAATCCTACTTTGAAACAATACACAACCATATTTGGAAAAGGAATCTCCCAAAAAGGTAAAATTCCAACATACTTTATATATTGGTTTCCAAACTTCCATTTTTGTGTTTGAATTCAAACTTTAGAAGTATGGGATAAACCAACCTTTTGAACATCTACTTTTTAGTTGATTTTTATGGTAAAAATGAGTTGAGTGTGGTTTTAAATAAAGTCCAACGTTTATATTTGAAAGGCTAAAAAAGTTCCAGGAAGCTGACGGTTTTTACCACTGTCGACCGTGGATCGACCGTGAGATGTCTGGACACTTTTTAAGCTCACTCTTTTTTCCTTATTTAAACCAACTCAAACCTCATTCATTACCAACCTCTTGCACATCAAAAACACAGAACATATATTCATATCTTGTGAGCTCATATACTTTGATATTATTCAATCTTCCAAGATCAAGATCCAAGCAAGAGTGAAAGCCATCAAAGTTCAAACATTACAACATCATTCATATATTTTGTAATAGTGTAAGGATCAACTCTAGACTTCCAAATTAGAGTGAAGTAAGGATCATCTCTAGCCTACATAATTAGAGACAAGTAAGGATTAACTCTAGCCATCAAATTAGAGTGAAGCTAGGCTCATCTTAGCCTTGTTTGCAAGAGAGAAGAGTATTTCTTGTAAACTAAAGAGAGAAGTGTAAAGGTTTATCTCTACCTTGAAAGAGAGAAGCTTTAGTGGAGCAAACTCTTGGTGGGTGATGCCAAGGAGTGGATGTAGTGCAAGTTTGTTAACACTTGCATGAACCACTATAAATCTCTTGTCTTCTAATTGGTGATATCTCTCTATCCTTACTCTCTTTATTTCAAGTGTATATTTGTTGTGCTATAAACTTCAAGTTAAATCTTTTAAAACACAACTTACAAGTTTTTATTTGAGAAAAATTGGTAAACTAAGTAAAAGAACCTATTCACCCCCCTCTAGGTTCCAACAGATCCCATGCAATCGATCCCTTTATTAAACTGTTGGAAATCCAAAGATGAGAAATGTTAACTATGCCCAAATTGATCCTTCTCCATGAGCTTTCTTCTTTCACCCTCCTCCTAGTGCATGATCGTGTTTCTCCAGCCCCACAAGATCCATATAGTGGGTTAACAAACCCCTTTGAAGGGTTTGCAGGCTCTGAAAGATCTTTTGCTGGTCCAGTGTTGCAGCTAGGATGGACCGGATTGATAAAGTCAATGGCATAGTGACTCCCCACAAGAAAAAATTCTCTTCCAGACCCGAGACACAACATCAAGCTATGGTTTAGGTTTTCATCCAGCCCGTCACATAATAAACAAGCCATGGATGGGATAGAAAAGCCCTCTCTTCGAAAAATCGACTTTCGATTAAAGATTGTTAAATATTTCCATCCATACACAGATGTTAACTTTCCTTGAGATTAAACTATTCTAACAAAAATAGGCGTCGTCCGTCAGTTCTGTAAGAATCCCATTTTGAGTTAACATTGACAGCTTTTAAAATGTGAATAAATTGGAAACATCAAGTAACCATTTATACAAAATAATCAAGTTAATAACATTGAGTTAACATAGTAATGTAAACTTCAAAAACACAACAATAAAAGAATGCAAGATATATAAGAAGTAAATAATACAAACAAAAAGAACACAATATACTCGCATATAATTGAAATATAATCGGTTTCTGCTATACTTCTAACCGACAGTTGAAATATGTTTTTCATGAATTGGATATGATCCGAATTGGCCAATACGGACCCGTGACCCATTTACCTCATGAATTGGATTACGAATCTAATTAATATTAGGGTTAGTTTATATATATATAGGAATAAGATCAAGTAAGATGTGTTTTGTGGTAAGATGTGTAAGATGCAAGGAATAGGTGACACGTGGCTACAACTATAAAAGGGTATAATAGGTATTGCAAAATTTAAAATTTATTGTTTGCAAAAAATATGGACATAAAAAAAAGCAAATGTCCTTCTCTCTCATCCCTCATCAATTTACTCTTCTTTCTCTTTCGTAGGGTATGTTTGGTTGGACGGAAAGGAATAACAAAGGAATGAAATGGCAAATGAATGGAATGGGCAAAGGAATGGAATAGTTCATTACCATTCCATCTGCATGTTTGGTTGCTTCTCGGAATGAAATGAATTATTACTGCAGTATGTTTGGTAAAGAAAAATAGACATTGGAATGGAATAAAATAAATAAAAAATGACCAAAATGCCCTTGAATTAAAAAATATATATAACTTAAATTTAAATAATTTAATATATAAATATTTATTTTAAATACATTTTACACATTTTAAAAAAATTGATAAATATCAAAACTACGAGAGTCATTAATAAATAATGTCAACCTAATAATAGTAAAACCATAGTCACATAAATCGCTGCATCATCTGCGATCTTCGATCTGGATCGAGCATTCTCAAACGCGGTACGAACGCGTTCCAGTCGCCTATCGATGAGTGACTCAAAACGATGGTCAACGACGGTCCAAATTGATGGTCAAATCGATCCAATTGATCTTCAATTTGGCAATTAGAACGCGATATTGAACGATTAATCTGCTACAAGTACGTCAATTTAATAGTTGACTCTCTAGTTCAGTGTCGTTCTTCAATTTGATAAAGCGTGAAAAATAAAGAATCATTTTTTCGCACTTGACTCCTCGATTCTGTATACCTAGCATCTGATTTATCTCTTCTCTATCATTAATGATGATTAAATTCTCATTCCAACATCTATTAATATGTTTACTTTTTTTTCAATTGTATATATTGACATCGTCCTCTTCCTCCCCTATTCTTTTTTGTTATTATCTTTTTAACTCACCGAATGTTTTTAAGTTGTTTTCCTTTAAGTATGTTTACAAGATTTTTATTTGAGATTTTGAGTATTAAGTATAAATCACATTTTGAAAGTATAAATATTGATATAGTTTTAAGTTTGGTAACTTGGTTGTGACTTGTAGATTTTTAAAAGGTATAGAAAATTAATATTATTATTTATCTGGTACCATGTTTTATGATACATCGTACCAAAGCCATCCGGAATGAGTCTACCCTCCTCCGTATCGAATTTTAGAAATTAGCGAAGGGCATTCCCGATCCGTGTTCCCGTACCGGAGCGTTCCGCGGTCTATGTGACTATGAGCAAAACCATATAAAAAATTATATACAAGAGTACCACGTCAATTAAGAACAGGAGAAAGGGCATGTTGGTCATTTTATATCTCATTACCAACGGAATGAACAAAGAAAGAGAGTTGAGGAAGGAATGAAATAGAAGGAATGACATTACTTTGTAATGCTTCATTCCATTCCCTAGTAATAAACAAACATGTTATTAGTAAAGGAATGGAATGAGTGTTTCCATTCCCACACCTATTCCTTCATAACAAACATTGCCTTATTTTCTTGACATCGCCACCCAAACCCCTACGTCTCCTCTCTTGTGTCTACCATCCATCTAGTCATCGGAGCATGCCGCCTAGATGACCGGCGCAGCCGCCGCCAGGCGACTGCCCAGAGGTGTGTTGTTTCTCTCTTCACCGTCTATCTACGGCTTCCCCCCACAAAACGACTACGCAGAGGTACGACGGTTACATGTGTTTGGGTGGTCGGCGACCACCGACAATAGCCGCCTCCTTCACCAAAATCGTTTATTGCTTCTTCTCTCCACAATCTGCTTCTGATTCAAATCGTTAGTCAAGTTAATTGAATGGATGTGGATTTGGCTATTTCTACCATGTATAATGGGTTCAAGAGCACCGATATAAAATCTGAGAGCCTTTCTGGTTTTTCTTCATCAATTATTGCTTTTATTTACCAAAATCTTTTATTTATCAGATCTATCTTTCTCTTCATCAAGGCTGCAACCAGTAGCTTTGTTCATCATTTTTTTGGGAGAATCAGTGGTAGTATAAATGAATCAATTTTAAAAAGTAAAAGGGATTCATCATTTTTGTAGATTGTAAATATTCATTTACATGGATAGAGAATTTCAACAATGATTTTGTTTTGTAACTTTCAGTTGTACATCAATTTGCATATATGAGATTCATCAATTTCTAGAAGTTGGTCAATTTACTCTGTTTATTTCATCAATTCCAGTTATAGATTTAAGTTGGTTAGCTACGCATGAGTTTTATCATTTATCGATGAATGTAAATTATCTATAAGTTTAATCAAGTTAGTATCATTTTATGTTTATTTTTGGTTGGTAGAAAGTTGATTAATGAGCTACAAACTAATTTTTGAGATTCTTCATCAAATTTGAAATAGGACGCATCATTTGTGTAGTCCCTTGTTAGTTTGAAGGGTGTAAACGTAATAGGAAATGATAATAGCTTAATTTTAAGAATTTATAAAAGGTCAAATATACCTATTACTGTCATTTTTATTAATCTAATTTAAGAAATAAAACCTTTTTTAAAAATTGTAGATCTGATGAAAAATCAACGATTCAGATTACATCTTACCAATCTTACAAAAGTTTACATCTTACAAGATCCTTACTATATATATATATATATATATATATAACTCTCTCTCTATATATATATATACATATATATATATATATATATATATATATATATATATATATATATATATATATATATATATATATATATATATATATAACTCTCTCTCTCTATATATATATATACATATATATATATATATACACACACACACACACATCAGTGTTTATGCGAATAGTGCGAAAAGAATTTTCAACCATTGATTGGTTTTTTATCTTGTGGTTCACATTAATCCTAATTAATTATTTTATTCAAATTTAAAGGTTAAATTAGTGAATAAAAATATTCCTCTCTCCTCTCTCTAATTAATATTTTTTTATTCTATAATTAATATTTTTTTTCAGATTTATCTCTCTCTCATTCATTTTTACTAGTGTATATTTGTGTAGTTTTTTTTGTCTTTTATCTATTTTAAAAATTCACCACTAAATAATTAAAAAGGAACGTTTATTAATGAACCAATAAGTACATTCTTTTTCAAATATTCACCGCTGAACAAGCTAAAAAACTAAACCTATTATTTAATCAAGTAGCCTACTAAAAGTTTATTTTTTAAAAATTCAGTAATGAATAAACTAAAATACCATTTTATAGAAAAATATCTTACAAATCATTGATGAACAAAGTATATAGAACAAAAAATGAAAGACTTTTTTGCATCTAGAACACTTATCTAATTTAAATCACTAATGAACCAGCTATATACATTATAAAGTTAACCTACTAACTTCTATTTTTTCAGAAGTTCAGCAATGAACAATTAAAATAACCATTTTTAGATGAAATACATTACTATTCATTGACGATAAACGATATAAAACAAAAATAAAAAAAATAATTTACAAACAAAAATATTTATTAGAAAAAACCTAAAAGAGGATTTACATAAAAAACTCGGATTATAGAAAGAAAAAAAAGCATTAATACAGAAAAAAAACATAAGTTTAAGGTCTATATCTATGGTGCTCGGTGAAGGGTGCGTAACGGCAGTATGCTTCAGATCTACGATTGGTGCTTGGTGAAAGGGTGTCGGCAGCAGTAGTGGTCAGGTTCTTCAGATCTGCTGAGTAGGGTTGTAGTAGCCGCCGCCGGCGGTGGTGGTCAATTTTTTCAGATCCACTACGTAAGTTTGCGTATGTGTTCTTCAGATTTGAAATGGGGGCGGCTGCGGCAGGGAGATAGAGAGCAACGAACGTCGTGTAGATGGAGCTTTCCTACAGGGGGAGAGATATTGTCAAGACGGAAGGGAAAGGAAGCTTGGATAACAGGGGAAGAAATCGCCGGACAGAGGGTGAGAAAACGGACGACAGTTAGAGAGAGAGAGAGAGAAAGAGAGAGGCCTGAGGTAATTTTGAGATGTTGTGAGGGTACTTAACCACGTGATACGATGTAGGAGAGAGAAAATATGTCATTGTCTAATTTACCTCTATGTTATTTAAGTTATTACCAATTTAGTTTAATTTAATTACAAAAAAGCCACAAGTCATCTCCACCATTGATTAAATGATCTAAATAATATAATTACTTCTCGCAAAATAACCACTCGCATGAACCTTTCTCTCCGTTTATATATATATATATATATATATATATATATATATATATATATATATATATATATATATATATATATATATATATATATATATATATATATATATATATATATATATATATATATATATATATATAGTTTTTGGGGTTTTTTTTATCGTGGGTTACTGGGTGGGGGATTTTCCATGTTTGTCCTTTTCTTCCTATATTAATACATGATAATTACAATTTTTCCATCGTTAAATCTCATCCATTGATTTTGATGATCCAATGGTCCAGATTGGTTCTTTGGGTTATTTGTTTAACATAGGGTTCTATGTTAATGCAATATATATATATAGGCAAAAGTTCAAACGAGAACTGTTTTTCGTACGAGAACCGCGAGAACCAATCTGAGCCGTCCAATTCCCCCTCCTTCTATGTCATTGCCCACCCATGAATTCCTCACATGCACCCTGCCACACTTGATCCCCCCACGCTCCACATCCATGAGTTCCACTTTATCAAATCAACGGCTAAGATTGGTTCTCGTACAAAAAACAGTTCTTGTTTGAACCCTCCCATATATATATATATATATATATATATATATATATATATATATATATAGGTTGCGGTTCAAACGAGAACCATTCTTCGTACGAGAACTGCGAGAACTAATATGGACCAATCATTTAATTTCATGTCTTCTTTATTTAATTTTAAATACAAAAGGCAAAGTAGTCCATATAATTTATTTGTCTTCTACAGCCTACCCTATGATTGCATCTGAGAGCCTCTTTGTACTATCCTAGAGAGAAACTTGAAGCTCCCCTGCACCATCAGTCACACTCTTATCTTTTTATTTATCACACCCCATTTTGATACTCTTGGTATCTAATCAACACTCCATCCATGCAATTGCAAAATCAAGACTCTATCTCCATCATGAACACCAAATCCAGGTACTGTTTCATATTTTTCCAATCACAATCAATCATTCCTTGCTCTGCTTTTAAATTTTTTAATCCTCTATGTTCTTCTTCTGGTTCAATCTTGTAGCCTAGAATCACAGATAATCACCATTGATGTTCTTAAAGCTAATGATCTTCTTCGTAACAACACCCACTTGTACACAAAACCCACTTCACCATCACCCACTTGCACCGTCACTTTCATATTTCCCCTCTTGAGCTCCAAATTCCAAAATCGCTCACACATCCGCTCAAGCCTTCAAATCATCGGCATCGTCAAATACAAGATCTGGAACTCCGATGAGTTGAACGCTTACAACTGCAAATAGTCTTCTTATGGTGATGCTAGGTCAGATCTATGATGCCACAAAGCGCGCATGGTATATTATCAAATTTAAGCTTTTCCCAGTTGAGTGATGAAAATCTTCCATCAAAAAGAAAAGAAAAAAAGAATAGTTTGAATTTAATATTCATTTATCATTTTGTAAATTACGGATGCCTTTATGCTTTTATCTATAATTATTTGAGTTTTTTTTTCAGTTGACGTTTTCAAAGTTTATGAAACTTTATTTGTTTGCTATGTTAGCTTTCGATTTGCAAATTAAATCGGACTAACAAATATTATGTAGTTATTTTATTTGAATAGTATTTAGAAAAAATATTTGCACATATGCAAATATTTGTATTTGTGCAAATATTTGGATATTTGCATTTGTGCAAAAAAAATATTTGCATATTTGCACTTGTGCAAAAATATATATACATGTGAAAAAAATATTTGCACATGTGCAAAAACATTTGCACTTGTGCAAATATTTTCCTATTTGCACATGTGCAAATGTCGAGCTGTTGTGAAAAAAAAAACCCAACAAACACATAAAAAAAGTTTTGAATAAATATAGCAATATCGGTCTCAAATTAAAGAGTATAATTTTCTCGTTAACAATGGTTATATATAAGACCGATCTTGCTATATTTTTTTGGAAAAAAAATTCATGATTGTTGGGTTTTTTTCTGTACAGCTCGAAATTTGCACTAGTGCAAATATTGCACATGTGCAAAATCAAATTTTGCACATGTGCATATCTACACCTGTGCTGAAAAAACCAGGTAAATATGTGCAAAAATTACACTTGTGCAAAATTTGCACTAGTGTAAATTTCGAGCTGTATAGAAAAAAAAACCTAGCAAAATTTGCACTAGTGATAATTTTGAGCTGTACAGAAAAAAAAACCCAGCAAACACAAAAAAAAAATTTTTGAAAAAATATATCAAGACCGGTCTCAAATTAAAGAGCATAATTTTCTCGTTAATTTGGTATAATTTTCGTAATTTAACACTTTTCCGTTTGATGCATATATTAGTTTAAAAAATACGGGGGTAATGTAAAAATGTCCAAACTACCCTTAATTAATTAAGGATAAGTTTGATAAGTTTAAGGTTATCCATTAACAACTCTTTAATCTCAACCCTCCATCTCTTTGATCAATGGCTATAATTGGTTCTCGCAGTTCTCGTACGAAAAACGGTTCTCGTTTGAACCATCCCATATATATATATATATTGATGCCATATACTCAAATTTGAGATTGGATAACATTTATCCAAATTGGGTGATTCTAAATTTCAAATTTAGAGATATATACACATATCTTTATGTGTATTACATAACCCACACACACATACATACATATATATATATATATATATTGGTGGCCAAATTTAATGTATTGAGAGAGATTTAATATTATGGGTAGAAAACCAATAATTTAGTTTGTAGTTTTTCTTTGTTATTCACATGTTTATGTTATGTTTTGATTACTTGTATTCTTGTAACCCTCCTTACATTTTCCCATATAGTGATATCATCGTTTGTGCCCGTGATTTTTTTTCTCCTAAGAGGTTCTTGACATTAAATCTAGGTGTTCTCATTCAAATTATTTATTCTTATGTCGTTTCTATGTGATTCAGTATGTTTATTTTACAACCACCATCAATTTCATTGTTTTCCATTTTGTACATAAATAAAATATATCTTAGTGATAAAATATATATAGCCATTAGAGGTGCACATCTTCGGATTTAAATCCTATCCGGATCGGATAAAATCCGGACCGGATTTTTTTGGTTTTTTTGGGACCGGATTTTCGGATTGTAACCGGATTTTCTCGGACAAAAGTGTAACTGGTTTCGTACGGATTAAAACAGGATTTTCTCGGACAAAAGTGTAACCGGTTTAACCGGTTTCGGATCGGATTAAAACCGGATCGGATCGGATAAAACCGGTTAAATCCGCTCCGGTTTGAAAAAAATCCGGTTTTATAAAAAACCGGTTCGGATAGTTTTTGCACAAAATCGGATATTCGGATTTTTTGTACACCTCTAATAGCCATAGAGGTAGCTGGTTTGGACTATTCTCTTGAAATTGGGTCTGTATCAGTATAGATTGGGTTACTGAAATGAAGATAAGTTGGGTTGGGTATTTAATGGGCTTTTTTCCGCCTTGAAAAATTTTTGTTTTTAAGGTTGTTTACTTGTTTTCCGTGAAATGGGTGGGTCGGGTCAATTACAATAGCCTAATCATTTTAACAAGTACGTATATTTATCAAGGTTCTAAAAATCGTAAGGCGTGGCGTGGCGTGGCGGCGAGGTCAAGCCTCAAGCTTTACGAGCTATGGCGAAGCCATGGCGTTTTTAAGGCGTCACTTAAGGCGGCAATTTTGTATATATTTTATAATAATATATGTCCAATCTATCATTATTAATATACAATTTACACAAATTTACACAAATGAGGAGCAAAGTAACTTATACAAATTAAAAACTACAAATGTATAGAAGTTCAATACACGCGATCGTAAAATGTATATAAAAAAGACCATTTTTTAAAAAAAAATTAATTTCTGCGCGCCACGCTTTAAAAAACTCGCCATTTGGCGCGCCTTATCGCGCCTTATCCCGCCTTGTCGTACGCCACGCCTAACCCCACCGCCAAGGGCTGTTTCATAACGGCGGCCTCGCGCCTTGGCGCCGCCATGACGCGTTTTTTAGAACCTTGATATTTATCATCTTAAATTGTAATTGTATCTTAGAGTTGTATTCAATAGAATTTATATAAAAAACATAGTTTAAAATTTTAATATATCAACCACAGCTCACAGGTGATTCAGTATACAACCACATTTTAATTACGAAAATGTCTCCCCGCTCAAAATTTTAAAATGCAATCTGGATCATTGATACGAGATCCAAAAAATAAAAATATGTTCCTTAGGACTATAAATTAAATATGAACTATATTGAAAATACTTAGGGCATGGGGAGTACCCAAACTCTGCATATCCATGCTTCTGGCCACGTCAGCGCCACATCAGCTTTTTCCTCCCCATGCTTCAGCCATGCTTTCAGGCTGGAAATACCTCAAACTCTGCATCCTATTTTTATTATTGTTTTTATTAATTGTATTAAAATAATTATTTTTGTTTTAATATTAAAAGATATTAAACTTAAAGTTTAAAAATTCGAATAAAAAAAAATAAGAAAAATTAACAACTAAACTTCATTAAAATTAAAATTAACATTACACTTAATTCATGGAATCTAAAACTAAATAAAATAAAAATAGCATAGACGATAAATTTATCAAAGCCCGAATTGCTCCTTAAGCTCGGCTTTGGTCTTTCTCACGAACTCAAGATCGTCGCCTTCGAGTCCCTCTTCGCTTGACTTTATAAATTGTGCGGCCTTCCTCTTTTCTTTTAATTCCTTTAAACGAAGCTTACGTTCGTTTTGTTCCAACTGCTTCTCGTTATATTCTTTGAGGTCGCTACGAAAGTTGCCGAGACCTTGGACTAGTAAGTCAAAATCCTCCGATGAAACCGCCGAAGAAGCCGAAGAAACCGCCCTTTTTCCTTTCTTTTTTCCAGCCGGGCGTGGTGGTTCGAAATACTCAACGTCATTTTCATCTTCAGTGTTTGCTTCTTCGTTGAGGTCGACGGTTTTCGTTTGTGCGTCCGATTGTGTGTTGGAGGAGGAGGTTTTGCTTTTTTTTGATGATGGTGGCGGTGGAACCATGCACCATTTTGGGGAAGTTCGAAGCACCTCCCATGCATGTTCAAGTCCAAAACTTTGGTTTTTAGTTGCCACCCTATATTGTGCATAGGCGGCTTTCATGATGTCCGCGTCGCTTTGACCACTTCTTCGGTGTGTTACCAAATTGTTGTGAATCCCATTGAACAACGTAATACTCTTGTTCATACTCTTCCATTTTGAGCCGCATTGGTGGTTGGTCCGACGAGTTATTCCCGTTTCCCGTTGAAACCACTCGGCAACGCGGACCCAAAAAGCATGACTCTTTTGCGAGTTGCCAACATCTTCGTCTTCCGAAATTTCAACCCACGCTTTTGCCAAAGCTACCTAAAATAACATTAAAAAATATTATAATACTAAAGACTAGAATATATTAATACTAAAATAACATTAAAATTACCTCCTCGGTCGGTGTCCACTTCACATTCGGTGCCTTTGTTTGTGGTATGTGTTCCGCTTTTTTGCCATGGGAACCGGATGCGGGTTGAGTTTCGGGTACAAAATCCGGTTCAACGACGGTGTCCGGTATGGAATCGAGCCCTTCTTGTGTTTCGATGAAAGTATCGGGATCGGGACGGATGTCGTTTTGATCGAACTCAAAAGTTGGAGGTGGTGTAGTATTGATGTAGCGAAATTCATTGTAGGCGACTTGACTTGGAAAGTTTGGTGATACATGAGGCGGTTGATTGTAACCCGTATGGTAACCGTGAGGACTAGGATTGTTGAAACCTAGTTGCGGTTGGGCAAACATAGGGTTCGGTATGTACATAGGTGGTGGCGTTTGCATCTGGAAAGGGTTAACACTCGTATTCGCTTGACGAGATTTTGATTTGGAAGACTTGGGTGTTTTAGAAGAACCCTCCATAATGCTCACAAATTATAAAAACTAAATATATGAGAGAAAGTGTGTAGATATGTGTAATTTTTGTAAGAAAATGAGGATATATATAGGTAGTAAATAAGTAAAAAAAAAAAAAATTTTTTTTTTTAAATATAAAACGGTCATATGACCGTTGTCAACCACACACACACATATGCTCGGTACAAGCTCACCGAGTTTCAAACCAAACTCGGTATACCGAGTTTGGGGGGTGGTGTGCCCCTCGGTATACCGAGGTACACCTCAGCTCTACCGAGTTTTTGTAGAACCATTCCGCATGCTCTTATAGTATCTTATAATCCTAATTTACTCATTGAGTTCATATAACTGTCAAACTTATTGATATTCTTTCTTCCTTAGGTCATCTATTTAGGATTTTCAACCCAAATGTCACATTATCATCACATCACCTACCATTCTCTTCCTTTTTTCAATTCGAAAGTTAGTATAAACTTAACATAATCTTACTCATACTTTTAATTTTATTTCATCATTTTCATTAAGAAAGAGAGAGGGAGGAAGTTGGTCAGGTTCACCAACCCGATTGGAAGAAAAAACCCTCCTTATGTTATATAAAAGTTTAACAATTAAAATCGAAATTATAGATTTATAGGTAAGAAGATATTAAAATGTAAAAATAGAGTAGGAGATAGAATAAATACACATATATATATACTTCATATAAGTTTATTCTCATATCATATGCTTTGATCACATCTTATCAATTATGATACAAGATTTCCAAACAAGAATCCGAGCTAGATCTTGTAAGGATCCAAAGGCGATCCAGCGCGTGGAAATGGTCTGCGCATGAAGGCGAAGTAATAAGCTACAAAATCGTTGTACCGATACGATTTAAACTTTTGAGGATTGGTCAACGTAACCAGCTCGTTTGCAGGTTCTACAACAGTTGGAAGTTCAGGATTCGGACCGAAAAACATAACAATAGATGTTCGAGAAGCAGTTGAATTCAATATCACACGATGTTCAACACTTTTCAGCTTCCCGTTGCTTATAATCTACACACAAGAAAACATAATGGGCTATAAACTCGTTTTTATTGTTAAGTTAAATGTATATATATTAAGGTTCTAGTATAACATAATGTAGCTCAATTCTATAAATTATATGCCTCAGCTAAAACTTACATGGAGCTGGTAACCAAGGTTGACCACAAAAGCATTTGGAATTGGGTCAACGCCCATCCATTTCCCATCCTTGTGTATTTGGAGTCCATATATATATTGGTCATGTAGAAGGAAGGTTATGAGGTTAGTGTCATTGTGACCACCTATGCCCATGGCTAGACCATCCGGGCATAGTGGGTAGTTGTTGATGTTAGGATCGAGACACCTAATACAAGCGTTAGAATAATGCGGAAACAGAAAATAAACGAACACGAGATATAACGTGGTTTGGTCCAAACACGACCTACGTCCACGGACAGGAACAGAGACTTCTTTATTATGACTCCAGAGATATTTCGATGTACATATGACTTGCTCTAACTTGGTATTTATAGGAAACAAACTAGAATTCTAAACTAATTCAAATACACGACGATAAACATAAAACTATTTGGATAAAGCTATCTTCGGCCGTACTTGAATTTGAGTAGATGATAATATTATGGATAAACTCTAATCCATGATTTGAATTCCATCATCACCCCAAGTACATGTACTCCTCCACGTATGCATTAATCAGACTAATTCCAAGCATAATACCATGCAAACATTAATTCTCATGCAAGTTTAATTTCCATCCTGCATAATTAGTTTCAAGCCATGCATACTGTCATTTTCCGAAACTCAAATTCCGTTTATCCCGTCGTGTATACCGAACATCCATTCTAGTTTCAAATACCAACCCGTTAATCAAGTCACACCCAACAGTTGATCGATATTGTCCGATCCTGGCTCACTTGGTCGAAGTACTCTTTTGCTATTCCCAATCCTTCCGCTATCAAATCCAAAATCTTGAACCCCATTTTTTGTACTTCAATCGCGTATCTCCCAACCTCCTCCCTATAATTATATCAATAGTTTGTTTAAATTCAAATGGTTGGTAAAAATCACCGAGATTAAGTCATAGATTTGTATGACATATTTGTTGGAATATAATGGTTTTAATCATGGTTCTAAAAAGCTCGCCTTGGCTTCGCCATCGCTCCGCCAAGGCTTGAGGCTTGGCCGTGCTGCCATGCCAAGGTCCAAAGCTTGGTCTTAAGGCTTGACGTATGGTAAGGCCAAATTAACTTGGCTCACTTTTACCCGTTATAACACTTGTTTTTTGAGACATGATAAAAGTATTGAAATATAGGAACCAAATATATATAGTTATTGAGTTATAAAGATGATTGAATATACTAAAATGAACAAAAAGGTGGATAAACTATGTTATAAAACTATAATTAGGTGCTTTTTTGTATAATTGTATACTTATAATTATAATTTTCATACAAAATTGTTGCCTTAAGTCACGTCTTAAGAAACGTCGTGGCCTCGCCATGGCTTCCAAGACTCGAAGGCTTGACCATGCCGCCACGCCGCGCCTCACGTTATTTAGAACCTTGATTTTAATCAAGCATGTTTTAGTTTGATTTGTTTAGTATACTGTGAATATTACTAATATTTATTATTATGTATATTAGGTATAAAACAAACGGTGATGTTAACACCGTTTGGGGAGCCAAACTAAAGGTAATCAGTTGGCCGTTAGTTGGTTTTTTAGTGCCAAAGAAACAATCATTTGACAGTTAGGAACAACTATAAATACGTGTATGTATGTATGCAGACAGTGTATTCGATTCTTGTTTATGTGTGTATAATTTCATACCAAAGTCTCCCTGTTAATTCCTTATTGTATTGATACACAAACAAACTACATTTGAGAGTATGAGGAGTGGATTTCCTTATCGTAATGAGGGATACCGGAATCGAAATTCAACATGGTATCAGAGCTGATGGCTCAAACGATTTCTGGGAAGCAATGAAAGAAAAAAAGGATCAAGTCAATCCGCTATGAATGGTGTTTGGAATCATTATGGAAATGATTTCTGGAAACGCAGACAAAGGGAAGTGCTTAAAAAAATGGAAATCCTAGGGACACAGAATTTTTATAGCGCCGTGAATCCCAAAAATAAGACTACGTTTCTGTCAAAAAAGATGAAGCGTGCAAAGTGTTATATTTGCTTGCAATGGGGGCATGCTTATTATAATTGCCCGAATAAGCACTCAATAATCAATTACAAGAAGGCAGGTCATAGGGATGAGCGCGGTTCTAAACCTACACCGAACCGGACCTAACCCGAAAAGAACCGAACCCGAAAATGACCAAATTTTAGAACCGATAACCGTCCCATTTAGGTGTAACCGGTTCCGGTTCGGTTTTGGTTCTTTGGTTCCAAAACCCGCAAAACCCGAAATATATGAAACCACTATTAAAGTGTTTTCTACCTAAAGTTGCATGCTATATATTATATATCAAAAGATATAACAAAGTTTGATTAACTTAAGTTGATTGTTAGAATGTTATTTTTACTTGTATACATTTCTAAAAATTATCATATGTGAATCGTACGTAAAATAAAATGAATTAAGGATAAGATAATTTGAAGTATTACAAAGATGATGAAAAACTCTTTTTTCACCAATATTTCTAACAATTCCTAGTGTTCATAGCATCTTTGTATAACGAGAACAAGCTTTTGAATTCATTTACTCTTAAATATAATTAAGTCTCTATTTTCTAGATTTTGAAAAGTTTATATAAATATACTTTGAACTTTAGTTATATATATTGTAACCTCAAATTGTAGAAAACAAATGGCATAGCGGAGTGGTAAGTGAAGCGAAAGTTGAAGGTTCGATACTCTTTTACTATATCTACGTGAGATTGTGTTTTTGACTTTTTGGTTCTTGTTTCTTACATATTAATTAAGGACAAGATTATTTAAAGTTATATTTTAGAAAATGATTGTCATTTGATATCCGGTCCGGTTCCGGGTAAAAAACCGAATCCGTTGGTACCGGAACAAAAAGAACCGAACCCGAAAAAAGAGAAAAAGTGGAACCGAGAACCGCCCCGCTTATATGTAATTCGGTCCGGTCCCGGTCCGGGTCCGGTCTGGTCCATACGGTTATTTTGCTCATCCCTGCCAGGTCATCTAGGATCGATTAATTTCAAGAGAACAGATCACGTGGATTCAAATTTTTCCGGAAGTAAAAATGTCTGTAACGAAACAACTAAGGATAGATATGATGAAATCAACATACCTACACCGAATTGGACTGTAGTTGGGTCGGATGAACGTGCTTGGAACGATATATGGTACATATCGGACGAGTATCCACGCCACATGACTGGAAATATCGATTTGTTTAAGCATTTTAAGGCAGGATCGATTGGCACAAGCAGTATGGGAGAGAAGGGAATCACAATTGAAGGCTTTGGTGAAGTTATAGTGTCAACCCAGGCAAGAAACTATATGATACCAGGGCTATATTTTGTACCCAAATGTGCGCTGAATGTGTTAAATTTACATCAATTAATTGTGCAAGGCCTTAAAGTTAAGATCAAAGACTCAAAAGCCATTCTTGAAAGGGCCTTTGAGGGTGAGTATGGAAGTGACAACAGTGAAGAAGATGATGAAATGGAGATCTCAGAAACTGGTTATAATGGTAGTACTGAGATTGATGAGAACAACAATACTGGAGGACAGATTGTGGATGAAATCAAAGCAAGGGCTTGTAAGTGAACTTGTAGAGCATTTCAATCACTTTTATAATTATCAATAGTTGATAACCTTGAGAAGCAAAAGTTACCCTCAAGAAACGATTTTGACAGTTTGATTAGATTTATGGAGTTATTAAGTGATCAAGAAATCAATGTTGGATGCAAAGTTTTAGTGAAAAAGCATTTTGAGAAATTAACTGTATGGTTTTATAAGAGTTTTTTAGATGAAGAGGAAAGGTTCTTTCCTGTTATGATAAAAGAGTTTGAGATTGATGTGTTGGAATTATATTTAGTAGTTAAAAGACTTGGGGGATACCAAATTGTTTTCAAAGAAAACAAATGGAATGTGGTAGCTCATAAGATGGGGTTGCCAAGGAGATATGCAGAAAAAATTAGAGACAGTGTATTCGATTCCTATTAATGTGTGTATAATTTCATACCAAATTCTCCCTGTTAATCTTTATTGTATTTATACACATACACACTACATCTGAGAGTATGAGGAGTGGAATCGAAATTTAACAATATTGTCTAGATCTACCGAGATTCAGTATTAATTAGCTTACTTGTATCTGGCTGGTTTATCAGGCCAAGTTGGCGTGTGTTCTTCTAAAGGATGACAAGGGTGCTTCAAAGTGTCTTTCCAGTAATGAACATCCTCTTGCGCGAAAAACAAACTGCTTGTGTAAAGTGTACACCCTTTCTTAAAACTCTCTGTGTAAAAACCAATTTTGTCTTCGATTGGCAAGTTAAAGAACTCATCATACAAAACCTTGATATCTGACATTAGTTTTTCAGAAACCCCATGATTGATATCACCTGCTAACCATCATCAGTAACCTTTATTAAAGAAGTAATTAAGACATTATTGAAGCTATAAACATATATTTCGTTTGAAATTTATAAAAAGAGCTGAAATAAACCGAATTCTTGACAAGCATCTAGAATTTGTTGGACAATGACTGAGTGATCGCTTTGAAGATCGATCACTGGGATTTCCTTGCAAACTGTAATGTAGTCACCAGCTCGTCTTTCGGGTGGCATTACATAATCTTTAGGAACAGATTGAACTCCATTAGACCAGCTAGAAACAAGTAGAGCCATGAGTAATTAATCCTTAATCTACTTGTTGTTTAACAGACGCGAGCAGCGGAACTATTTATGTTTAATGAAGAACGTAGAAGACGTAGAAATGGATTTAACAGATGTAGACAGAAGCTACGTACTTTCTTAAATGATGGAGTGGTTAAGTTTGCGTATGATTCGAAGTTTAAATAATAAACATTGACATGCATATCAGGCATGAGTAATTGGTGATTAAATTAGTGATAGAATCTTAATTAGTTGGTGAAGATTTAATTAAATATATAGGCATTGGTTGCCAGGTTTGACGGAATCATGACTAAGTAAGACTGATCAATTGCTTAGTTAATTATGTATGTGATCACCAAACTTGCAAACAAAAGTGATGAATATGCATACAGATGGAAGTAATTAAGAACATGATCGGAAGAATGCTTATATGTTGTATGCAATATACCTGTTTGATGAAAAGCGAATTCTACAACCTTCTTACGTTGATAGGACCAAACGTCCGAACGCTACATATATAACAAGTGATATTGATTGGCTTTTAAATTCATGGATGCTTGATGATACGGTTGTGACTTTTAAATTCATGATTAAATACATACTAAGTTTTCATGATTAAATTTGGTTGTGACTTTTAAATTCATGGATGCTTGATGATATGGGATTTGGTTGTACTTTCGAGTTTGTGTCCTCAATGCCAACAATCAAGAGAAATAGAAAATCACGCCTTGGTACTGAACTACTCGGACGTGAAAACCCTGTGGGAGAAAGTCTTCCTGTGGTGGGGAGCCAATGAGCAGAAATGTATTTTATGGAGAGTTTATTAGGTATTGCTAGATCAAGAGAGAGACTTTCGAAAGCCAATGAGCTATGGCAAGCAACCAGATGGGCGGTCCTTTATTAGTAATCTAGTGTTTGCTATCGAATCTGATAAGCGCGAGCCAACAAATTTTGAACGTAGACTTTTTTCCTTGTAGATACGGGTTAACCGGATGTTTTAAGGTAAAGATCGAGCTAGCTAGGTTATATGAATAACTTGTTATGAATATATGTGACTTAAACTCTTTTATATATGTATATATGTATGAAACTGTGTGATCAATAATTGGTAAACGGGTTACGTGCACCGTGAAACTATCCCTAATTTAATATTGTGTGCACGAACTAAACTTTGTTCCCTAAAATGTCACAACTACCCGAAATTTTCAATTAGTGTACTTTTGACCTTTGATTGCCTATTGCAGGTTACCCTAGAATGCTCACGTGACATTCCACGTAGGATAAGTTATTTTATTATTATTATTATTATTATTATTATTATTATTATTATTATTATTACTGTTATTATTACTGTTATTATTATTATTATTATTATTATTATTATTATTATTATTATTATTATTATTATTATTATTATCTTCAAGTCTGCACTCCATAAACACTTTTTTCAACAGAATCAACCCTTCAACTTCCTCCCTTCTCTGCCGCCATCGTCATCGCCAACCGCCGGCTCATCAGATCAAGAAACTTCAATTACCGCCTCATCAGATTGAGAAACCTATAATCACATATCGAGAAACTTCAACTGCCGCCAACCACCTCATCGCCTCCTCCCTCCTTTGTCCAGATCTGTTTTCGCCATCGTCTCTGTTTTCGTTTGTCCAGATCTGTTTTCGTCTTCATCGCAACACACACATCTTCTCCGGTATCTCCGTGGTGGTATCTGTTAGTGGTGGTGGCAGACTCGCATATTTGGTAGAATCACATATCTTGGTGGTTGTTGTAGACGACGGAGGTGGCGGCGACGGTGGTGGGTGAAGAAGTAAGTGGTGGTGGTGGTAAGAAAGTGTTGTTGGGTAGATGATAAAATAAACAATAAATATGTTTTGATAATAATAATAATAACAACAACAACAATAATAATAATAATAATAATAATAATAATAATAATAATAATAATAATAATAATAATAATAATAATAATAACAAAAAATAAATTAATTAATACCTTAATTACCGGCTCCACGTCATCATTAACCTGCTTTACAGGTCAAAATCATATAAATTGCAACTTTTTGATAGTTTATTGTATTTTGGGGAACATAGTTTAGTTCGTTACACACAATGTTAAAATGAAGATAGTTTAATACATTTCGATGCACTTAACCCATTGGTAAACTATATTAAAGACAGAGTAATATCTTATCAAAAATGACAGAAGGCATGATTACATGATAGAAAGAAAGAGGACATATTTATATGTCAAATTGAGAGAGGGTGTACGTGATTATATATCTAACAAATGAGAAAGAAAGTAGCTAGGATGAGTCAGCAAATACATACTCTTAATTCACATTATAAGTTTGATATGAGTACTTCCGGTCACCGTAAAAACACAATCTTCCCGGAGATGAGGCCGTAAGTTTATTCCCAAATTTTATACTCACATCTCATCAATTATATATCATACATGGCATCCAAGCAAGGTTAATTTCCAGTTTAGAGCCTGTAAGGATCCAAGGGTGTTCCAGTGCGAGGAATCGGTTTCTTCATATAGGCGTGATAATTGGCTATGAACTCGTTATACTGATACGATTTAAACTTCTGGGGATTGCTTGACGTAACTAGCTCTTTTGCAGGTTCTACGATAATCGGATGCTCCGTAGTACTATCCGGACCAAAAAACGTAACAATCGATGTTCGAGCGGCAGTTGAATTCAATATCCCACGATGTTCTGGACTTTTTAGAATCCCGTTACTTAGAATCTACACACAAGAATAAATAAAGGGTTGTACGAATATATATATTAACAGAAAAGGAGTTATGATGTCATCATTCTACTTTTAGAATATTTTCCCACTAATTAGTCTTCTTTATTTCCTAAAATTGCTAACTAATGAAAGTTTTTACGTCAAAAGCCTTAAGCCGTAAATTTTGAGTTGTGGGCGCGGATCCCATGTCAATTCCTAATTCTAATTCCATTAACAACTAGCGGCGTAAATCTGTAAGTATATAAATATTTTTTTCATCTTCCTATTTTTATGAATGTTTCTTGATTTGTTATCGATATATGGGTTTATTATATGTTTACAGTTTCACACCATAAATGTTAAAAAAATTACATTAATAATTCCCGCGGTTTATAGATGGGGTATTATGTATCTTAGGGGTTTCACATGGCCATATCGCCTATTAAGATTTCTCCGGACAGTGTTAAGACTTACATGGAGTTGGTAACCAAGGTTAACCACAAAAGCATTCGGAATTGCATCAAAACCCATCCACTTCCCATCTTTGCATATTTGGAGTCCATATTGGTTTTGTTGAAGGAAGGTTATGAGGTAAGCGTCAGTATGAGCACCCACGCCCATGGCTAGACTTGGATCCGGGCATGGTGGGTAGTGGTTCATCACCATTGCCTGTTGCTGGCTCACTCGGTCAAAGTACCCTTTCTCAAGACCGAGTCCTTCCGCTATTAAATCCAAAATCTTGAACCCCATTTTTTGTACTTCAATAGCATATCTCCCAACCTCCTCCCTGAAAAAAAAATGGTTGTTAAGATCCACATGGATCAAGTCATATGGTCATACATACCAACTCTGAGTGGTAGTATGACATTGTTGCCAAGATCCACTGAGATTCAATCAAACGTTGGTACCTGTATCTGGCTGGTTTATTAGGCCAAAATGGTGTGTGTTCTTCTAGAGGATGACATGAGTGCTTCAAAGTGTCTTTCCAGTAATGAACATCCTCTTTCTCATAATTCATACCGCTTGTGTGAAGTGAATACCCTTTACCAGAATTCTGTGAGGTACTTTGTGAGATAACATCAAGTTTGTCTTCAATCGGCATGTTAAAGAGTTCATCATACAAAACCATGATATCAGACATCAACTCGTTAGAAACCCCATGGTTGATCACCTGTTAGCCATAATCAGTAATCTTAACTAAACTAGTCAATTAAACATTATTCAAAGCTATAAGTCTATGAACATGGGTTTGAACTTAAAGAAAGACCTGAAACAAACCAATTTCTTGACAAGCTTTTAGAACTTGTTGGACAATGTCAGAATGGTCGTTTTGAAGATCGATCACTGGGATTTCCTTGCAGACTGTAATGAAATCTCCAGGTCTTCTTTCGGGCGGCATTACATAATCTTTAGGAACAGATTGGACTCCATTAGACCAGCTAGAAACGAGTAGAGCCATGAGTAATAATCCTTAATCTACTTGTATCTAAAGTAGGACTGCAAACTGCATCTTATAACATAGAAGTTTACCATTTTTGGAGATAAAAAATCGAGGTCCAAAGTGTTATTTGGTCAATAGATGCCATCTGTTAAACTATTAATATTTAATGAAGAACAAGACATACAAATTATGTTAAAAGACATACAAATTATGTTAAAAGATTATCGTATGGCGTGTATGGTACAAGATAAGATTAAATACAAAACTGTGACATCAGGCATAACTAACTGGTGATTAAAATAGTAAAGAATTTGGTGGTAAATCATATTCATTTCTAGAAATATAGAACCTTACAAACTTTGCTTGCTTTTGATTGTGAATCTTTAATGGAATCACGACAAAGAAATATGAATTCGGGACTTCTTTATTAGGTGACGAGAGTCCATGTTTAAAAGGGGTCTAAATATTTTTATATTTTAAAAACACTAAATAAAAAATTATTTAAGAACCGGCCAATGTGTTATTGTGTAATACAATTAGTCATTAGTTAACTCTTTAGATAAAAAAATATTATGTAAACTAATTTAGTACCATTAGTTTGTTTTGGTTGTCGGTATACCAGTAGTTCGTGACCCTCTCGGTCGACTATCAGAAAAGGTTTCATTTCTTGAATTGGAAGATCGAAGATGCATAATTGGTTAGAATTTGACATGTCTTGATCATTGTTGAGTGAGAGGTGAAGTATTAACCAGTGATGGTGTGTTCACTTATGTGCCATGATCTTCAGTGATATGCCTTTTGGAGAGTGTTAGAATTAATACTGTTGGTGGTTAGTACTTGTTGGTGGTTAATGCAGGTAATTGATATTAGTATCAGAAGTTTGTACATGTTTGATCAAGTTAGTACAGACAACGAATTTTGAGGACTGGATAAAGATTAATCGTTTGAAGATCAAGTCAGATCATTGATTGTTCGTGATAAACATTAGTTTGTTTTGTTCTGGAGTGATAGTTATGAGAAGATAATCTTTGTGTCTATCCATAACTAAATGATCTCGATAAACATCTATTAATCTGCATGGTTTGTTAATTGGTAGTATAAATAGATGTTAACTGTGATGATAAACAAGAGAGCCTCAAGGTTAAATACCTTTGCAACTGAGAAAGAGTTGTACGTGTATTGATTCACTCTGAATTAATATATTGGGGCTTAGAATTGTTATTCTTATTCGTATTCTGAAATATGTGTTCTTGATAAATTCAAATAGTTATTCCGCAAACTTATTTGTTTATATCTTGGATTGATAATTTAGTCTAAATCGATCCTGACAAGTGGTATCAGAGCTACGTGGTAGCTTTCGATCCAAGATCATCAAGAACTAATCAAAGAAAAGGTTCTTAAGTGATCTAAGTCACCATGAGCGACATGGCTGAAGGAGTGTTGGTAACCAAAGTACCAATGTTGAAACCAAATGATTTCGACATGTGGAAGATTCGAATCAAACAGTATATTCTGCTTACAGATTACTTGATGTGGGATATCATTCAGAATGGTCCTAAAGGAACACAAAAGCTTGATGCTGATGGAAACAAATTGCCACGAGATCCACTAGCAAACGATTTGGAAAGAAAATGAAGACAGAGTGAGATGAAAGCATCTATATCTTATTTATTAAGTACTCTATTGCTTGCCATTCCTAATGAATATCAACACCAATTCAGCAGATGTGAACATGCTAAGGAACTCTGGAAGGCTTTGGAAAAGCATTTTTCTGGAACCAAAAGTACCAAAAGAAATCAAAGATCCATACTTAAACAGCAGTATGAGAACTTCAGTGCTAGTAAATAAGAAACAATGACTCAAACATTTGACAGGTTCAACAAATTGGTTGGAGAATTGGCTACTGCAGGAGTAAAAATTGATCAAGATGATGTCAACAGGAAGTTTTTAAGGTCACTGGGGGAAGAATGGACTATGTACACAGTTGCATCAAGGCAAAGTGATGACTTAGAAGGAAAAGAGCTGGATGATCTTTACAATGATCTTAGAGTGTTTGAAGCAGAAGTTGAAGCAAAAAGGAAACCATCAAGTTTCTCACAGAATGCATCGTTTGTCTCATCTATTGGAGAAAACATAAATGCCTCTCAAGCACCAAGAGTGAATGCAACAAGTGATGATGTGCTAGAAGCATTCTTTGCAAGTCATGTTAAATCATCACTGGTAAATGATGACCTAGAACAAGTTCATCCAGATGATCTAGAAGAGATGGATATTAAATGGCAGATGGCTATGCTCACATTGAGAGCAAAAAGATTCATTCAGAGAACTGGGAGGAAAGACTTTGGTTTAAAAAGGGATGACAAGGCTGAGTTTGACAAAAGCAAATTTGAGTATTATAAGTGTCATAAACATGGGCACTTTGCAAGAGAATGCAGAGGAGAAAGATGGGCACTCCTCAACCAACAGAAACATTTTGAGTAACAGCTCCACAACACTAATGTCCCAAGGAGATGCACATTTTGATTGGAGTATACATGTTGAATTTGCTGCTCCAAACCAAGCATTAATGGCAAAAACCTCAACAAAATCAGATAATATGCTAAAAGAGGTAAAACTTAAACTCTGCATTGAAGAATGTTTTCAAACTGTTAAAAAGTACAGAGATTACAACAAAGTTGTTTGTGAAACTTTGTAAAAATATGAGGAAAGAAGCAGATAAACAAGTTTAATCATTGCTAGTTTTGAACAACAAGTAAAAGCTTATGTTAGTAATGAGAAACAGTATCAAGAGGATATTCTTCAACTAAAAAGAGAAAATGAAAAACTTGTGTGCGAACTAGAAGAAGTTAAAAATCAACTTAACAAAGAGAAACAAAGGTTTGAAAAGGTTAAACTTGATATCAACAAGTTTCAACATGCTTCTAAAACAGTTGAAAGCATTATTCAATGTCAAATTCATGATAAGTTAAAATCTGGATTAGGGTACAACCAAGTGCCTCCTCTATTTAATCAAACCTACATTCCTCCAACTAAAGATGTAGTTGAAAAGTACAGGAATGATAAGGAATCTTTAAAGAAGGTTTCTCATGATCCTAAATCAGATTTTGAACTACATGAAAAGAAAGAAAGTGCACAGACACCTCATGTTGCACATCAAGCATCTTCCTCAGGGCATAAACACTTACAATAGGCAAAGGTAAGAGGAAATCAAAGAAATTGGAATCAAAATATGTCCCAAAACTATGGTGTGATTATAAAACAGATTAAGCTTAAAACATGTTTTATTTGTGGAAAGCTATAGCTCATTGCAAAACAGTGTTTTCATAATCCTATAAATAAGAAGGCAAAATCTAAACTAACATCACAGCTTAAGAAAACTAGAACTGCAAAGCAAATTTTCAAGGGAAAACCTGTAGTAATTCAGAAGTATGTGTATGTGCCTAAAGGAAAGTGTGTTGAGGAAGTAAATACAGTTCACAGAAAGCAAGTAACTCCAAGTAAAACTCAAAGAACATTTGTTTCAACAAAAGATAATCTTGGGCCAAGATTTGCTTCTCATGATGTTGTAAACAATGTTTATTTGAAACAGTCACAGGTTTTAAAACAGGTTACTTACTTCAATGCTGATGGAAAACCCAAGACCACACAGGCTTAGGTTCCCAAAAATAACTAATCTGTTTGTTGATGTGCAGGGCATGCCACCACTGAGAAAGAAGAATATATGGCATGTAGATAATGGATGCTCTAGGCACATGACTGGAGATAGAAATTGTCTTCAAAATTTTGAAAAATGTGATGGTGGGTATGTTGCATTTGGAGGAGATGTTAAAGGAGGAAAAATCACAGGCAAAGGTCAGGTATCAAATGGAAAGCTCAATTTCTCTAATGTTCTCTATGTTGAACAATTAAAGTACAATCTGTTAAGTGTATCACAAGTCAGTGACAAGAAGAATAGTATTCTATTCATGGAAAAGGAGTGCATTATCCTTGCACCAGGTTTCAAAATAACGGATGAAAGTTAGATTCTGCTAAGAACTCCCACGAATGACAATGTTTATTGTCTGGACATGGCAATGGCCTCACCAACCTCAGAAGAAACTTTTTTTCTGTCTAAGGCAACAGCTGATGAATTCTCCTTATGGCACAGAAGAATGTGTCATGTGAATGTCAAGACCATGAATAAACTGGTTAAATAAGGGTTAGTGAGAAGATTGCCTCAAAATGAATTTATCTGCAATGATCACGGTGTTCCATGTTTGAAGGGAAAACGTCATAAAACCTCTCATAAGTCAAAGGAAGTAAATTTAATTGCTGATCCACAATATGTCAGGATCGGATATTGCTTAATACCAAATAACAAGAATTATCTTTTGAAATAAAATCAGAGTTGTTAAAAAGACAATCTATAGTTTTGATCACAATCAATTAAGAAGTTGCGGAATCACACTTAATTGATTATAAAGGTTTTGAACACAAGAACAATTCAATCAATAAACACAAAGTAATACTGCCAAACAAAGATGTTTATTGATAACCAATCGATGATTACAATATTCACTTACACCTCCAATCTAACTTCTTATGTTAGACGAAGAACACAAATTTGTTCTTAGGTTTCAAAAGAAACTTAGAGGCTAAACACTTTCTGAAAACCAAATAACAATTACGAACGAATGCAAATTAATATGATCATGAGATCTATATTCTAATAGAGTATTTATAGACTCTTGATCCTCCTTGATAAGTTGTCAGTTAGGTAATCTTCTATCTTCTGAGATAATCTTGATAATCTTCGACTTTGATAAAGATATACTTCAAATCCACAAAAATAGCATTTTCCATAAATAGCTTAACCGAAACTGTTTGTTGAATGAAAACAGTTCTGGTCTTCTTCTAACAGTGTTCTCTTCAAGGTCTTCTAACAGTTGTAAACACTTCAACTAACAGTTCTGAACTTTGTACTAACAGTTGTAACGCTCACAGCAACTGTTAGTTACAACTGTTTTCATACTCCACTTTAACAGTTTTCAACTGTTTTTCACAAATTTCCTCTAACAGTTTTTACCTTTGCATGTCCAACAGTTTCCATTACTTAGCAAATTTCCCAACAATCTCCCCCTAACTTAAAGTATTGAACAATACACTTAAGTTGTTTGTTTTAAGGGTTCAACCATAGAAAAATTAACATAAGCAAAGAAAATATTAACATTAATTATGCAAAGTTAAACTGTTACAATCAAAACATAAAAGAAAGAAAATTACACTTTCTTTGATTGCAAAGACTCCAATCTGTCTTTCGTCCGCTTTATCAGATCTTCTTTCATGTTAGCAGGACCAAAGAACTTTGTTTTCAACATATACATCAGCTTTATTTTACCATGTTCAACAAAGTCAAAATCAAACCACTGAGTTCTTCCCTTTCCCATTACCATATGATAAACTCTTGATTTGTCATATACTTTCATTGATCTTATTGGAAAGACATCATCACTTATCACCATGGGCATTACCTTCAGTGGATCACATATGCTTGTTAAGTGCCTCATCAAGACTCTGATTTCAATCTCAGCAGCTTCCCCGTAGTGACTTACTCCATATTCATACATCTCTTGTATATCCCTTCTAGTCACATTCTCCATTAAATTATTGAAGCTAGCATAGCTTTCTATTGGCTCTACTTCTCTTATAATAGTCATCCCTTTCTTCCCAGTTTTCAATCCTCAAAAATTCAAATCTCCACTCAGTAATGTGAGATTTTTGTCCTAGTTGCTCTGCCACAAGTTTATCTATTCTTTCTTCAACTTCCATTCTAAGTCTATCATGAAGGATGGTTTGAACCATTTCAGCTTTAGATTTCTCTTCAGACTTTTGGACTGTTTGGGATTGTTGATGCTGTTGAGGTTTCTTTTCAGCTGCTGACTTGGGAGGTGGAACTGTTTTCTTCATCACAACTCGTTTTCTTTTGACTCCCTTACCAGCTTTCTTTTCATTTTCTTCTTCATCTATTTCAGCAGTAAATTTGTCAGCAAGCTGATGAGCCAATTCAAGATCTTTCTGTTCTTGTTGCTTAAGCTCAGCATCCAGCCTTTGTGCTAATTCACGATCATGCTCTTCTTGTTGTTCTTTGGTGAGCTTTAGCTTAGGAATATCAACCAAAACTTCCTTTCCCTTACCTAGCACAGGAGGCCTCGTTTCATCTTTCTTTCCTTCAATAATTGAAATGCCTTTAAACTCTGGCTTAGGTACAAGTGGTTCCAGCTTTGACACTTTCCCATCTAACCACCCATCATCAATCTTTTGAGCCATTTTGAATGTGCTGATGTTCAGAGTTTGAGCACCTATTTCAATCAGATGATTTTGCTTAACCTTTGACCATGCTTTGAAAACCTCAGTTGTTGGATAGTCTCCTGTCATAATCATCTTGTTTATCAACACCCTATCCACTGCTGACAACCTTTCTTCTTCTTCAACTGGTTGAACACTTGCAGCTGTTTGTTGAACTGGAGCAACTGTTGTTTCTGAATCTGCAACTGTTTGTGTATCCGGTGCAACTGTTAGTTCAGTCTGCACAACTGTTTCAGCAACTGTTGGTTGAATCATCACCGACTTTAAAGATTTCTCCCCCTTTTTGATTGGAACTGTTTGAGAAGGGGGTTTGGCACTAGTTGTAGACTTTTTGAGCATTTGATCATGGACTTGAAGGACATCAGTAGCCTTCTTCAAAGTATCTGACAGAAACTTGATCTGTTTGTCTTGCTTGATGATTAATTCATTATGTTTGGCCAGAAGCTTGTCTTGTAGAAAGTTCCTCTTCTTGAGATAGAGGAATGCAGCAAAAAATGGTACAAGATCAGGATTCGTCAATGCTTGATGTTTCATACTTGCCTCAATGTCAGCCAGTGTTGCCACTGTGAACATATCATTGGCAGATAGAACTGGTGTGTCACTCCTTGAAGTTCCCTCACTAGTACCCCTTGTTTCTTGGTACTAGGGATTTCCAGAAGCTGTTTGACCAGCCTCTGTTGCCGTGGTTGAGGTCTTAGCAATGTTAACACTGGCCTGCTCATCCCTTGCGGATGAAACAGTAGCATCAGCCTCAAGAACCACATGATCACCCTCTAGTGGAGTGATCACCTCCTCATTGTACCTGGGAGACAGTACTGGGGATTCCCTTTGGATATTCTGCACAGGTGAATGCACCTGTGCAGGGCTAACAGTTTGAGGCTCTTGAACTGTGGTGGAAGGAGCACCAACAGTTCTCCTTTTCTTTTTAAATGTTATGAGTGTGAGGGCTTGTGTTGTAGCTTGAGACAAGGTAGCAGAGGGGGATATGTGAGTATCATGAGCTGTGGGTTCTAGAGTTGGAGGTGTAGCAATAAGTGGGGCTTCATGCTCAACTCTAGCAGCTCTGTTTCTTGAAAGAAACTCCACCATTTCAGAGAGTGGTGGAGTTATGGCACCAAAGAAACTCTTGCCATTTATAAGCAACTTGCTCAATGTGGAGGCCACATGAGCAGAGGGAATTATGACCCTCTTGTGTTTTTGGAGATTTGGCAACAAAGAGTTTAGAAAAACTTGCACAAATCTGGGGTACATAAAAAAGAGACCATATTTGGTCCCGAGATGCTTTACCATGTCGTTAAAGATTAGTTTTGAAAAATTGAAGCAACGATTGTTGGCCAAACAGATCAAGGCCAAGGCAATGTTGCTTCCAAACTCATTCCAACCCGTTCTTTTGGGACTGATACACTGCTGGAGAGTATGAATTAGATACTTCCAGTGTGAGCAAAATTGTCCCTTATAGAAGGTACCCTTTCCCCTAGGGCCCTCATACCCAAGTTTTACCAACTCAGCATGCAAAAATTCTAGAGAGACAGAATCAGAATACTTACCATTGCTATCATTGAGTTGAAGATGTTGGCGTATGGTATCCTCAGAGATGGAAACGGTCAAACCATCAACTTTTGAATCAATCCATTGCACTCCATCAACTTCCCGGAGTGTAGCATGTTTCCAAAAGTGGTGGATATGAGAAGTGTAGATGGTTGGATTTATGGTGAGAGCAGTGTGGAGAGTTGACATCGAGAGATAGTCAATCATGTCATGAAAAGCATTGAGATCAGCAGGTTTCGAAAGGAAGGCAAGCATGTTGTGTTCTTTGACAAACGGAAGGGGAGCCATTGCGATTTGAGAGCAAAATTCTAGGGTTTTAGCGTTTGATCGAAGTTCAGTAAGCGTAAATGAAACTTGAGGAGGGAATGGCTTATATATGTTTCGAATAGTAAATGCAATTCAAACGTCCTCAGAGTTTCTGCAAAGACTAAAATACCCTTTGAATAAAACTAACAGTTGAAGGAAATAACGAGCTAACAGTTGAGAACTGTTTTGTAATAATCATCAACTGTTATTTAAATGAAGTACTACCCCTTAAATGAACATTCCGTTTGTCTAACAGTTGTGAACATCATGTACTAACAGTTGAAAACTGTTGGTTGTATCACATACAGCTGTTCCCTGAACATACTTAGATAGTTGTTAGACAATAAAACTAACAGTTGAAAACTGTTAGTGAGAAAAAATAGATAAACAAACAATTGTTATTCCATGTTAATCATGCCAATATTGGAGATCAAAAAGTTGAACCTGCTCACATCAAAAGCTTTAGTGAACAGATCAGCTAACTGATCATCAGTATGGACTTTCATAACATGGATTAACCTTTTCTCATTGCAATCTCTAATGAAGTGAAACCTGATCTCAATGTGCTTTGTCTTAGAATGCTTCACTGGATTGTTGACAATGCTAATAGCACTTGTGTTGTCAACATAAATAGGTGTATTCATGAAAGACATACCATAGTTCAGAAGCTGATTCTGGATCCACAACACTTGTGAACTGCAGCTTGATGCAACAATATATTCAGCCTCAGCTGTTGAAGTTGAAACTGTTGTTTGTTTCTTGCACTGCCATGAAACCAACCTTGAGCCAAAGAATTGACATCCTCCAGAGGTTGATTTTTTGTCCACATTAGCTCCACCATAGTCACTATCAGAATATGCCACCAAATCAAAAGGTGAATCCTTAGGATACCAAAGACCCAGTTTTGGTTGGCCTTTGAGATATCTAAATATTCTCTTTATAGCAAACAGGTGTGACATCTTTAGACTGCATTGAAACCTGGCACAAACACACACAACAAACATAATATCTGGTCTAGAAGCAGTTAAGTACATTAAAGAACCTATCATAGACCTGTACAAATGTATGTTTACTTCCTCCCCCTCAGAATCTGCGCCCAACAGTTTGTGTGTTTCCATTGGAGTGCTTGCCAGCTTTACATCTTGATAGCCAAACTTGTCCAAAATGTCTTTGACATACTTAGATTGACTGAGAAATATACCAGTTGGCTTCTGTTTCACTTGTAATCCCAAGAAAAATGTGAGTTCTCCCATGGAACTCATCTGAAATCTCTTATGCATGATGACTTCAAACTCTTTGCATAGGCTGTCATCAGTGGATCCAAAGATTATATCATCAACATAGATTTGAACAAGAAAAATCTCTGTTTTAACAATCTTTGTAAACAGTGTCTTGTCAATGGTGCCTCTCTTAAAATCATTCTCAAGCAGATATGATGATAGTGTCTCATACCAAGCTCTAGGAGCCTGATGCAATCCATACAATGCTTTATCCAACCTATATACCCTGTCAGGGTACTTTGAGTCTTCAAAACCAGGTGGTTGGCACACATATACCTCCTCATCAATAGTTCCATAGAGAAAAGTTGACTTGACATCCATTTGATATACCTTAAATCCTTTATAGCTTGCAAAGGCAAGGAACAGTCTGATTGCTTCTATCCTTGCAACATGTGCAAAGACATCATCATAGTCTATTCCTTCCTTTTGTGTATAACCCTGTGCAACAAGTCTAGCCTTGTTCTTGATTACGATCCCTCTCTCATCCTTCTTATTTCTGAACACCCACTTGGTGCCAATAGCTCTTTTGCCTCTTAGAAGTTCAACTAACTTCCAAACTTGCTGAATTTGAAACTGTAAGAGCTCTTCTTGCATTGCTTCCACCCATGAAGGGTCTTTTAAAGCCTCTACTGCTTTCTTTGGTTCGATCTGAGATAGAAAGCAAGCATTCACATCAAATTGTTCAAGATCCACATCACTATTTTCATTCTGCAGCATAGCTCTTGTTCTAACAGGAGTGGTTGGATCACCAATGATCTGTTCTATTGGATGATTCTTGTGAATTATTGATGTAGGGATGTTTTCTTCAGTCAGTACATTCCCTAAATTTGACAAATCAATCTCAGATTCACTATCATTCCCAGAAGAGTTGCATCCCTGATCTACAACTGTTTGATGTTCAGAATCAGTGTGTTGTTGAGGAACAGGAGATTCCATGTCCTTTGAAGGTTCAGTATCATCATACATTGGACTAACAACATTTTGAATCAAAGGAATCACTACAAAGTCTTCAGTGGCTTTGTTGTAAACAACAGTTGTTGGATTTGAGCAAACAGTTTCAGAACTGTTTGAGACAGTTTGTGGATTTGCACTAATAGCTGTAGGAACACCTGCAACTGTTTCTATAGAATACTCAAAAGAAAGAGATTTAGACAATGCATCAATATCAAATAACCAATCAGGACCATTACCTGCAATATTGATCATATTCTCATTGAAGGAGACATTCATACTCTCTTCTATGATCCTAGTGACATTGTTAAAAACTCTGTATGCTTTACTCTAAGTGGAATATCCTACAAAGAATCCTTCTTCTGCTTTACTCTCAAATTTGCCTAATTGGGATTTGGTATTCAGGATAGTGCATGGACAACCAAATGGTTTGAAGAAGTTGATCAAAGGTTTTCGTTTAAGGAACAACTCATAAGGAGTTTTCTCTTTGGACTTGACTATTTGTACTCTATTCTGAACATAGCAGGCAGTGTTCACTGCTTCTGCCCAGAAAGTCATTGGGAGCCTAGAATCAGCTAACATGGATCTAGCAGCCTCAATCAAAGTCCTATTCCTTCTCTCAGCCACTCCATTCTGTTGAGGAGTCCTAGGTGCACTAAACTGTCTTGTAATTCCTTTTTCCTCACAAAAGCTGTTTAACTCATAGTTCTTAAACTCAGAACCATTATCAGATCTAATGACTTTCACCTTCAAATTAGATTGATTCTCAATTCTAAGAATAAGAGACTTAACTAACTCAGCAGTTTCATCTTTAGTTCTAAGAAATTGAACCCAAGTAAATCTGGTGAAATCATCAACTATGACTAAACAGTAGGCTTTCTTACCTATACTGACCACAGATGTTGGACCAAAGAGATCCATATGTAACAGTTGTAAAGGTGCAGTAATGGAAGAAACTTCTTTGGACTTATAAGAAGTTTTGTGTTGCTTGCCTTTGAGACAGGCTACACAATGATCATCACATGAGAATTCTTTCTGGGGCAAACCTCTTACCAGATTGTTCTTAGCTAACAGATTCATGGTTTTAAAGTTCATGTGACACATCCTTCTATGCCAAATTGCAGTCTCATCATGAGATGCCTTTGACAGTAAACAACTTAATACATTCTGTTTAGCAACCTTTTGTGTATCCAGACAGTATACATTATCCTTTCTCGGTGTTCTTAAAAGAACATCTTTTTCATCCAGTTTAAAATCTTTTGACAGGATAATGCATTCAGTGTCTGTAAACAAGACTTTGTTTCCATTGTCACAGATTTGAGAGACACTTAACAGATTGTATTTAAGTTGTTCAACAAAGAAAACATCATTAAATGTAAGTGTACCTGCCTCCACAGCTCCTTTACCTGTGATTCTTCCTCCCTTAGCATTTCCTTCAAATGCTACATATCCTCCATTGATTCTTCTGAAATCCTTCAAACAGTGTGGATTTCCAGTCATGTGCCTTGAGCATCCACTATCCATATGCCAAATTGATCCATGATCGGCCCTATGAATGCTCTGCACAAATAAAAATCAGTAAGTAGCAGGAAGTACCCAGGCCATACAGGTCTTGGGTACACCATCAAACCTCTTCTCTAATGCATTCCACAGTTCATGAGCATCATCAAACTTTTTGAACTCAATTATCCTCTCTTTCTTTTCAGCATCAGTTCTTGGTGGTGATTTCTTCTTTGGTTTTCCTGTTTCATCTAAATCAACAGTAGTAATGGGGTCCTTTTCTATGATTTCCCAAATAGCATAGTCCATTAATTGGACATGCTGCTTGATTCTTAGTTTCCACATCTCAAAATCAGTTGGTTTGAGCATGGGAACACGAATGTTTGACCCAGATCCAGTGTTGTCAGAAGATCCACCAGAATCCATTGCAGTATGGTGATTGAAGAACACAATTAAACTTTAGAAAAACTTTAAATAAAGAACCACAGCAGATTGGTGCAAAAACCTTCAATTGGTGATCAATGGAACCTTAATGATAAGGCTCTGATACAACTTGTCAGGATCGGATATTGCTTAATACCAAATAACAAGAATTATCTTTTGAAATAAAATCAGAGTTGTTAAAAAGACAATCTATAGTTTTGATCACAATCAATTAAGAAGTTGCGGAATCACACTTAATTGATTATAAAGGTTTTGAACACAAGAACAATTCAATCAAAAAACACAAAGTAATACTGCCAAACAAAGATGTTTATTGATAAGCAATCGATGATTACAATATTCACTTACACCTCCAATCTAACTTCTTATGTTAGACGAAGAACACAAATTTGTTCTTAGGTTTCAAAAGAAACTTAGAGGCTAAACACTTTCTGAAAAACAAATAACAATTACGAACGAATGCAAATTAATATGATCATGAGATCTATATTCTAATCGAGTATTTATAGACTCTTGATCCTTCTTGATAAGTTGACAGTTAGGTAATCTTCTATCTTCTGAGATAATCTTGATAATATTCGACTTTGATAAAGATATACTTCAAATCCACAAAGATAGCATTTTCCATAAATAGCTTAACCGAAACTGTTTGTTGAATGAAAACAGTTCTGGTCTTCCTCTAACAGTCTTCTCTTCAAGGTCTTCTAACAGTTGTAAACACTTCAACTAACAGTTCTGAACTTTGTACTAACAGTTGTAATGCTCACAGCAACTGTTAGTTACAACTGTTTTCATACTCCACTTTAACAGTTTTCAACTGTTTTTCACAACTTTCCTCTAACAGTTT